>JAGFNQ010007931.1:80138-202018 GCA_024364735.1 Boesenbergia rotunda
CATTTTGATAGTGGCCTGATAGCTATTGTTGTAGGCAAATTCAGCTAAACACAGGTACTTGCACCAACTGCCTTTAAAATCTAGTGCACAGGCCCTGAGCATATCTTCTAAAATTTGATTTACTCTTTCTGTCTGTCCATCAGTCTGGGGATGGAAGGCTGTGCTGAATTTAAGTCTGGTGCCTAGTGCGTGCTGAACACACTCCCAGAAGTGAGAGACAAAGCGCCCGTCTCTGTCAGAAATGATAGACTTCGGAACTCCATGAAGCCTGATCACTTCTTTCACATATAACTGCGCCAAATGCTCTACTGAGTGCGACACCTTGATGGCTAGAAAGTGGGCAGACTTGGTCAATCTGTCCACTATCACCCAAATTGCATCGTGTCCATGGGTGGTTCTTGGAAGACCTGTGATAAATCCATGGATATTCTTCCCACTTCCACTCTGGAATGGGAAGAGGCTGTAGAACTCCTCCTGGTCTCTGGTGCTCTGCCTTGACTCTCTGGCAGGTCAAGCAGGTACTGATATATCTGGCCACGTCTCGCTTGAGTCCAGACCACCAGAATCTTTTCCTTAGATCTTGATACATCTTGGTGGAACCTGGATGCATCGAATAAGGAGTACTGTGGGCTTCTTCAAGATGCTCTTTCTCAGTTCCTCGTCATTGGGGACGCAAAGGCGGTCTCCAAGGTAGAGGATGCCACTGTCTGATACTCGAAACTCTGAATTTTCTGCCTCTTGGATCCCTGCTTGATCTTCTGGATCTCTGGGTCTTGATCTTGCTTTTCTTGTATATCTACAAGCAGGGTTGACTCTAGGTCAATGCAGAAAATTGCCCAAATAACCTCGACTCCAAAATCTTTATTTCTTTCTGAAGTGGTAGAGACAGTGATGATAGGGACATCAGTGCTGCACAGGATTTCCTGCTCAGTGCATCTGCCACTTTATTAGCCTTACCTGGGTGGTAGAGGATTTCACAGTCATAATCTTTGACCAACTCTAGCCACCTGCGCTGCCTCATATTCAGATCCTTTTGAGTGAAGAAATACTTCAAACTCTGATGGTCTGTGAAGATTCTGCACTGCACTCCATACAGGTAGTGTCTCCAGAGCTTCAGTGCAAAAACCACAGCTGCTAGCTCAAGGTCATGAGTAGGGTAATTCTTCTCATAGTCCTTGAGCTGTCTGGAGGCATATGCTATTACTTTACCGTCTTGCATGAGGACAGCTCCAAGGCCCATCTTGGATGCATCGTTGTAGATGTCAAAGGCCTTGTCACTCTCTGGAACCGTCAGGATGGGAGCACTGGTCAGTCTCTTCTTCAACTCTAGAAAACTGTGCTCGCATTTATCTGACCATTTAAACTTCTTGTTCTTTCTGGTCAAGGCTGTGAGTGGAGAGGCTATTCTGGAAAAGTCTTCCACAAATTTTCTGTAATATCCTGCCAGGCCTAAGAAACTCCTGATCTCACTGGCATTCTTGGGTCTACACCAGTTGCTGACTGCTTCTATCTTGGCTGGATCAACTTGAATGCCTTCTTTGGATACGATGTGACCTAGGAAGGTCACCTGATCTAGCCAAAACTCACACTTTGGGAACTTTGCATAGAGCTTCTCCTGCTGAAGGATCTGCATCACTATGCTCAAGTGTGTAGCATGGTCCTCTGGAGTCTGTGAGTATATGAGAATATCATCAATAAATACAATGACGAATTTATCGAGATACTCCCTGAAGATGTGGTTCATCAGCTCCATGAAGACTGCTGGAGCATTGGTTACTCCAAAAGGCATCACTACAAATTCGTAGTGGCCGTATCTTGTCCTGAAGGCCGTCCTGGGGATGTCACTTTCTTTAACCTTTAGCTGATGATACCCAGAACGCAGGTCTATCTTCGAGAACACTGTAGCCCCTTTGAGTTGATCAAATAAATCATCTATTCTAGGAAGGGGGTACTTGTTCTTGATGGTTACCTTGTTCAGAGCTCTGTAGTCTATGCACAGACGCATAGACCCATCCTTCTTCTTGACGAAAAGTACAGGAGCTCCCCAGGGTGAATGACTCGGGTGGATGAAGCCCTTGTCTAGTAGCTCCTGGAGTTGCTCTTGTAATTCTTTCAGCTCTGCAGGAGACATACGATATGGGGCTTTTGAGACCGGACCGGTACTTGGCACCAGCTCAATCTCAAATTCCACCTCCCTGTTGGGCGGTAGTCCAGGTAGTTCTTCTGGGAACACTTCTGGATATTCGCAGACTACCCGTACATCCTCCTGCTCGAGTTCTTTCTTTGCTTCTGAGTCCACTACGTGTGCAAGAAAACCAGCACACCCTTGCTCTAGCATCTGGTGGGCTGCCAAGGCTGAGAGGAATTTCTGAGTCTTCCTCTTTGGGGCTCCTTGAAACTCGAATGGCGGTTCTCCTTTTGGGCTGAAAACCACCTTCCTTCTACGGCAGTCCACTGAAGCGCTGTACTTACTGAGGAAATCCATGCCCAGTATGATGTCGAAGTCTTGCATCGCAAGGACTATCAGATCGACATATAGCTCTCGGTCTGAAATCTTGATTGGCACAGCCCGGAGTCGCTGGGTGGATTCCATGATCTCCCCTGAAGGGAGAGTTGTCAGGAATCTGGACTCCCAACTCTCTACAGGCACCTGTAACTTACTAGCAAAAGGTACTGATACGAAAGAATGGGTCGCCCCAGTGTCAAACAGTGTAGTAGCTAAATGCTGAAAAATAACTATTTGACCTGTTACGACCGTGGAGGCGCTGGCAGCTTCTTCCTTCGTGAGGGAAAAGACTCTGGCATTGGTTGGAACTGGTGCTGCTTCCAACCCTCCCTGACTGATCTGAGGTCCCTCCAGTATAGTAGGCATGTAATGTAACTGTGGCTTGCCTCCATACTGTACGGACTGCTGAGGAAGTACCTTAAACTTGTTTGGGCAGTCTCTGGATCTGTGTCCCTCTTGTCCACATGAGTAGCATCCAGTTACACCCAAAAGGCATGCTCCTGGATGGGTCCTCCCACACTTAGGACAAGGTGGATACTTAGCTTGCTTGTTCTCTGGGTTTCCTTTTTGGCTGCCAGGCCACTGCTTCCTTTTGTGGTTCTTGTTCTTCCAGTTCTGGTTATTTGGCTGAGGCTTCTGGCCTCCTGTTGTCTTGTTCTCAATCAGGACTGGCTTCTGCTGTGTTTGCTGTGCCTTGATGCTATTCAGATAGTGCTCTGAGATTAGAGCACTACTGACCAACTCCTCGCTGGTCTGGGGTCGGTGCGTCCCGCTGTTCACGTTGAGTGCTATTTCAGGGTTCAGCATGCGGAGCATCAGTCTGACTCGCTCCTTCTCTGTGCTGACTAGCTCTGGGCAGAGGCGAGCTAGTCTGTTGAACTTCGCGACTGCTTCTCCCACTGGTAGGTTACCTTGTCTGAACTCCATGAAGTCCTCGTAGTGCTTGTTGGTAACCCGCATGTGGAAGAACTCCTCATAGAACTCTTGCTCAAATCTGTCCAGCTCATCTGGTTGACTATCCTCTTATTCTTGACCCGCTCCCACCACATACGAGCATCTCCAGTTAGGCAGAAGGAGGCACATTTGACCTTCTCGACTTCTGGCCAGTCAAGAAGCTCCATTGTGCTCTCTAAAGTCTTGAACCAAGCCTGGGCATCCCAGGACTCAGTCGTGCCTGAGAAGCTTTCGGGTTTCAGCCTCTGCCACTGGACGAGGTATGCTTCTTGTCTTCGGTTCACGGCAGGGGTCTCCTGTGTGACTGGTGGAACTTCAGCCACCACTGGAGTTCCCACTCCTGCTGTGGGTGGTGTAGGGGGCACTGGGTGCTGATTTGCCATCAGTGTGGCGATGGTCTTCTGTTGTTCTGTAATCTGAGCTTGCATTTGAGCAATGACTGCCATCAGGTTTGGCTGTTCTGTGCAGGCTCATTGTTATCTTGAACTGGAGTTCTGTTCCTTGCATTAGGAGCTCGGCCTCTTCTTGCCATCTAATAATGCATAAGGGAACAAGAATCACTACTATATTTCTAGGTATAGAACTTGTTTTCTTACTTAGTAACCTAATATCCATTCTAGGGATTAAACATGATTCCGTGATACTAAGGTATTAAACATGCTTCCTTGTTCTATGCACATATGAGTAAGTACTTAAGCATTTCTCTATACTGCAATTGAGTAAAGGAGCAATAGAAAAACTGAAACTTAAAGCTTTCTTACTTGAAGACGGCAAGGTTGATGCTGATGTGTGTGTGATGCTGGAGAATGGGAACTGCTCTGATACCGACTGTAGCGACCCCGCCTTCTCTACCTTAGACGGACCGCTACTTGTCTACTTCTTGACTCTAATGCACGACTAAAATGCGGAACTTTCTTTATAATCTTTTTTTTTTTGTATTCAATCTATCTAAAAATGATATTCTAACTTTAATAGTCATGCATGATACAATGGCACATTACTAGTAATTCTAACCATTTAAACTCATCACACAAGGTTCTATAACATTTCTAAAGCACTATGAAATATGCATGCAACTTTTCTAAGCATATTTAAAGCAATAAGACTTAATTCGAAACTAACAACATCTTGGCACATGCAATAATATTTCTAGAACTTCATAGAATGTAAATCTTACTTTTCTACCGAATTTACAAGCATTTTAAGCACAATTAGGACTTAGTCTAAAAGGGAATAATAATAAGCTCAAGAATAAGTCTAAAATGCAATGTATCCACATGTTAAACTACTCATGCCCTTGCTCATCTAGTGCATTCACAAAAGTATGCATACTAATTTAAATGACATGGAATCTTCATTCTACAAAATTGAGCATGTAAAACTATCCGAAGCATAAATGGTTAATAAACTCCATAACACAATAACTTGGAATTTGGAAATCTTAAACATGCATTTCAAATAAGCTAAACTGTCTCATCCCAAGGATCTCTCCAAGGTCAGCCACCACACACACGTCACTCAGCACCGCCTCGTCGCCTTCCTTCAGAATTGCTTGTCTTTACCTTTACCTGCAGTAAGAGAAAATGCAACTAATAAGCATAAAGCTTAGCAAGTACTATCTAGCTCACAAAATCTCGAAATGTGCAGGCATGCTTTTTAAACAATATGAAATCACATGAGATACTTTTATACTTAAAAGAAACACTAAAACATGTATAACTCAAAACATGCATACTCAAGCATTAATAAGTCAAATCACATGAGATACTTTTATGCTAGAAGAAACACGAAACATGTATAACTCAAACATGTATACTCAAGCATTAATAAATCTTAACTCACTTTGACTTGGCTTAACTTGAAACTTTAGAAATTCTTTAACTTTAAATCTTTCTTTAACTTTTAGAAAATTTCCTTAAACTTTAGAAAACTTTGCTAAAGCATATACTTGAAAATAATACTCACTTGGATCCACTTAAGACGTAAGTACCATCTTATGCGCGTTCCCTAAAAGATTGGGGTAGCGAGCCGCCAATCCTAATAGAGCAGACCTTGGTCTACCAGGGCCAAGACCTTGGAATTGGACACCTGGATTTCTTTAACGACGCCCTTGGACGCCGGGTACTGGCCTTAGAAAATAAAATACTTACTTTTTTCTTATCTTTAAATGCCTTGGCATTTTATCGAACACCTTGTGTGCTCAAATCCCTAAGTCTTGACTTTTGGGGATTTCGTAAGGCCTTGGCCTTCTCTTTTCTTCTTCTTTATCTTTCTTTTCTTTTCTTATAGATTTCTTAGACCCTAAACTCACATAGGGTACTCTATCAACATATATAAGCATATAATGAACTAAGATCACATGCAAAATCTTAAACTAAAAGAAAATATCTCTTTTAAAACTTTGAAAGGAAAATTCTTGCGGAAAACCGCCTCTTACTGCAGGTGAGCAGTACTTACCTTGATTTCTTGGACTTACAACCGAAATTAGACGACTAGGGCTCGGGTGAAACTTGAGAACTCTACGAACCGTCCGTGCCTACGTGTTCTTCTCGTCGAGACGAATGAAACGCTCCGCACTCCTTGCTTTTCCTTGGCCGGCGCCCCTTAGGAGAGGAGAGGAGGAAAGAAAACCTAGGTTCCCTTTTGTTTTCGCCGCCCCTCCCTCGCCCCCTTCTCGCACGCAGCCGAAAATTCTCCTCCAAGGGTTTCACGCGACTTAAGCGGGGTTTAAATACCTCTTCATGAGAAAACGTAACTACTCTATAAAATTAGTTCTCTCCACCTTTTGTTGTGCTTGATACCCTAGCCCAGCCGGTCACTTGCGCGCCCTTAAGGGCTTGCTCCTCTTGTGGTCGCGAGTTCGAACCCCCCTGCTGCCCTTTAAAGTTTTTCCTTTTTTTAAAAATACTAAACGGACTCGAAAAATTCCATAAAAATATTCTAAAAATTCCTAAAAATATCTAGAATGTTTCTAAAACATTTTTAAATAGTTCTAAGGACTTTAAGGACTTAAAATGGAAATTTTGGGGCGTTACAACACTCTATAGCCCATTTAATTTCCTAGAAGGAAATCACCTGAGATCCATTGACCATGGATCCCATTTTGGCTTCTAGAGCTCTCCCTTGAGCTCCTAGCCCTAGTTACCTCCCTAGGTAACTCATCTACAAATGCAAGACCACACCGGTGCTCCTCCGGTGCTTCTTGTCCTTTCATTACTACTCTCTTCACCTTATAGACCTTTTGCTTTGTCAATTCCTTTCCTTTTTCTTTAAATGACTTTTCTTTGCCATTTCTGACCTTTTCTCTATCATAGTTATAGGGCACCCTTGAATATGGCATTTTACTCACATTTTCCCTTCTAGGGTGGTATCCTAGACCCGGCCTACCATTTCTATGATTTTGGTCCTTTGATATCACATTCAATCCCTTGGACCCTTGAATGACTCTACCTAGGTTTCTTTCTAGCTTATCAAGTTTTTCTCTTAACACTTGATTTTTCTTTTCTAACTTCCTAACCTTAGGATCACTAGACCTAATTTGATCATTTCTAGGTCTACCCATTTTTCTAGGCATATGTCTCCCTTTCTTAGAGTTCATGCCTTGGTCCTTAGTCCTAGAATTCCTAGGTTTATCACAAATCATAGAATTTTGAATATTTTGGCACAAAAAAGTATTTATGTTCCTATCATGATATTTAAAACCGAAAACACGTATGGGTAAGCAATTGTTATAAATTCTATTATTCATACAAGCATTTTAAGCATAACTTGAGTTAGGGATTGCCTCCCTTACTTTTGTAGCTCCCCCTTGATATGTGCTCCTTTTCCTTTCTTCTTTCTCCCATCTCCTAAGATGCTCCATCTTTTTCAACTCTCCTTTCCTTGGGCATTTTGTATGGTAATGCCCTAGCTCCCCGCATGTGAAGCATCGAATTTTCCTTCTTTTCTCCTTTTGATCTTCCTTATTCCTACAACCCATATTAGATTTAAATTGAATGGACACGGGTTTAGGAATTACCCCCTTTTTACCTAGTGGGCACTTATCCTTGTAGTTGTTGATGCAGTCTGACCCTGATTGTTGTTTTGGTGTTGACATCGATTTTAGTTTAGGTTGATGATTATGATGATTATGATTAAGTCCTGATCGGGGATCAGGCATGGTATGAAAAATCCTAGCTTGGAGGGCTAGGTGTTGGAAAATCCTAACCTGGAGGGTTAGGTGTGGAAAATCCTAGCTTGGAGGGCTAGGTGTTGAAAAGTCCTAATTCAGAAGGGTTGGGTGGAAAGTCCTGCTTGGAGGGCTAGGTGAAAAGTCCTAACTTGGAGGGTTAGGTGAAAAGTCCCAACTAGAGAGTTAGTGGAAAAACCCTGGCTTGGAGGGTCAGGTCCTAGCTTGGAGGGCTAGGTTGGATGAAACCCTAGCTTGGAGGGCTAGGTTGGAGCCCCTGGATCGGTCTGGTGACCGATCAGGGAGTTGGCACGGTGCTCCTTCGTGGATCGGTCTGGTGACCGATCCAGCGATGACTGATCGGTCTGGTGACCGATCAGGGAGTATGCGTTTCACCCATTGCTTGGCTCCTGATCGGTCTGGTGACCGATCAGGGAGCAAACAGTGAGGTTGAGTTCCCTTGCTGATCTGCTCCTGATCGGTCTGGTGACCGATCAGGATCACTGTGCAGATCGTTCTGGAGAACGATCCAGCGTCGCGGGTTCCTCTCTATGATCGATCAGGACGGAGCCTGATCTGTCTGGTCATGACCTGATCGGTCTGGTGACCGATCAGGAGGCTCCCTGATCGGTCCGGTGACCGATCAGGAGGTTTGGACTGCGAAGCTCAGAAATCGCCCAATAAAGGGGTGGATCGGTCGGGTGATCGATCCACAACCTGGGATCGGTCTGGTGATCGATCCAGGAGAGTCCCAAAGAAATCACGATTTCTAATTGAGCGTTGGGGACCGATCAGGACGGAGCCTGATCGGTCTGGACCCAGCCTGATCGGTCTGGTGACCGATCAGGAGGCTCTCTGATCGGTCCGGTGACCGATCACTTTAATTCAAAATGCACTGTCAGACGCTCTGATCGCGTCTGAACGTATCCGATTCTCTGCGCTTAACATCTGATACATGATTTCCTGCTCGATATGCTGTGCTAACACTCTGATTAAGCTGCAGGTGACAGGGAAGATTCAAACACTCAAGGAGAGTCAATGGAGGCCTTTCCTTGGAGCAGGTTTGTCCGTTTTCCATCTCAGGTTGCAACGGCTGGAGCTGCAGACTGGAGCTGCTGACTGGAGCTTGGCTGAGGGAAGCTCAGGAAGTCCAGGGAGAGCTCAGTGGTAGCTGGCGTTGGCAGGGAAGCAGCTGGAGGCTGCAGGAGATGGTGTCACCTGGTGCTGAGTGGAGAAACAAAAGGGCGCAAGAAAGCTTCGTTGAAGCAGGTGTTCGAAATAGAGTTCTGCTGCTTGAGTTCTTGCTGCGACTTTGTGTTCTCCACAACTTGCTTGCGTGTTCTGAAGTTCCATCACTTTGAGCAAGCTACTGCAATCTTGAAGCAACCATCCCTTGCTTGAGCACTTGGAGGAAAGAACAAGAGGCTTCGAGTCCAACAGCGAGAAGACACGGGGAAAGGGTTCTTGCGTGAGATCGTCGCTGGGTGGAGCTCAGGAGGAAGCTTGCTGTGTTCTTGTCTTTGCTAGTGCTAAGTAAGATCTTTCTTGTGTTTCATTGTGCTTAAACCTATATCTGTGATTGAAACGCTGTGGAGAGGTTTCTCCACCGAGAAGGAGGTTGCTTTCTATCCGGTGTTCACCGGGGCTTGATCTGCCGACGATCAAGGGATCGCCCACCTCACGGGCACGCCAAGGAGTAGGGGCAAGTTATCCCCGAACCTTGTAAACCCTCTTTGTTAGCGATCTTGCTAGTTGTATTAGTTTGCTTTCATTTTCTATTTTTCTGCATACTCTGTATTGGCTACTTCCGCTGTGCTACTAACAAATCTAAGTGCAGAACTTTGAAAAGCTTAAAGTCCAAGTGTTTGGCTATATTCACCCCCCCTCTCTATCCATCCGGGTTCCAACAAGTGGTATCAGAGCCTGGGGCTCTGTTTTTGAGGATTAACAACCGAGAGCTATCATCCATGGCGTTGAGAGAAGGATTTTCCACCACCCGACCTCCTTTCTTTGATGGCGTTGATTTCCAATATTGGAGATCAAAGATGGAGTATTATTTAAAGATGGGCATCAACACTTGGTTCGCGGTGAAGGAGGGATTCACCCCTCCAAAGGATGATGAAGGCAAGGAACTTGAATCATGGCGGTGGACAGCCGAACAAACTCGGAAGAGTGAAGCCGACGCGAAGGCGGTTGTCACTCTACAATACGGCATGAACAAAGACCAACTCATCAAGGTTGGTCCTTTCACAAGTGCAAAGGACTTGTGGAACAAGCTCATCGAACTCCATGAGGGCACCCGAGATTCAAGAATCGCCAAGAGGGACTTGTTCCTCAACCAATTACAAAATCTCTCCATGAAGGAAAATGAATCGGTAAGTGAGCTTCATAGCCGGTTCAAGGAAGTCCTCAATGGGCTTCATTCGATTGATGAAAAGGTCGAGAATCGCGACCTTGTGAGGTATGTACTAAAAGCATTTCCAAGGAATGCTTTGTGGTCATCCATGGTGGATGCCTACAAAGTCTCTAAGGACTTATCAATTGTTAAGTTAGATGATTTATTTTGTGAAATGGAATTGCATGAAATGGCTAACAAAGGCCCCAAGGAGAAGGGGATTGCCTTAGTTGCAGGGGAACGATCTAACAAGAAGAAGAAGGAGAAGAAGAAGGAGAAGGAAGTCTCTTCATCTTCATCCTCTTCCGAATTCGAGTCCGATTCCGAGGAAGATGGCAGCAGCTCCTCATCCTCTGAGATGGCGAACTTTGTGAGAAGGATGATGAGAAGGGGTCGACGCTTCAAGAGTAGAGGTAACTCTAGTGAAGCTAAACTTGATAAGACTAATGCTTCTTGCTTTGAGTGTGGTAGGAAAGGGCATTTCAAGAATGAATGCCCAAAGCTAAAGAAGAAGGAGGAGAAATCCAAAAGGAAAGAAGAAAAATCCAAGAAAAAGAAGAAGGCCTTGAAGGCCACTTGGGATGAATCATCCTCAAGCTCATCCGATGAAGAGAAGGAGGAGAAGAGCACAAGACATGTGGCACTCATGGCTCTTGGAGAGGAAAGCAGTGATGAATCATCAAATTCCTCAAACGCGGCTTCATCATCTTCGGATGATGAAGAGGTAACCTCTCCCGAACTTGAAAAGTGTTATAGAGCTATTGCATGCTTAACCAATATGCTTAAGAAGTCAAAAAATAAGGTTAAATCATTGCAATTGGAAATTGAACAATTGAAAGCATCTAGGGATGATAATATAGATGACTTGCATGTTGAATTGTTAGAAGATGAGATTAAGTCATTGAAACTTGAGGTTGAAAATTTGAAATCCTCTAAGGTTGAGGATGTAGATGATTTGTATGATGACTTGCTAGTAGAAGAAAACAAATCATTAAAGGTGAAGTTGAGAAACTCAAGAATATTCTTGAGAAGTTCTCAACTAGCTCTAAAACCCTAGACATGATCTTGAATGCCCAAAGGGCAGTTTACAATAGGGCCGGTATTGGTTACCGTCCTAAAGAACCCTCATTTGTGTCTCTTATGTCTAGGACTGATATGAGACAATCTAGGACACCCAAGGTTCAAAAGAAAGTTGTCAAGGCATGGGTGCCTAAGTCTTGTCTGGTTGGTACTTTAGGTCTCAAGGTTTGGGTACCTAAAACTTCTATTTTTCGAATTGTGTAGGTTATGGTTGAGGGGGAGCATCTATCAACTTGGTTCGTTGATAGTGGATGCTCCAAACACATGACCGGGGATAGATCATTGTTTACTACACTTCACAAGAAAAGTAGAGGTAATGTTTCATTTGGTAACAATGGTAGTCTTAAGGTCATAGGAATAGGAGACACTCAAATATCTGAATGTTTTAGAATTTCAAATGTCCTTCTAGTCAAGGGGATGAAATTTAATCTCCTAAGTGTCAATCAATTGTGTGACACGGGTTACACAATTGATTTTCAACCAAGTCAATGTCTAGTTAGACAACATGACACCTTGGACACGGTACTAGTAGGAACAAGAGTAGACAATATTTATCAAGTTTCATTTAAAAGTGCTACTAATGTTTCTGCTAAGTGTTTCATGTCAAAAGAAGAAGAGTCCACCCTTTGGCACCGGAGGCTAGCACATATGAACATGAAGAACATCCGGAAGTTGGCCAACAAGGGATTAGTTTGTGGCTTACCAAGCATCAAGTACGAAAAGGACAAACTTTGTGATGCATGTCAAATGGGTAAGCAAACAAAATCTGCACATAAAGGTAAAAGCGCTGTAAGTACATCTACCGCTTTAGATTTACTTCACATGGATCTATTTGATTGTAGTACTATCATATCATTGAATGGAAGTAGGTATTGCTTTATGATCATTGATGATTTCACTAGATATACATGGACCTATTTTTTAAAATATAAGGACCAAACCTTAGATGTTTTTATTTCTTTTTTAGAAGAGTTGAAAATGAAAAATCATCAACTATTAAGACAATTAGAAGTGATCATGGAGGTGAATTTCAAAACCAACGATTTTTAGAATTTTGTCAAGATAGAGGGTATAGACATGAGTTCTCTACTCCTAGAACACCACAACAAAATGGTGTTGTAGAGAGAAAGAACCGTGTTCTTCAAGAGGCTGCACGAAGCATGCTTAATGAGTACTCATTACCGAGCTACTTATGGGCTGAAGCTGTAAATACAGCTTGCTATGTGCTAAACCGGGTCCTCATTCATAGGTTTTTAGCAAAGACTCCCCATGAGCTTTGGTTTGGGAAACCACCTACGGTTAAACATCTTAGGGTGTTTGGTTGTAAGGTGTTCATCCTAAACACCAAGGACCATCTTGGAAAGTTCACGGCAAAGGCTGATGAAGAGATACTAGTTGGGTATTCCCTCGTTAGCAAAGCCTACCGAGTCTACAACAAGAAATCTAGATTAGTTGAAGAATCTTCTGATGTTGTCTTTGAAGAAATTCCAAAAGTCAATGGTCAACCAGAAGATGAAGCCCAATTCGAACTTAGGAGACTAAGTTTGAATGAGAGTCCAAATGTTGTTGATGGTAATGAATCCGATGACGGTGAGCCTAGACAACCCCTTGATCAGCCGAATCCTGAGGCTGAGCCGATGTCTAGTGAACCCATTCAAGAAGCACCACCAACACCAAGGCAAACTAGATTAGCCTCTAGTCATCCCCAAGACCAAATTGTTGGTGACATCCACCATGGGGTTAGAACTAGATCATTCTTCCGGAATGAGGCTAATGAAGTTACCCTAATTTCCGAAATTGAACCTAGAAAAATTGATGAAGCATTAAATGATCCCGATTGGATCATTGCAATGCAAGATGAACTAGGTCAATTTGAAAGAAGTCAAGTTTGAGACTTAGTCCCTAGACCTAAGAAGACCACCATCATTGGAACCAAATGGGTCTTCAAGAACAAATTGAACCATAAGGGAGAAATCATTAGAAACATGGTACGCTTAGTAGCCAAGGGCTATAGTCAAGTTGAAGGCCTTGATTATGATGAGACCTATGCTCCCGTGGCACGATTAGAGTCCATCCGATTGATGCTTGCATTTGTAGCACATCGTGGCTTCAAATTATACCAAATGGATGTCAAATCGGCTTTTCTAAATGGTTTGATTAGGGAAGAGATCTATGTCGAACAACCTCCGGGGTTTGAGAGTTCCGAATTTCCAAACCACGTGTTCAAGCTCAAAAAGGCACTTTATGGCCTTAAACAAGCACCCCGAGCTTGGTATGAGCGGTTGTCGACATTCCTAATTGAGAAAGGCTTCGTTAGAGGTCAAATAGACCCTACACTATTTCTACGTAGAGATGGTGACAATATTTTTGTAGCCCAAGTATATGTCGATGACATAATTTGTGGCTCAAATAATAAGGGTTATTTAAATGAGTTCATTGGACACATGGAGAGTGAATTTGAAATGAGTCTGGTGGGAGAGTTGACTTTCTTCCTTGGACTTGAAATCAAGCAAACTCGTGATGGTATCCATGTGCACCAATCAAAGTATACACAAGAAATGCTTCGAAAATTCAACATGAGTGATTCAAAAGAGGTAACCACTCCCATGGCTACAAACACAAGATTAGATAATGATGAGAGTGGTAAACCAGTTGATTTGACCCAATATCGAAGCATGATAGGTAGTTTGCTATACCTCACAGCTAGTCGACCGGATATTCTATTTGCTGTGGGTATGTGCGCTAGGTATCAAGTGTGTGCCAAGGAATCTCATTTGATCACTGTTAAGCGAATTTTGAGATATCTCAAAGGCACAATTGGAGTCGGTCTATGGTACCCCCATACCGAATCATTTGATTTAATTGGCTATACGAATTCCGACTACGCTGGATGTAAGTTGGACCGGAAAAGCACAAGTGGGGGTTGCCAATTCTTAGGTTCATCCTTATTAAGTTGGTCAAGTCGGAAGCAACATTGTGTTGCTCTCTCCACGACCGAGGCAGAGTATATTGCTATGGGAGAGAGCGTATCGCAATTGTTGTGGATGATTCACACTCTAGAGGACTATGGATTGAGTTACAAGGGTGTGCAAGTGTTATGTGATAACATTAGCACAATTAATCTAACCAAAAATCCAGTCCATCATTCTAGGACAAAACATATTGAAGTGCGTCACTACTTCATTATAGATCATGTGGCTAGGGGAGATATTGTACTCTCACATGTAGAGTCCAAATCAAACCTAGCTGACATTTTCACTAAACCACTCCCCGAAAATGAATTTAGTTTCCTAAGAAGGGAGTTGGGAATGTGTCGTGCTTCATGAATTTCAAAATGCATTCAAAACCCTTCATGATTATTTCGAAATTGTTGGGAAACAATTGGGTAACTTTGGGGACATCTCACACAAACTATAAGGTTTAACAAAATATTTTTGTTTGCTAGATATGGGGTGAGATGTTAGGATCAACTCAATTTCTCAAAATGTCAATGCATCCCTTGAGAAATTAAGTTGACGAGATAATAATCACTTCGGTGACCAAGTATGGGGAAAACCAATGCATAACATATGTGTATTTGGCTCCATGATCATACTTGGACATTCCAATCAAGGAAACTTGATTGGAAACTTGGATTTGGCACAAATTGTTTGAATGATTGTTGTTTGAGTTTGACTCCACTTAGGTGGAGCAAAGTGACTTGTTCAAACCCTAAGGACCTTTGATCCTTGGTTGGGGATCAATTATAGACGAGGGACGGCTTCCAAGATCGATATCCTTCACCATATCCCTTTGGAAATCGTGTAACAATCTGAAATTGAAAGTTTTAGATCGTATCTGGGAGTTTCAGGAACCCTGATCGGTCACCGGACCGATCAGGAGTAGGGCTGATCAGTCCCCAGACCGATCTGACTCCATCCTGTAACGATCGGTCCACAGACCGATCAAGAGGCAGCAGTGACTTTACGAAATTCTGACCAAACTTACTGTGCTAGCCTGGATCGGTCCCCGGACCGATCAGGCACCCTATGGTGATCGGTCCACAGACCGATCAGATGGCTTACAGGTTTCTCTCCGAACCCTACTGTTCGTGTCCTGATCAATCAGCCGATCGATCAGGAGCGAGCCTGATCGGTCACCCGACCGATCAGACACAGGTCAGTTCGATCAGGCTGGAGCCTGATCGGTCTGGGCGTTTCCAGATCGAACGGTGATTCGTTCAATCGCATTAAAGTCTGGTTGGTGGACCGATCCACCAACCGTTTTTAATCACGATTCTTTTCTACTCCTAAGCCCTAGCCGACCAAAACCCCTCAGCGCCGAAACCCTCTTCCTCCTCACTTGCGCGTGCGATCTCTTCCTTCCTTGCTGTGTGATCCTCTCTGCGAGTACGGTCATCTCCTTCTGCGCGATAGCTCTTGACCTTGCTGTTGGTGGTGTTAGCAACTGCTAGCTTGCGATCCTCCTTTGTGTAAGGTTCAGAAAGGAGCTTACTCTCAACCTTCAAGTACTTCTTCCATGGCACCTAAGTAAGTTCTCCTTGGTTAGTTTTCTTTTCGAATCAGTTCTTAGATTATGTATTTGAGCCTAACCATGTTCTTGGTGTGTTGTGCCGTGATCTTCTTGTGTTGGCCGTGACCCTATCTTTCCATGATTTACCTTATGATTACTCTTCTATGATCAAATCTTGGGTCCTTGATTAAACTATGTTCATGTAATCAAATCAATCTCGCTCATTTGATTATTCTGTACAATGACCAATTCTTGTATTGTGGTTATGTTTCCCTAATCTTGTGTCCTGACTGACTTGATTATCCTGTGCCATGATCAAATCTATCTTCATGATTTATTCAATTCTATAGAAAATCATCAAAGGGTAAAGATTCCGTAGAGGGCAACGCAAAGGGGAAAGCCCCTTCCTCATCTGCGCCCTCCAGAAGGCCTCAGCCTTCGTCGAGCTCTCGATTTCCCAATGCTGCCTGTGAGCAGGCGTTCCAATCCCGCACCTTTAAGCTTCTACCCTGCCGATCGATCGATGTCACTTTTCTGACTGAATATTGTCCCTCGATTATGGAAATCGTCGCATTTTATAACCTTGGCTTCCTACTCTTCCTAGAGAGACCTATCAATTACGACCTTGTCTTCGAGTTCTATAACAATCTTCAGCAGGGACCTCAGGGAGGCTTCGAGTTCACTACTCGAGTCGCCAAAAGGAACCTGGATTTCTCGTACGAGATCTTGGCAGAGTATCTAGGTGGTCGACGATCACCAAATCTGTATTCGATTTACCCCGAGCTTCCTGATCCGCTACTGGCACCTTTTGCGGGTATTACTTCCGAAGGCATCTATCAGCACTTCTTTGGTCATCCCCGCCCAGCCGGTCTCGATGAGTTGGGCCCTGATTTTCCTACCTTTGCAGCTCTACGTCTGTCTCCCATTGATTACATCTTATTCAAGATTATCACAAATTGTATCCTCCCAATTACTTCCAAGCTTTTAACTGAAATCCGACCCTACCATTGCCTTATGCTCTACGGCATGCACCGCCAGATGGACTTTGATATCATGGAAAGTGTCTTTCAGTCCATTCTGTCTTATAGAGAGCCGAGTCGCCGCATAGTCTACATGCCATTTGGTCATGTCATCACCGATTGGCTTATGTCGGTTGGTGTTGATGTCACCAAAGGTAGGATAGTGCCTATGGTTCGACAGGACTGTCGACTCGGTCGGCGTGCATTTGCAAAATCCAACATTATTATTCGAGAGCACGACCGAGCCTTGGTCTGGAAGGATGGGAGAGGACTCGGTGACCTACCTGGGAGAGCACTACATTTTCAGGCACCACCCGAGGCGGCTGCACCTCATGAGGCTCCTGCTGCTGGTGATTACTACGATAAGCCCGAGACGGATCTGCGCTAGCAGATTTCAGAGCTGGATCAGACCTTCCAGCATGATTTTCAGTTGTGAGAGATTTACCGCGAGGAGGTCCGATCAGAATTCCGATCCATTGATCGCAGATTGACCGGCGTGGAATCCACTGTCTCTGGGGTCCAGACATTGCAGCAGACTTGGTACGCAGAGTGGCGCCGCCATACATTTCCAGGGGATGCCCCTTCAGGCAGTGCTGCACCAGGATCTGCTGATGCTACGATGGATGATCTCATGCAGGATGACGACCCCCCCCCCCCCCCCCGCTGACAGTTGAGCTTGGATGTCCCATTGACTCTCCTTGTGATCTGTGTACTTGACTGTTTGATTTGTGTGACTTTCGGGCTGTATGCCCTATGACTTGTCAGTTGTGGCCTTCAGCCGCACGTATTTTGACTTTGATGCATGTGTCTTGCATCTTGTTATGCCTTGACTTCTCTGACTTTATCTCACATGTTTATCCTACTTTAGTATGTTTATTGTTGATGCTATGCTGTTTACATGAGTATTATCTGCATGTTTGTTACATTGCCATGATTATGCTTATGATATCATGTTCATATGCTGCATGTGAATGTTATATCTTGATCTATCTTTTCACATGATGTCATATGTGTTCCAAAATTACATTCAATCTTTGATTTTTGGGATACCCCTAGGACTGAGGGGAAGTATGGTTAAACTTAACAGCCCGTCTAGACCCTTTTCGGTGTTCGACAAAGGGGGAGAGTGTCGGTTGGTTAAGTTTAGGATGATCATGTTGTAGGGGGAGGATCTTGATTCCCCTATGATTCTAAATTTGAAAAACTTGATTGAGAATCCCTAAACATAAAATCGGATTGTCAAACAACAAAAAAGGGGAGATTGTTGAAGCAGTCTGACCCTGATTGTTGTTTTGGTGTTGACATCGATTTTAGTTTAGGTTGATGATTATGATGATTATGATTAAGTCCTGATTGGGGATCAGGCATAGTATGGAAAATCCTAGCTTGGAGGGCTAGGTGTTGGAAAATCCTAACCTGGAGGGTTAGGTGTGGAAAACCCTAGCTTGGAGGGCTAGGTGTTGAAAAGTCCTAATTCGGAAGGGTTGGGTGAAAAGTCCTAGCTTGGAGGGCTAGGTGAAAAGTCCTAACTTTGAGGGTTAGGTGAGAAGTCCCAACTTGGAGAGTTAGGTGAAAAACCCTGGCTTGGAGGGTCAGGTCCTAGCTTAGAGGGCTAGGTGTGGAAAGTTCTAACTCGGAAGGTTGGGTGAAAAGTCCTAGCTTGGAGGGCTAGGTGAAATGTCCTAACTTGGAGGGTTAGGTGAAAAGTCCCAACTGGAGAGTTAGTGGAAAAACCTTGCCTTGGAGGGTCAGGTCCTAGCTTGGAGGGCTAGGTTGGATGAAACCCTAACTTGGAGGGCTAGGTTGGAGCCCTTGGATCGGTCTGGTGACCGATCAGGGAGCAAACAGTGAGGTTGAGTTCCCTTGCTGATCTGCTCCTGATCGGTCTGGTGACCGATCAGGATCACTGTGCAGATCGTTTTGGAGAACGATCCAGCATCGCGGGTTCCTCATTATGATCGATCAGGACGGAGCCTGATCTGTCTGGTCATGACCTGATCGGTCTGGTGACCGATCAGGAGGCTCCCTGATCGGTCCGGTGATTGATCAGGAGGTTTGGACTGTGAAGCTTAGAAATCGCCCAATAAAGGGGTGGATCGATCAGGTGATCGATCCACAACCTGGGATCGGTCTGGTGATCGATCCAGGAGAGTCCCAAAGAAATCGCGATTTCTAATTGAGCGTTGGGGTCTGATCAGGACGGATCCTGATCGGTCTGGACCCAGCCTGATCGGTCTGGTGACCGATCAGGAGGCTCTTTGATTAGTCCGGTGACCGATCACTTTAATTCAAAATGCACTGTCAGACGCTCTGATCGCGTCTGAACGTATCTGATTCTTGCGCTTAACATCTGATACATGATTTCCTGCTCGATATGCTGTGCTAACACTCTGATTAAGCTGCAGGTGACAGGGAAGATTCAAACACTCAAGGAGACTCAATGGAGGCCTTTCCTTGGAGCAGGTTTGTCCGTTTTCCATCTCAGGTTGCAACGGCTGGAGCTGTAGACTGGAACTGCTGACTGGAGCTTGGCTGAGGGAAGCTCAGGAAGTCCAGGGAGAGCTCAGTGGTAGCTGGCGTTGGCAAGGAAGCAGCTGGAGGCTGCAGGAGATGGTGTCACCTGGTGCTGAGTGGAGAAACAAAAGGGCGCAAGAAAGCTTCGTTGAAGCAGGTGTTCGAAATAGAGTTCTGCTGCTTGAGTTCTTGCTGCGACTTTGTGTTCTCCACAACTTGCTTGCGTGTTTTGAAGTTCCATCACTTTGAGCAAGCTACTGCAATCTTGAAGCAACCATCCCTTGCTTGAGCACTTGGAGGAAAGAACAAGAGACTTTGAGTCCAACAGTGAGAAGACACGGGGAAAGGGTTCTTGCGTGAGATCGTCGCTGGGTGGAGCTCAGGAGGAAGCTTGCTGTGTTCTTGTCTTTGCTAGTGCTAAGTAAGATTTTTCTTGTGTTTCATTGTACTTAAACCTATATCTGTGATTGAAACGCTGTGGAGAGGTTTCTCCACCGAGAAGGAGGTTGCTTTCTATCCGGTGTTCACCGGGGCTTGATCTGCCGACGATCAAGGGATCGCCCACCTCACGGGCACGCCAAGGAGTAGGGGCAAATTATCCCCAAACCTTGTAAACCCTCCTTGTTAGCGATCTTGCTAGTTGTGTTAGTTTGCTTTCACTTTCTGTTTTTCTGCATACTCTGTATTGGCTACTTTCGCTGTGCTACTAACAAATCTAAGTGCAGAACTTTGAAAAGCTTAAAGTCCAAGTGTTTGGCTATATTCACCCCCCCCCCTCTCTAGCCATCCGGGTTCCAACAGTAGTGCCCCTTTTTGTTGCACCCAAAGCATATGATATGCTCTTTTGATTTAACCTTGGTGGAGGTGGAAGTCTTTTCTTGCTCTTGTGGGAATGAGGGTCTCTCCTCCACCTCAACCCTTGTTGTTAATCCTTCTTCTTCTTCGGATGATGTGGATTCTTTTTCACTCAACTCCTCCACTTCACTTGATAATTCTTTTTCTCTTGGATCCTCTTGGACACTTGAGCTTAGTTCTTCGGGCTCTTCTACTAGTTGGGCTTGTATCGGGTTCTTATGTACTTCTTCCAATTTAGTCCATAACTCATAGGCATTTTTATAATTCCCTACATCACTCAAAATATTAGTAGGCAAAATATTAACCAAAATATTGATTACCTTTGTATTGGCCCTTGCTTGTTCTTATTGCTCCTTAGTCCAATACCTAGGTCGAAGCTTCTTTCCATGCTTGTCCTTAGGGGTCTCAAATGGTTCCTCTAGCACCATTACGCACTCCCAATCCATGCCGAGCCACATCTTCATTCTAGCTTTCCAATAATCAAAATCTTCGTGCTCGTATGGTGGTGGTGAGTTTATATCTTCCCCAAGTTTATCTTCCATGGTTCCTCTTCCTCTAGCGTGTGCTCCTTCGGCGGTTAGTCCGATCAAGAGTGGTCCTTCGCTCTGATACCAATTGATAGATCGAAAACGTCTGCTAGAGGGGGGGTGAATAGCAATTCTTCGTCGTTTTCTCTACATGATTGTTAACATAGTGGAATATACAATAGAAAACAATCAAACAAATACTAACCAATGCTAACACGGAAGATTTCCTTGGTATCCACCCCGGACGGGTGACTAATCCAATAATCCGTCAGTGGATCACGCCTCGGATAACCTCCGGCTAACTCTGTCGCTCCTTGTGGGTGGAGAAACCTCGCCACAACACTTCGGACACTATCTAAGCACAAGAGACTACTAACTCACTTTACCCAAGCGAGTGTCATCAAGAGATAGTGGCCTGAAACGAGCCCCTTTAAATAGGGCTCGAATCTGAAATAGGCGCTACCAGTCGACTGCCCCTGGGGCAGTCGACTGGTCCCAGTCAGATTCAACCGTTGCCGTACAACGTTCGAATCTGCCAGCCTGTTCCAGCCGACACCAGTCGACCGCCCCCAGGGCAGTCGACTGCTCCGAGTCCTAAGCCTAGGGTTACACTCCCGAGTACATTTCACTCCGCACTCAAACCCTCCCGGCTTAGCCCCTGAGTACAATCACTCATACTCAGACCCTCACAGCCCGGTTGACTCTTTACTAGCAGCCTCGACTGTTGCCTTCACGCCCTTTTCATCTTCAGCGCTCGTCCCTCGGATGCACACGCAAACCTCCAGTTTGCCTCCATGCCACCCTTCACATACACCTCAAAGTACGTGTCCCTCGGCTCATCGTCCCTGCTATCCAACGGTCCCTCAGATGCACACGTAAGCCTCCAGCTTGCCTCCATGTCATCCTTCACCTGACGACATCAACCAAGTCCATGTGTACCTGTACACCTGCACACTCATGTACACATATAAGAATTCAATAAACCCTAACTTAACCATATTGCTCACACACATCAAAACCCTATGATCCTCCAGATCATCTCAAGGCCGATTGCCTCAACAAAGTGCTGTCTTCTGGTAGCGCCGGCTACTCGCGAAATGATAGAGAAATGCTGTCTTGAACTCCGCAAAGGAGTTGATGGAACCCTGTGGCAACCTCTGGAGCCACCGTTGTGCTGCTCCAGACAAAGTGTTCAAGAACACCCGACACTTCACCCCATCAGTATACAGGTGCAGAAGTGCCGCATTCTCGAATTTACAGATGTGATCCTCCGGATCTGGCTTCCCATCATACTCAAGTATTCCTGGCCCGCGGAACTGCTTCGGCATGGGGTCCTCGACAATCTCGGACGAGAAAGGGATAGAGGGAGTCTTCTGAGAGATCTTGGGTCCATCTCTCTTTCCCGGTCCCTCTTCATGCCTCTGAGCACTGGAGGCCACCGAATGGGCCTTCTCCATATCTCCAGGGGATTCTCTCTGAGGGCCCTAGGCTGCACCGTCCTGCCGGCCCACCAGGGTGACGGATCTTCGGGAGTGCGAGGTGGAGATTATGGGAATCTCCTCCCCCGCCGGACCCCCTAGTTGCGGGGCAGCCTGTTCAACGTGGTGCTGCTCCAAGGCTTCCTTAATGGTGTTTGCCACTAGACGGTCAAGTTCCTCTTTGGTGAGGGTAAGGGGTTGTCCGTCCGATCCTGCCATCGGAGCTCCTCCAGGTGCTTTGCTAAGATTCCCACATACGGCGCCAAATTTGTTCCGGAAGGAGTCGTCGATGATGGCCAGTCACTGAGGCTCGCCCCGTGTGGAAGTTATTACGCCAAGGAGGAACTTGGGGTCTTACGAAGTTAACATCAACGTTAGGGGACACGCCGGCAGGGGTCCAGCGGAGTCCAATCCGACGCTCAAGTTAGTAGGTTGCCCAAAGAGTAATCGTAGTGAGAAAGAAAGATAGTATATAAAATGAGAGATCGTAACCCCCTTTACCGGAGGGGTTGGGCTACCTTTTATACTGATGGCCACGGGCTAGATGTGCTCCCTCATCTGATGCCGCATCTCCCGTACTTTAAGACACGTCCCCCCTCCCCTTCGTTCGGTGATCATGGGATATCCTTTGAAGAGGTCTGCGCCGTTATCATCCTCGGCCCGTTACAAGATTCAGGGGTCGCGAAGACTTTTCCTGTCTAGGAGTGCTTATCCGTACCCCAAGGGGGGGTCAGTATCCCAGGTCGGTTATTGTGGGGACTCCAACCCCCAAGGAGAGCTCGGGGCTTTCTCCTGTCATGGCTCCCGAGGGGCTCTCGGGGCATAATCTCCCGGGGTGTTCCCGAGAGAGATCTCCCTATGTCCTTCCGGGGCATGTCGCCCTCAGGAATTCCCGGGACCCGGGAAGGAGGGTTGTCCCGACCTACCACAGGGGTACCAGGCAGCTTCTTCGTCCAAGCAGCTTCTTCATTCTTCATCCTGGCCAAGGCTCATTCAACCCTATCACCCTGTATAATCTTAGTAGCTGCAGTGGTTATAAGTATCTTTGCCCTGCACTATCTCCGCCCATTATGGCAACCATGAGTTTGTGGAGGTACCAATAACACCTAATTCTACAACTCGACCCACTCATGTTCATCATGCCTTATTGCCCTAGTTCATAAAAGTCAGCATAGAGCATTTCTACGAGAAGATCTCGCATTGGTTAGGGATTTCTATTGCTTATAGATACAACCATGAGTTTGTGAAGGTACCAATAACACCTAATTCTACAACTCGAGCCACTCATGTTCATCATGCCTTATTGCCCTAGTTCATAAAATTCAGCATAGATAAAAGGCATTTCTATAAGAAGATCTCACATTGGTTAGGGATTCTTATTGCTGATAGATACAATCTAAGACAAATGAAATTTGCAGCCGAAGATGTAGGCAGAATCATAAATTGCAAGGTTAATAAAGAATAAATTTCATCATCCAAATCCAAAATGGCAAAACGATCATGGAACAAATAGAATAGGGATTGGAATTATGCAGCAGCACCTTGCTCTTTGAGCTTCTTTGTATAAAGTGGGGGTCATGGGCAAACTCACGTTGCCCATTTCCCCACCTCTCCTCTTTACATTAAAAGGGGAGTGTGTCCAAGGCAAGGGAGGGGACTTCATTCGTGAAGAAGGAAGAGACAAGAGGAACATCTAAAGAGATAGAGAGGGATTTGGTTCGTGGATCATACGAGAAGCGTTCAGTATTGTAATCTTCACGTCGACAGCAATAGCGACTTCCTCCAATGGTATTTTCTCCATCTTCAATTGAGATTCACTGTAAGTTTTTATAATTTTTGTGGAATCAATCATGCATATCAAAAACTAACAATGGTATCAAAGCAATGTTGTTATGCATGTTTCTAAAGTTTTTTTCTGCAAGTATGCTCTACAAGATTGATGCATGTTGCACCAAATCCTGCATATTATTTGCCATCGGATTCATATCGATCCTTGAAAAATAGAATTTAGTTCATCTGATTCCTTAATTTATATGCATGCAAAACAATGAGAAGATGGTAGTTTTTCAAATACAGTGCTAATTGAAAACATGTCTCGAAGTCCTTGTTTTATGTCTTTGATAAACTATCACATTTCACCATTGCCGGGTGTTGGGTGTTGATGCAGTCTGGTCCGATTGTTGTTTTGGTGTTGACAACGATTTAAGTTTGGTTGAGTGAATTCAGATTAAGTCCTAGTCGTGAAGCTGGGCACGAAACCCTAGTGAGTGAAGCTAGGTTGAAATCCCGGTGAGTGAAGCTGGGACCTGGTGAGTGAAGCTAGGTGACCGAAATCCTAGTGAGTGAAGCTAGGATGAAATCCTGGTGAGTGAAGCCGGGTTCTGGTGAGTGAAGCCGGGTGATTGAAATCCTAATGAGTGAAGCTAGGTTGAAATCCCGGTGAGTGAAGCCAGGACCTGGTGAGTGAAGCCAGGTGATTGAAATCCTAGTGAGTGAAGCTAGGTTGAAATCTTGGTGAGTGAAGCCGGGTCCTGGTGAGTGAAGCCGGGTGATTGAATTCCTAGTGAGTGAAGCTAGGTTGAAATCCCGGTGAGTGAAGTCGGGTGACTGAAATCCTGGTGAGTGAAGCCATGTCCTAGTGAGTGAAGCTAGGTTGAATGAAGTCCCGGTGAGTGAAGCTGGGCATGGAGTCTTGGTCCGGGGGACTGAGCATGAGTCAGAGAAGGCTAGGGAGTCGTTCTCTTGACTCAGAGTTGATTTGGGAGTCACTGGATCGGTCTGGTGACCGATCAGGGAGATTGGCACGAACTCCTATTGTGGATCGGTCTGGTGACCAATCTAGAGGAGGCCGATTGGTCTGGTGACCGATCATGGAGAGAGCAGAAAGGTTTCTGTTGAGCTCCTGATCGTTCTGGTGAACGATCAGGGAGAGGTCAGTAGCCTTGGGGAGAAACTCTTGATCGGTCTGCTGGACCGATCAAATATCGTGAGTTCCTCATTATGACTGATCAGGATGGATCCTGATCGGTCAGGGAGTGACCTGATCGGTCACCAGACCGATTAGGGAACACCCTGATCGGTTAGGTGACCGATCAGTGGATTTGGCTTGCGAAGCTAGAAAGACCCTCAACAAAGGGGTGGATCGGTCAGGTGATCGATCCACGACCTGTGATCGATCTGGTGACCGATCACTAGAAGTCGCGATCCCAGTTTTCTCACTGGGGACCGATCAGGCTGGAGCCTGATCGGTCTGGGCTTACCCTGATCGGTCCAGTGACCGATCAGGGTCATCTCTGATCGGTCCGGTGACCGATCAGTAGCTGTAACGTTAATTCGAAATCGGTGTCAGACTTCTGATCGCGTCTGCGTTTTCTCTGCTACCTGCTGATATTGTGTGATATTGTTTGATATGCATTCGTTAAGCTTCTGTTGGAGTGTGCAGACTTTACAGGGATGATTCAAACAATGGAGGAGAGTCAAATGGGGACTTTCCATCGAGCAGGTTTGTCTGTTTACTCATTTCAGGTCTCAACGGATTTTGGCGCGCGACTGGCAACTGACGGAGGCTCAGCTGGAGAGGTCTCCGGTGGACTGAGTGCTCAGGGAGTCAGGGGGTCAGGCTCGCGCCAAAGCCGTTGAGACCTGAAACGAGTAAACAGACAAACCTGCTCGATGGAAAGTCCCCATTTGACTCTCCTCCATTGTTTGAATCATCCCTGTAAAGTCTGCACACTCCAACAGAAGCTTAGCGGATGCATATCAAACAATATCACACAATATCAGCAGGTAGCAGAAAAAACGCAGACGCGATTAGAAGTCTGACAGCGATTTTGAATTAAAGTTACAGTAACTGATCGATCACCGGACCGATCAGAGATGACCCTGATCGGTCACCAGACCGATCAGGCTCCAGCCTGATTGGTCCCCAGTGAGAAAACTGAGATCGTGACTTCTAGTGATCGGTCACCAGATCGATCACAGGTTGTGGATCGATCACCTGACCGATCCACCCCTTTGCTGAGGGTCTTTCCAGCTTCGCAAGCCAAACCCACTGATCGGTCACCTGACCGATCAGGGTGTTCCTTGATTGGTCTGGTGACCGATCAGGTCACTCCCTGACCGATAAGGATCCATCCTGATCGGTCATAATGAGGAACTCATGATATTTGATCGGTCAAGCAGACCGATCAAGAGTTTCTCCCCAAGGCTACTGACCTCTCCCTGATCGTTCACCAGAATGATCAGGAGCTCAACAGAAACCTTTCTGTTCACTCCATGATCGGTCACCAGACCGATTAGCCTCCTCTGGATCGGTCACCAGACCGATCCACAATAGGAGTTCGTGCCAATCTCCCTGATCGGTCACCATACCGATCCAGCGACTCCCAATTCAACTCTAAGTCAAGAGAACGACTCTCTAGCCTTCTCTGACTCATGCTCAGTCCTCCGAACCAAGACTCCATGCCCAGCTTCACTCACCGGGACTTCATTCAACCTCGCTTTACTCACTAGGACCTGGCTTCACTCACCAGGATTTCAGTCACTCGGCTTCACTCACCAGGATTTCAGTCACTCGGCTTCACTCACCGGGATTTCAACCTAGCTTCACTCACTAGGATTTCAATCACCCGGCTTCAGTCACCAAGACCCGGCTTCACTCACCGGGATTTCAACCTAGCTTCACTCACTAGGATTTCAATCACCTGGCTTCACTCACTAGGACCCGGCTTCACTCACCGGGATTTCAACCTAGCTTCATGATAAGTACCATTTTATTGATTATTTTAATTGCTAAAATCCATGTTTGACCTATGTTTTTATTGTTTAATTGTGAAATTGCCCTAGGTTTTAGAACTTACTCTTATTTTGGACTTAATTACAAATTTGCATTAAATTGGATTATTTGGCCACTAATTTTCTGATATATTTTTGTAGGCACCAAAGGTTCAAGGACTTAGGGCATATTAGGTCAAACTTGAGTCGGAAGTGAACCGGATCAAATTATCAAGCTTACGATTAATCCGGGCCGTCCGATTCAAGAGCGGCTAGATCTGAGCCATCCGGGACCATCTGAAGCAATCCGAGCTAGGGTTAGGGTTGATCAAGCACTATGATCAAGATCTGAAGGTTTCATCCAAATCAGAGCTCAATCAACCGTTGGATCAAGCTTGGAGGGCTCTAGATCGTCCATTCACAGATTGAGTTGATCTGGACCATCCGTTACAAATCTGGAGGATCCGAGCTACCACAAGGCAGATCCTGACCCCAGATCATCATCATCAAAGTTTGGCTCTAATCAGAGCAAGATCAGCCGTTGGATTTCCTAAAATGAATCACAGTCGTCCAATGCTTATGTATTTAATCAAACTTTTCCCTGCTTTAGCCTTCGTCGCGTCTCCGCCGCAGTGCTCTTCTTCTTCAGCTAGTTTCTTCGTTTTTCAGCAATTTCTTCATCTAAGGGGCGCGACCCCTCAATCCATCATCAAAGCAAGGGTTAGGTTAGTGAAGAGTTCTCAGTGAGGTTTCAGATTGGATTCTTGCTCAATAGCAAGGCTGCGCGAGGTTTCGGCAGTCTGCTATCCGATTTCAGCGAGCTCAGCTGTGCACCATCGCCACTGCATCCGAACTATCCAGAGGGGTTCCCTGGAAGGTTTCGGTCATTCCTAATCCCAATCGCAAGCCACCACAGTGAGTTTGAAGCTTTCGGATTGGAAATTTCCTAGTTGATGCAGTTTGAGTAGATTCGACCAACTGAGCTGTTCTCCAATCGATTTGCTGTGTTTGCGGGTTCGAAGCCAGCTCTTGTTTGACGACCAAGAAGATCTTGAGCTAGGGAAGATTGGGGTTTAGATTTCCGTAGTTAATTTCATTGTTTTATGCTGTAATTTCAATTTTTGCCACTGTTCTGTTTCTGTAATTAGATTCAGCTGCTTAGTTTTCATTTGGAATGGTTTTTGCAGTAGTTAAGTTTCAATTTGTCAAGTTCGTTAGCTATAGAGCTTGTTTAATCATCTTTTCATTCAATTTCGTGTGTTCTGCAGTTTTAATTGTTGCGTATCAATTTAAGGCCCTGTTTTTTAGCTAGCGTATCAAATTTTGTCAGTTATTCAGTTTCAGTTTTAGTCTTGCAACGTTTCAGTTTATAGTTTCTTAATTCATGTTAATCAATCACTAGCTTCTCTGAATCATTTCTGAACATTAGAATTGGGAACCAGATTTTAGTTGTTTGTTGTTTTCGAATTTAATTAGAAGCTGCATTTCTGTTTCTTTTCTGCAAATCCTGCGTTTCTGCTCTACAAACCTGCGTATCAGATTTTTGTTGATGTCTCAGATGGAGTATCAAGCTAGCCAGTTATCTCCCGAATTTACATTGTAACTAGTTCATTTGAATGGCACTTAATATCAGAGATTGCGCATCAGATTTATGTGAATCCAATTCCATTTCTGCAATCTGATTTTGTTGCTGAATTTCAGACCAATTCTGCATCTAATTCAGACCATTTCTGCATACCATCAGCTTTTATCTATGAAGTTATATCAGTGAAGCTTTGTATTCGGATTTTACAGCATGTGACTTCATTTGCTTGCTGGATTTTTCATCCAATGTGTTGCAGAAATCAATTCTTGAAAGCCTGAACTCTATTTCTGCATTTCCTGCACACCTTGTGTATCAGCCTTCCTCGTGTGCCACTATAGTTTCCGGATTTGCATTTGCTCGAGGAGTCTTTGTTCTATACGTTGTCTCACATTAAATTGCTGTACATCAATTGATTAACATCAATTTACAGAGCTGTATTTAGTCTAGTTTCAGCACATAAGCATTTTCCATTGAGTATCAAGTTGTGCCATTTCTGGTTTTGTGTTAAGTGCAAGTTTCGGCAGATGTTTTAGTGATTTAGAGCTTGAATTCCTGGAAATAAACAAGTCTTTTAGTGTGCTATTGAGCTCTAGTTCAGTTTGCTTCACAGCCAGCTCATCCTGGAACTTTAAAGTTTCACTTATACCTATTAGTTTTTGGTTGCTGAAATTTTGGATCAACTGGGATTCGGAAATTACCCTTTTGTTAAATCGTTTAGATTGATGAGCATCGTTTTGATTCTCTAGCATTTGCATAAGACTTGCATTTGATTTCAGATTGTTTTTAGATTAGATTGAGTTGCTATTGGGTTGAGTTTATCAATTGCCACTTCCTAGTTTCAATTTTGTCCAGCTAGGTCCTTGCTTTTCCTTGTGTTTTCATTTCTAATCGCATTCCAAACCCAATTCACATTCGAAATTCAAAATTCACAAACGACACCTAAATACAAGCGCGAATCAAACAACGTCAACTAGCCCCGAGAAAAATACGACCTGTGGCCCCTTTACTACGTTTTCATATTCTTTGATTGCAAAAAGGGTTTCCAGCATTCATACATATTTAAATTTGGTAGACCCACATTCGTGACAGCATATTTTGGGTCCGTCAAATTTTTGGCGCCGTTGATTGCAAATTTGGTAGACCCACATTCTTTTTTCTTGATATGAAATGCCTCTTTGATACCAAATCTTTCCAAACCACTAGTCACTCTCCCACACTTAAATCTTGTCCGTCTCGGGCAAAGTAGCATTAAGAAAACATCCCAAGCATACAAATCCATAGAAAAATGGGGTTAAGTAGGGAAAATGAGAATTATTAAGTGAGACAAGAGAAATTAATGAAAATGGATATGAGATGAGAAGCAAAATGATTTATCTCTATAAATGTGATCCAATCATTGAAATATGGTTTTGAAAGAACCTAGGCAAGTTCTAGAGTACAATAACATGTATGTGTCACAAATATAAGGCTAAACCTCACTAGGCAAAAATAATTCATCCCAAGTCATCAATTAAGAATTTAAAACCAAGTAGTACTCAAGCATCCAAGATTTCATCCATGAGCTTAAACCCTAAGTTTTAACAACCAAATTTAATTTATTTTCAAAAGACTCTAAAATGCTATGGAGATAACCTAGAGGGATACTTTTATTCCTAATCATGCAAGAAAAGGTACTAAAAGAAATAACATGCATTTATTGACAAGGACTCAGTTTAAAAGAAAATTCTACTTCTAAAAAGCATAAAAATGAAAAATGCAATAAAAGAAAATACAAGAAAGAAAAATCTCCCCTTTATTTCTGGTGGACGGAGCCTATCAAGCAGTAGCCTCCATCATGGTAGTGGAGGAACATGGGTGGCTGAGAGAACTCGGACTCCCCCACACTTGAACTTTGCAGAAAAATGCTCAGGTGGCCTAAGGCGATTCAGGTTCAATAGCCATTGAAGGAATGGAGGGCTATGGATTAAAGTAAGATCTTCTCCTCCTTCTTGATGCCTTTCAGAAGTCCTTCCAGGAGGTTGAAGTCTGTTCAGTTGGAGCACCCACTCCTGAAGTCTTCTGGACCCTGCAAAACAATGTAATACCTCTCTCAAGCGTTCAGGGTCAGAAAGAAATGATATAAATTCAGTCTCTGCATGAAATGAATCCAAAACTGCATCATGTCCAATTAAATCAAATTCTGGTACCTCAATGAAATTTTCAAAATTATGTCCTACAAAATTTGCATCCAGATACTCATCACAAATAAAGAAATCAATTTCTGGCATATCAATAGAAATTTCACAATTATTTTCCATCCAGGGTGTATCAAACAATGTGTCACAGCCAATCAAATCAATATCAGATATCTCCATAAGTTTTTCACATTCAACCTCAGCATAAGATATAGCAAGAGATTCATCAAAATAAATAACATCAATTTCATGCACTTCTAAAAATTTTTCACTATCTATGTCCACAAAAGATGTATCAAGTAATTCATCATAACAAACAACATCAATTATAGGTGCCTCTAAAATTATTTCACATCCATATTTACAAGAGATGTATCAGGTAATGCAGTATGATCAATGAAATCAATTGTTGGTACCTCTATTGGATTTTCACAAACAATTTCTACACAAGGTATATCAATAAATTCATCATAACCAATAAAGTCAGCACTAGGTACCTTTTTGAATTTTTCTGAACAAAGAGGAGAAATACTTACCTGAGCGTGCTGGAGAATACCTGGAGGTTCTACAAGAGTAGATGTATCCATGGCTTCCTCCTGATCAAGTACATGCTCCTCTTCAGCCTCACTCTCTGGTGGACACTCAACTGGAATAGGTGATCCTTGGGTGCTTGCTTCCACCATGCAAGTCCCTACACTTTCTGGTTCATCCTCTAAATCTTGTGGTGGTCCCTGGGGCTTAGTGCAATCCCCTACACCTATGGAATCATCTCCTATGTATGCTTCTCCTGTAATATCTGCAACAACAACATCAGAAAAATTAGGACCATCAATAATGCTATCATCACAAAATAAAAGTCTAGAATGGTCCTGTGGAGCTTCAGTTTCTTCTTCTGGAGCTGAAAAATTTGGAATTGAATTTTGAATAGGAATTTCCGGAGGGATGCATGCTGTAGGTGCCCAGTATTTGATGATTACTTCTTCTTCTACTACTAATTTTGCAAGATCACTTGAAGAAGGACTTGACCATGCACTAGGGTCACCTTGAACTGATATAAAACCAACTCCGGGGCTCTCAGAATTAAAAGTAACTTGAGAAGTTAATGGTTCTGATCTTTGGGCTTTTATCTGATTCCATTGATCAACCAATTTTCCAAGGCATTGTAGTTGTTGAAAATTTTGCTGTTGTTGTTGTTGTTGTTGTTGTAGAACGTGTTGTATTTGTTGTTACTGAGCTTGTTGTTGTTGCATCATCTGTTGAAACATATCCTCAACCCTCTGTTGTTGTTCCTCACTCCAATCTGGATCATCAAAGCCTCCTTGATTAAATTGCTGAAATGGGAGGGGCTGAAAATTCTGAGTGTCTTGCTGAAAATGTTGAAATTGTGGTTGAAAGGATGGTTGAACTTGCTGAGAATGGTAGCCCTGGAAATTTTGGATCTGAGGTTGAAATTGTGGTGGTAAAAACTGAGATTGCGCGGGCTGGAAATTCTGGTTTTGTTGCTGAAAATTCGGCTCGTATGGCTGTGAATATTGAAGAGGTTGTTGAAAATTCTGTATAGGTTGAAATTCTTGCTGCCATGGCTGAAAATTTTGGAAAGGTTGCCCTTGCTGATATTGTTGAAATTGTGACTGATCTTGTTGATAAGGTGGCTGAAAGTTCTAATTGGGTTGCTGAAAATTCGAATATGATTGCTGAAATGGTTGCTCAAAACCCTGGAATTGTGGCTGCCCACTCTGAATTTGTGGCTGGAAATTTGGTTGATTTTGCTGAAAATTTTGGAAAGGCTGAAAAAATTGATTTGTTGACTGATTGAATGGTTGGTTCTGCTGAAACTGTGGACACGACTGCTGGTAAGTAGATGAAAATATTTTGAACCTGTAGCCCTGTCACAAAACAAACAAGAAAAATGGCAGTACCCGTATACAAATGATAAAGCAAAATAAAATAGAACCCAATGATATGTCCAAAGGCATACAAGCAAAAATCAAACAAATCAACTAGTTGCTTCCCCGGCAACGGCGCCAAAAATTTGACGGACCCAAATATGACTGTCACGAATGTGGGCCTCAAATTTAGATGTGAATGAATGCTGGAAACCCTTTTTATAATCAAAAGTATGAAAATGTAATATAGGGGCCACAGGTCGTATTTTTCTCGGGGACTAGTTTTCGTGTTTGATTCGAGCTTGGTTTATGTGTCGTTTGTGTTTTCGGGTTTCAAATAAAGATTTGGGTTTGGGTTCAATTCGAAATGGAAAACATGAGGAAAAGAAAGATCTTAGCTAGACGAATTCAACAAGGTATGACAATTGATGAACTTGACCAACTAACAACTCAATCAAAGCCACTTAAACAATCTATGAAGGCAAATCTGAGTTCACATGCAAAATAAATGCTAAACAAAAGAATCAGGCAGTGATGGCAATTTTCGGAAATGAACAAGCTTGACACAAATAGAAACATGTGAAATTCAGAATTTGAACAAGCACTTTAACTAAAACTATATATGATTTTGGAAAGCAAACCAATGCAAAGAAACTCAAGGATTCTGAAGATGATATCAATAGACTTCAGTAGCTGTCCTACACCAGAAAAACTGGTGAAAATCTGATGCAAATCAGTGTTCTAACAACTTGGCACACAAGATGAAACTCTTATGCCAAGGGCTGAATTTTTTTGTGCCAAAATCTGAATTTTTGTACCTAACTACTTCTAGCAATTCAGAATTTCAGCTGACCGAATGCAATTTGGCAAGCAAACTATCAATGAAAAACTTGGCAGTAATGAATGAGGAAAACCAGCCCTAAACTAGTTCATTTAAGACACAAACTGAAACAGGGAAAAAACATGCAGAAATAAGGCAAATGCAGTAATGAAATCAGACTTTCAGAAATGTGATGCTTGCTGAGCTAAAAACATGGACTGAATTGCATAAAATCAAAACCAAAGTCTATGTCAACTGAGCAAACATATATAGGACTCGAAAGCAGGAATTAACACAATGAAAATGAAGAGACAATTTGGCAAAAAGCCAGCTCTGATACAATTCAGAAATTTGCAGGAGGTTCAGGGCTAGAATGGCACGAACTATGTATTTGGCACGCAAGCAATGGAGTTTATACTCAGAAATTTAAGCCAGAAACAAGCTGAGATGAAGTCTAACTACTTACTAACAATTGACTTAACTAACTAGACTGAGAAATTAAAACAAACTACAGCAGAAACACATTGAGAAATGCTGAAATTGAATGGCACGCAAGCTGGGAATTAGGCACGCAACAATTTAAGCTACAATTAAACTGAAATTTAATTCACTCTATCACTAAACAAGTTCCTAAATTACTGAACTCTAAGATTAAAAACCTAATGAAACCACACAATTCAGAATTACAAACTAAGACACTGAAAACTGAAATTTGCAGGAACAGAACAGAATTGCTCGAAACTGTAAATTACAACTAAACAAATGAAAATTAAATATCTAAACTACTCCTCAACCCTTCTCCAACTCAAGAGCTCCTTGGTCATCAATCAAGAGTGAACTTCGGACCCGCAAGCTCAACAAATCAGTGAAGTCTTTCTCTGCTACCGAATCAGATCAGACCATGCTCAAACTGAAATTTGGCTCCGAATTCTTCAAACTCACTGTGGTGGCTTGCGATTGGGATTAGGGAATGACCGAAACCTTCCAGGGAACCCCTCTGGATAGTTCGGATGTAGTGGCGATGGTGCACAGCTGAGCTCGCTGAAATCGGATAGCAGACTGCCAAAACCTCGCGCAGCCTTGCTATTGAGCAAGAATCCAATCTGAAACCTCACTGAGAACTCTTCACTAACCTAACCCTTGCTTTGATGATGGATTGAGGGGTCGCGCCCCTTAGATGAAGAAATTGCTGAAAAACGAAGAAACTAGCTGAAGAAGAAGAGCACTGCAGCGGAGACGCGATGAAGGCTGAAGCAGGGAAAAGTTTGATTAAATACATAAGCATTGGACGGCTGTGATTCATTTTAGGAAATCCAACGGCTGATCTTGCTCTGATTGGAGCCAAACTTTGATGATGATGATCTAGGGTCAGGATCTACCTTGTGGTAGCTCGGATCCTCTAGATTTGCAACGGATGGTCCAGATCAACTCAATCTGTGAATGGACGATCTAGAGCCCTCCAAGCTTGATCCAACGGTTGATTGAGCTCTGATTTGGATGAAACCTTCAGCTCTTGATCATAGTGCTTGATCAACCCTAACCCTAGCTCGGATTGCTTCAGATGGTCCCGGATGGCTCAGATCTAGCCGCTCTTGAATCGGACGGCCCGGATTAATCGTAAGCTTGATAATTTGATCCGGTTCACTTTCGACTCAAGTTTGACCCAATATGCCCTAAGTCCTTGAACCTTTGGTGCCTAGCTTCACGACCAGGACTTAATCTGAATTCACTCAACCAAACTAAATCGTTGTCAACACTAAAACAACAATCGGGCCAGACTGCATCAACAATCTCCCCCTTTTTGTTGTTTGACAACCTCGATTTAGGTTTAGGTATTAGATCAATTGAAATCAATTAAATTATCGTAAGGGAATCAAAATCCTCCCCCTACAATATCAAACCCTGAACTTAATCAATCATTCTCTCCCCCTTTGTCAAACATCGAAAAGGGTATGGTTATTAAGTTTAAATATACCTCCACCTTAATCGAGGGTCTCTCCCTGAACCCAAAATAATCAAAGGTAATTTTTGAATTACATATGAAAACATATACAGAATAATATCATGGTCAAACATGTATATGTTTCATATGACAAGTAAGTAATGCAGCTCTATCAGACTGATGATCGATACAGAAAAATTTCTGATTTATCCATGAACGATCAATTTTCAGAAAAATTTCTGTAACTCTGATTCGTTCAAGATCAAACTGCATTAACAATTGAAATTTCCAAAACTCATCCGACCACGCGGGTGTAGACAATAGGTATTTCAGAAAAATTTCTGAAACACGACATGAGTTTCGTGACTAAAAGTTACTTCTCATCAAGGAATAAGAATCATGATTCAAAAACTTCCTTATGAATTTTAAAAATTCCAACACGGGGTTGTATCGAATCAGTATTAAGTTTCGTTCCAAGTATGATTAGTATGTTCCAATTGTAATAGGTGTGTATCAGATTTGTTTGTCTCAATATGATCAAGTAATCTGATACAATTTGGTGAAATAAGATCAGACTGAGGTGTTTTTGACCCAATCAGAGAATTTCCTGATCTGATCGATCACTAGACCGATCAGGGTGAGTCCTGATCGGTCGGTGGACCGATCAGGTTCGACACAGAAAGTTTCTCAGCTTGCAATTTCAGAAATTAGATTTCAGAAATTCTGAGAAGTTTCAGAAACTTGTTTGTTTCACCTCTTAACCGTTCCTAAACCCTAACTCAATTAGTTTTAACTTATTTGATCCTAAGAAGGGTTTCCCTTAACCAAAATAAACAACATGATTTATGTCCCTTAACTAAGTTTTATTCCCATCAAGATTCAAGACTTTCTATATAAAAAACAAAAACAGATTTGAATCAAGATTCAAGATTTTAACCCCTATGAAAGCATGATCAGAATGTACTAAGCATGAACTTGAGTATCAAAAACAGGTTTGTATCAAAGCATGATCAGAGGGAAAACAAACAAATCATGGAACTTGAATACTAAATTTTGAACCATCATAGACTAAGTTAACATGTTGTTCTTAACCAAAGTTGTAAAACACATACAAGAAAATTTTGGCTTGCTTGGATTAAATTAGCATCAATATATGACTAAATTCCAAAACATGCTTGTATCAAATTTGTATCAAAATATGATCAAATTTCCAAATTTTGATCAGTTTGTATGTTTGATGTATGTTTATAACATGTTTCCAAATCTTGATCAATTTTGATAAGTCACAGATCTAGGTTTGTCTCAACCATAGAGTTAACTATATTGGAGTACTCTTGATAAATTATAGTCCCAAATGTATACAACTACAAAATGAGAGAATTTTCAAGTGACACCAATAAAATAGAGCACATGAGAAAAATTTCTATGTATCTATATTGGATATGGAGTTTATGATTTCCATTAAACTCCAATCATCTAAATCCGAGATGAAGAAGAGTCATTCCTCATAGGTATTAAATATCTCTTGAATGGAGAAAATGGTAAGCACATCCCTCACTAGGAATGACCATGTTTTGGAGCACCAAATATCAACCACCCATGTTGATAGATGCTTCCCGTTAATCAAAGCTATACAATTCTAAAGATAGAGGTTTTAGGTACCCAAATTTTGGGACCTAATGCATCAACAATGAAGGACTTAGGCACCCATGCCTTAGTCAATTTCTTTTTGACTTTTTGAACCCTAGAATTATTTGATGATCTAAATTGGGTTCTTGACATTAATGATATGACACTAGTTCTTTAGATTGGTAACCCAAATCAACCTTGTTGTAAGCCGCTTTTTGCAAATTTAGAATCATGTCTAAAGTTTTGGAGCTAGTTGAAAACTTCTCAAGAATATTCTTGAGATTTTCAATTTCACTCTTCAAATCCTTATTCTCATCCTCAAGAGCAACTGACGGAGGCTCAGCTGGAGAGGTCTCCGGTGGACTGAGTGCTCAGGGAGTCAGGGGGTCAGGCTGTGGCTTTAGTGGATGCTGATGGAGAGCCTGGTGATGAGAGCAGAGGCTTAAGACAAAGCTGGAAGCAGAAGAGCGACAAGGAAGAACAGACAGAGAACTTGAGGAGTTCGGCTGGGTTGTTTGTGTGCTCTCTGTTGTTTTGTGCTTGAGTGTTCTTGCTATATTTTTGTGAGCGTATTCCTTCTTAGTCTCGTGAGCTTATCTTGTATCCTATTGAGACACTTGTGGAGAGGTTTCTCCACCGAGAAGGAGGCGCTGATTTATCCGGGTCACCGGGGCTTGATCTGCCGACGATCAAGGGATCGCCCACCTCACGGGCACGTCGAGTAGGGGCAAGTTATCCCCGAACCTTGTACATCACGGTGTTAGCGTCGGTTTGTTTTCTTTCCTATTTTTGCTCTTTCTGCTGTGCATATTTCTACTGCTAATATGATAATGCAGAAGAGTTCAAAGAGGGAGTGATTTGAGTGTCTGGCTACATTCACCCCCCCCCCTCTATAGCCATCCAAGCACCAACATTGGGAAATACTAGTTCCGGTAAAGAAAAAGTGACTTCTCCTTACCGAATCCTTGCCAGTCACGCGTTAAGCGTAGTCGTTGAAAAATCCTGACTGCGTGTCATGATTTCCCCTAGTTGACGGCGCCGCATGAAATCATGGCAATGGTTGTCGCCGAGGCTGGCTACCTCGTCAGACGGCCAGTGATTGGCTTCTATGGTCGGAGAGCACCGGCGACCACATCGGGAAGCCGACAATAAGCAGCCATTACGATTGTCGTGTTTGTCACGACATATACATACGACATGTGGTGTGCAGCGTACAGTGATACATTTTTTCCCATCAAAAAATGCTTTATGAAACTTTTTGACCCCTGAATTTGGAGTATCCTACTTTCACGTGATTCGCAGGGTTCAACAAGCAATCAATATTTCATGATCAAAGGTGTAGTACTGCTTGTAGTAGCGGTCCTTATATCTCGTATTAACAATCGAAAGATGGTCGAAAGAAAAAATCTCTATTTGATGGGACTTCTTCCTATACCTATGAATTCCATTGGACCTAGAAATGAGACATTGGAAGAATCTTTTTGGTCTTCCAATATCAATAGGTTGATTGTTTCGCTCCTGTATCTTCAAAAAGGGAAAAAGCTTTCTGAGATCGTGTGGAGAAGAGGTTGCTGGCGGCAGGGGAAAAAAGATAGGTTTCGTTTGGCAATAAAACATTTTATGTTTTAAATTTTTTTCCCAATGCATGATGCAAGAAAAAGTTAGCAATGAAAAAAAATCAATCTAGTTGATTTGAACACATTAAATTAGTTTAATTAGACATTATCTGATTTAAATTATTTATTAATTTAACTAGATCAGTCTGATACAAATCAAAACTGACTTATTTAATTTAATCAATAAATCTTACTCTAAATTAAATGAGCTAAGGATTAAATAAGAACGATATAGGTAAGTCATCCTTGTCCAATTTGATTAATTCTAACAAGGACAATGACCCAGATTGAAGATCAGTTCAATGCGTTAGTCAACTGGAATACCTCAAATAAAGAAAATTTATTTTTCTTATATACTTATGACTCTGTGAGATTATGTATATATATGTGATGTCGAATCTCATGCATGATCAAGAACCAATCAAAAAAAATTGTAAACGATAAACACTTACAACGATATTCACAAATCCTCTTGTGTTCTTCGAGCTTGTCGTCGGAAGAACAATACAGATCAGAAAGTCCTTCAATTTCCATAAACCAAATCCCTTTCATTGGATGAATGTTCCTTTGCCAAAACTTCTCTAATAATTATCTCTTGGGCGCACCCCCTCACCTTTTATAGAAAAGGATCTAGGGACGGGGGGGAGGGGGGTGTTAGTAATATGAGAGAAGTGTCATAAGGCAATCGCCTTATGATTGTAATCGTTTATTTTTAATAAATGAAGATTCACTATTTGAGTATACATATTTGTGTATTTGATTGAGATCTTAAACTCATTTACTGAATGCCCGCAATACAACTCACAGCATGAGAGAATTTGTGATGAATTCACAACTAGTGATTATCTCTACATGTGCAATTGTGAAGTATTGAAATTGTCCCTAGTCGATGAATTGATAAATACGGACACTATCAATTCTGTTGAGACTAGCATGGGTTATTCTCTAATCAGCTGATTCTCACTGGCTGGTGACATTGGGATGTCCGGAGATAAACATGAATGCTAGTTAAGGGAACTAGTTCATTGGAGTGACTGGCTGTAAAACTTCATATGGTAGTCTACATATAGACATGTCAGTGAAGTTCTTACTGCAGCTTAAGTGCGATGTTCCTTTGACTTGCGGTGTTCAAGTCATCTTGGTCATGAAGACTTATACTTTGACATCTTAAGCAAGCATCTCCAAGGAGGTGTGGACCCAGGATGGTTGGGTATAAGCCGAAGTGCCCGAAGATGTTTGAACAGCCTACAAAGGATTCACCACTCCTTGCGAGGAGATGTATACCCAAGGCCTATCGTCGGATTGTTACTCGAAGCCTCTGGCCAGAGCATCACATGTTCAGAGTATGAATCTCTCAGATACATGAGAGTAATTAGAATCCGTAGGACGAGAAAACGTTACTTGGGCTAGGTGTGACGTAGTCAGCCTAGTGGGGACTGACACACATAGATCGTGTCCTAAACCAAGTGGGTATAAGATGGTGAAGGGAATGAGGCACGATTCATTATAGCTGCTGAAGGGTTTCAGAATCATTTCTGAGATCAACCGTTGATCTTTCGATTAATTGGGGATCATGATGTACTACTAGGTGCCACTCATGATCGTTCTATAATTGGTTAATTATAGACGGCCAACATAAATCGACAGCCTATTTAGTCACACGCACTACGAGTAATCCGAGGGATTTAAAACGAGTTGAAAATTGGATTTTCCGATCAAGAGAGATAAATCGAATCTGAATTTTTCAGAGACGCATCGGAAGCATAAAATGGTTAAGTCTTTTGAAGACTTATTGGACGAATTAAATGAGTTTAATTCATAAGGTCTTGGCTTGGGTTTGACCGGCCAAAGAGGGTCCCCACCCTCTTTGCTTGGCCGGCCACAACAAAAGGGAAAACCAAATTGTTTGGTTCAAGTTATAAAATAAACCAAGTGTGGTTTGTTTTATAAAATTATGGATAATATAAATTTTATAAACCGAGGTTTGGTTTATTATTTTCATAGAAATTAAAATAAACTTTGAATAGTTTATTTTATTTTATAAAATCAATTATGAATTGATTTTCCATGATAAGAAAAATTTATATGATAAATTTCTTATGAAAATTTATTCCATAAGAAAAGGGAGACATGGTTGTTTTTATCATAAATTAAATTATGATAAAAACTTGACATGATGGAATAAATCATAGAAAAATTTATATGATAAATTTCTTATGAAAATTTACTCCATAAAAAGGAGACTTGGCGGTTGAGAGACCACTATATAAAGGAACCAAGGCAAGGCTTGGAAATTAATCTAAGAGATCTAAGAATAAGCCCTCTCTCTCTCCTTCTCTCCCTCTCCCTTCTCTAGTGCCGCCGGCCCTAAAGGAGGCCCTTGCTGCCGTGAGCTTCAGCCACCCTTGGCCACCAAACAGCTGCCGTAAGAAGAAGAAGAAGCGGGCACAACTCCTTCCTTCCCAGAATCTTGATTCCGTTCTTCGTTTGGTAGTTAGTCTTCCCATCTCTCTCTTGGTATTCTTGTCGTGCCTTTGGAGAATCTAGTAGTTCTTGTCGGCACGAAACTCGTGGCTTTGCGAAGTCATCCCGAAGAAAACTCGGCGTGGACGCGAATAGAGGCGGAGCTTCCAAGGGACACTAACGGTTGGATCTTGTCCCTTCCTTCAAGTTACGCGAGGTAATAAGTAAATTAGTTTACTTTTTGCAAAATTTTAAATGTATGATCATGTCTACACAATATAAGGTTGCATGCTTAGATGTGTGGTTAAATAATTTGAGAAATTATTTATGCTAAACCTTCCGCTGCACGTAATTAATTCTAAAATTACGAACCCGCATCCATGTCAACATGCACCTGGTCCCAACAGGGGGAAGTGGGTTTTCCACTTCCCCCACGTTCCTCCACTTCTTATATTTCCCACTTGTCCAAGTCAAATCACATAGACTAAATAAGAATCAGATCACAAAGACCATATCAAAACTATGTTACAAAAACTAGATAGTCACAAAGGCCATATAGTCAGTCACATAGACTAATAGAACATCCAATTCATACTTTAGGAAAAATGATTCATGCGACAGCAAGCATACCAAGCAATCATTGCTAAGAAAGCTGTGACACTTAACTTAGCTGCTCTCTGATAATTACCATTTTGTTAGTTAATTTAGGCTCTAAAATCTATGCTTTGATCCATTTTTACATGCTTAATCTTGGATTTACACTAGGTTCTATGGATTAAGTTTATTTTGGCTTTTATTGCAAATCTTTGCATATTTGAGATGTTTTGATATCTAATTCGAATTTGGTTTTATAGGCTTTGAAGGATTATGGACCTAGGTCAAGTTGGATCAAGTTTGAGTCAGAATTCGACTCGGATCAAGGCGATCAAGCACTGAATCAATATGGGTCGTCCGATCAAGGAACAAGTAGATCTGAGCCATCTGTGAGCTTCTGATCAATCTGAGTTCAGGATAGGGCTAATCATGACCCCATATCAAGATCTGAAAGTATGAACCAAATCAGAGCACATCTGACCGTCGGATCAAGCTTAAAGGAGTTTCAACCATCCAAGCAAAAGAAGGGAAGATCTGAGCCATCTGTCACAGATCTGATTGATCCGAGCTAAGGAGAAGTAGATTAGAGCCATTAATCAAGATCTGGAAACTTTGGTTCAGATCTGAGAAGATCTGACCGTCGGATGAGGCCGGAACAATCACAGCCGTTCAAATTCAAAAAGGGGTAGTTAAAACAGAATTCCCCTCCGTTGAGCTCTCGTTGTCGCGATCCAGTTCCAGTTTTCCAGTTCTTCTCCATTCGTCGTCTCCGATCGCACGTAGCCACTCCAGAATCAGTTCTTTTCAAGATTTCGAGTCATCAAGGTCTAGTCTCCATGAGGTTCGTTTTCAATTCTGTTGCTGCCAAGCTCCGGTGAGGGTCTCGCCGAGCTCTGCTTCACCCAAATCAACTTCTGCTCAATCGCTGTCTTCACCGATCGGAATCCATCAGATGATTCAAAGGGGTTCTCTGAACGGCACCGAGGGTTTCCGAGCCAGAGTTGCATCCAGCTGATCGAGTGGTTGAACCAATCTGACACAACCGATCGAAGGAGTTTGATCTTGCAGATTCGCGATCTAAGGGGTCCTTAGCTCGATTCTTGTGTGACGGCAAGAAGCGAATCTTGGTGAGGAGTCTGATCTGGAGTCAATAGTTGCTAGATTTCATTCCTAAATTCTGATTCTGAATATTTGCCGAGTTGTTTCAATTGTATCGTTTCTGTACTCATCAGTTTTAGCTACTGATCGGTCTGTTCGACCGATCCAGACAGCTACTGATCGGTCTGTCGACCGATCAGACCAGTATCTGATCGGACTGTCAACCAATCAGGTAACCACAGTTTCGACTCAGCCCTGTTTTTAAGCATTCATTGTGTAATGCATCAATTCCATTTCAATTCTGCAACTTAGTATCTGATTAATTGTTTGCCTGTCTTTGATATTAGTTTAGTTCTGCAACTTCATAGTTTTATATTGAATTGTTCAATTTCCTAGTGGGTTAAGTTCAATTCTTGCAAATTCCTAGTTTAATTCTACTTAGCTAAGCCAATTTCATTTCAAACTATACTCTCATTCTTATTTGCAAAACAAAACCCCCATTCCAATTTGAAAACCCAAAACAATTCAAACGACAACTACCAGCTTGAATTAAACATTCACAACTAGTCCTTAGAAAAATACGACCTGAGGCCCCTATTCTACATTTTAACTTTGTTAGCCAAGGGTTTTCAGTTTATAAATATCTAAATTTGAGGCTCATTCGTGACACTAGTATTTAGGCTACCATCAAATTTTTGGCGTCGTTGCCGGGGAAAACTAGTTGAGTTTGTTTGATTTTAGCTTGTGTGCTTATTTCCATATCTTGAGATCTATTTCACTTGTTTCATTTGTCTATATATATTTGCTGCGATTTGTGTTTGTTGTATGGCCAGGTCTGCAGGTGGTGATCTTGAGGAATTTGATCCTGAAATTGAGAGGACTTTCAGAGCAAGAAGGAACCAAGTCAGAGTTTTAGAGGCTTTTGACATTATTTCTACTCAGTCCATTTCCACATTCAGGCAATCCTATGGCAGACCACCAGAAAACCATGAAAGAACTTGCAGCACCTGATGATGCTTTCCAGTACTCATGCATTGCTTATCCAGAGCTTACTGGTGACTTTGAGCTGAGATCAGGCTTGATTCATTTATTGCCTAAATTTCAAGGTCAATCAGGAGAGGATCCCAACAGACACTTGCATGAATTTCACGTAGTCTGCTCCACCATGATGCCTCAGGGGATTTCAGAAGAGGATATCAAGCTAAGAGCATTTCCATTTTCCCTGACTGGAGCAGCTAAGGATTGGTTCTATTATCTGCCTACCGGACATGTATCTAGTTGGATTTCCATGAAGAAAGCATTTTTGGAAAAGTACTTCCCAGCCTCCAGAATAGCTATCATCAGAAAGAGTATTTGTGGTATACAGCAAGTAGTGGGAGAGACCCTATATGATTATTGGGAAAGATTCAACAAGTTATGCTCTAGTTGCCCACAGCACCAGATCAGTGAGCAGCTCCTCATCCAGTACTTCTATGAGGGTCTACTCCAGATGGATAGGATTATGATTGACGCTGCAGCTGGAGGAGCCTTAGTGAACAAAACACCGGACCAGGCTAGAGAGTTAATTTCAAACATGGCAGAAAATTCACAATAGTTTGGGAGTAAAGCTCTTTCCACTAGAGGAGTAAATGATGTCCAGATGGTTTCTAATGAACAAAAGGATATCAGGAATTCTTTAGTGGAGCTTACCTCGTTAGTGAAGCAAATGGCATTGAACAATGTAAGCCAAAATCCTAATTTTTCAGTACCTCCACCTTCAAACCAAGTGATGAGGTTGTATAGTATTTGCTCAAGCCAAGAACACAACTCGGATTTGTGTCCTAATCATCAACAAGATGAAATACTAGCGGCTTTGACTAGAGGACAATTTCAAGCCAAGAATAACCCCTACGCATCTACTTATAATTCGGGTTGGAGGAATCATCCAAATTTAAAGTATGGAAATTCTTTTTATCAACAAAATCCTTCACAACAGCCTCTACAACAACCTCAGCCTCTAAGAGTCCCATGGCCTCCATTACAAATCTGACATGTGATGTGAGCAAACTTGCGCGTTGGCTCTGAGTGTCTGCCTCCATATCGGATGAGTTTGTTTCACGGATCACTAGGTCAGACATGGTTATAGGAAGTTATTTAGGATCGTGCGATCTTCCCCATCGGACGACACATAATCCTAGATAATTGCCTTAGTATCGTGTAATGGTGAACACTTAGATGCAAATAATAGTATCCTCCCCATCGGAGTCACTGCTATTATTTGTAGGGCCGAAGAGAAACCAACTATTAATTTTATTTGTCAAAAAGTTAGGTTGACAAGATAATAAATTTAATGGGTAAAACCTCCTCTTACAAATGTAGAATTCGTATACATCCACACTATCGTGGCATACGATATTCTCGGTGTTTTAAGGTGTTGGTTATTTTTAAAATTTATTGTTTGAGGAATCAATAATTTTTGAAATCTAAAGATTTGATCATTGTGATTCTCAGGATTTTCAAAAATGGCTTTCAACCCACTTGCTGTAATATTGAAAAAAAATAAACTTACGGGCCCTAACTATATTGATTGGAAACGGAACCTGGACATTGTCTTGACTGCTGAGGAGTACAAATTTGTACTCTTTGAGGACTGTCCTGAAAAGCCTAGCGAGAATTTTAGTGAAGAGGAGAAAGAACGTTATAAGAAGTGGGTGAAGGCAGACGAGATGGCGCGATGTTACAATTTGGCATCTATGTCAAATGTACAAAAACATCAACATCAGGATTTTTCCACTGCTTATGATATAATGTTCAATCTCAAGGAACTCTTCGAACGTCAGAATTGGGCCGCTAGGCAAGAGGCAATGAGGAACTTGATGACGACCACCATGATTGAGGGAACACACGTGAGGGAACTGAGGGAACTTGTTCTCAAAATGATGGCTCGTTTAAATGAGATGGAAGTCCTTGGAGCGGAGATCGATGGGGAAACCTAGGTCGATATCATTCTCAAATCTCTACCAAGGAGTTTTGAGCAGTTTCACCAGAGCTATAATATGAACAAACGAACATATTTGTTGGCGGAACTTCTGACAGAACTCTAGGTGGTAGAAGGGTTTTCTCATCAAAGTACTCATGCTTTGGTTTCTCAGAATGTTTCTAGTTCTAAGCCAAAAGGCAAAAAGAAGAAGAAACAAGGTGTGGCAAAGAAAGTGGTTGGATCTCAGGGACCTAAGGCTGACGTGAAGAAGCCGAAAGGCAAGTGTTTCATGTGCAAGCAGACTGGACACTGGAAGGCGGACTGTCCCCGTCGTTAGGAGAAAAACAAAGGTATATATTTTTGTTTAGTCGTTGAAACATATTTAGCGGTGTTATCTACCGGTACCTTGTGTGTAGATACGGGAATCACTAATCATGTCTGTAATTCTTTGTAGGGGTTCCAGGAAATCCGACCGACTAGCTGATGGAGAGATTACCGTCTACATGGGCAATGCTACGGAGGTGGCGGCTATTGCAGTGGGAGACGTTTATTTGTCGTTTGATAGAAATAAAACTTTGATTTTAAGAAATTGCCTTTATGTACCTACTTTTAGAAAGAACCTTATTTCAGTTTCTAAAATAATAAAGGATGAGTATTCTATTTCTTTTAATGACAGAGTTGTTATAAAAAAGAATAGAGAGATTATCTATTCTGGTGCGTTGGTTGGTAATTTGTACACTCTTGAACCCAATACTCCTACGATGCAAATAGAAATAAATAACTTATTGTCTAACCAAAATAAGAGAAAAGAACCTTTGAAGATGAACCAAACATATCTTTGGCATTTAAGGCTGGGTCATATTAACCAAAGTAGGATTCAAACGTTGATAGTCGATGGGCCCTTATGTGTTAGATGTGTATACTGAAAGACATGATTTTTATTATATGAACATCTTTTATGAAAAGAGAATCACACTACACTAGATGTTTGTTTATAATAGTACATACACGAAGTCCCATTGCTTAGCATTGTAGATAACATGGTGTGCGGTGTCACACGGAAGATCATGTTATCAGTACCTTACTTAGCATAAATAGAGGCTCACAACCTAAATGGAATTGGACAACTCATCGGGAAGGTTGTAGTGTAGTCAGGTGTGGTTAGTCTTGACCATAGGACTACACTAGTGTGCTATGAGTGCATTGAGTAGGACCGAAACCCGAGGTTATTCAATTTTGTACTGACTAAATAATTGGATAGGACCTCAGTTGTTATTATGGAGGACGATCCCTTAATCCCGAAACAATATTGGGCATATATTATTATTTATTATTATTTTGATTTACCAATGGGTGAGATATATTCTATTAGATCGACAGACCCGGTAAATTAAGAAATAATATTAATAATATGATGTGCCGATGATTATTGACCGAATCCATGTCCTGGTGAGTCAGGATGATGATGCCCCTTTGATGAGCTCAAAAGGTTCATCGTGTCAAACCCTGCAGGTGGATTTGATCCGACACATTGAAAAGGTTGAGTGGTACTAATCAAGGACCCAGAAGTTAATTAAGTTAAATTGTCAGTAATTTAATTAATTAACGGGCATGCACGATCTTAAACACGGGGGGATGGACGACTCGTAATATGTGGAGCCCATATGAAAATATGGGGGTTGGTGAGGTGAGTTCAATTAGGATCCTTTAGTGGAATGGATCCTAATTAATGGATCGGGTTTGGATCCATTAGCGGGCCAAGAACCAACTTCTCCTCTTGGTCCCTACCTTAGCCCTATAAATACCCTATGAGATCAAGAAACCAAACCAATTGATCAATCCTAGAGCCAAGACCAAAAACCCTCTCCCTGTCCCTCTCTCTTTCTCTCTCGGCGGCGCAACAAGAAGAAGAGGAGGAAACTCCTCGGTTCTCCTCCCCTCCTCCATCAATCTCAGGCTGAGGCTTACAGAAGCAAGGTAGAGGAGTCCTCTACCTTGTGTGGTGCTCAGGGAGGTCGGAAAAGGGGTCGGCGGCCGGCTGTAGGCGGCGCAACGTTGGGTTGCGCCGGCGCCGCAAGCAAGGAGAAGAAGAGGTGGTGTGGGTTTTTGTGGCTGAGAAGAAGGTTGTCTCTTATCTTCTTCTTCTTCTTCATCTTCCTCTCTAGGTGAACCGCTGATCCTGAGGGTTTGGAGCTGGCTCCGATGGACGACAGCGCAAAGGGAGAGGAGGAGGTGCCGACGGCGCAAACCCTAGGGCTTAGGGTTTTCAGCCGGTTGAAGAAGTGGGTTGGTTGGTGCTCTTGGTGATCTCGGATCGTGGTACATCATCGACCACACGACGTCCGCGAAGGGAGGGACATAAGATAGAAGTCCGCGAGGTGATCGGAAAGGTATAACCTTCGATATACTCCTTTGTATTTCCTTATGTCGAACATGTGTTGTGTGGATATGTCTCGTCATTTTATATGTAAGAATCTTATGTTTTGCTTGCAAAATATGTTTAATAAATTCTTAACTGGACCCCAACCATAAACACAAAAGCCGGCGATCAATTCGTCGCCTTTTCCGCGGTCAAATGATTGAGCAAAGTGCAAGGCCAATTTTGGTAATTGGCTAAGTTGCAACTTTGGATCGTTCGATACGGCACGAGACGGTCGATGGGAAACGGCTCTCTATTTGGATTAAATTTTTTAATCCGTAGGCATAGAGAGGTCTCTCGGATTGACCAGGTATTCGCTTGGAAACCTGCCAAGCTATACCCAATAATTGGTATCAGAGCTGAGGTTTCCGACTTTGTGTGTTTAGGATTGGTTATTTTTGCAATTTTTCATACAATTTTATTTTGATGATGCGTGGATGTGTATAGCCTAACTTTGTGTTGCAGGGGCGAGATTCCAACTTCATGGTCAAAATATTATTTGTGTGAATGTGTGTAATTTTTGTAATAATTTAATCCTCGGGGTTGACGAGGCTAGGTATTTAATTTTTGTAATTAAATATGACACATGTTTAGCCGAGTTTTTTATTTTATAGTTGATCTAGATTTCATGTACACTCCCTTGTGGAATATAGGATCAATGATGTAAATAATTAACTCTTCATTTCGGCACGGAGAGCCCTCAAGGTAGCATGCGCAAAAAGAAGGGAGAAGTGGACGAAATGACAGCACGACTGGAGGCACAAGAGAGACCAAGGGGCCATGAAAGTTGAAAAATCTAGGATTTTTTCATTATTGTTTTCATAATGTTGGTTCTGTGCTTGGTTGTGTAGTAGTGCTAGAAAATTCCTCGAGATAAATTACTAAGTAGGAGAGGGACCCTAAGGGTCCCACGGCTTCCATTACAATTCGATAAGTAATGTGAACAAGTCTGCACCTCGGCTCTGAGTGCCTTCCTCCCCATCGGATGGACTTGTTCTGTAGATCACTATGTCGAAAAAGACTGTAGAAAATTATTGAAGAGCGTGTGGACTTCCCCATTGGAAGACACATAATCCAAAATAATTTTCTTGGTGTCGTGTAATGGTGCACACTTAGATGCGGATAACAGTATCCTCCCCATCGGAGTCACTGCTGTTATTCTGCAGAGCCGAAGGAAACCAACTATTGATCTTATTTGTCAAAAAGTTAGGTTGACAAGATAGTAAGATCAATGGGTAAAACCTCCTCTTACGAATGTAGGGATTCGTATACGTCCACACCATCGTGGCATGCGAATTTCTCGGTGTACAGGGGTGTTGGTGAAATTTGAAAATTAATTGTTTGAGGAATCAATTTGTTTTCGATTTCTAAAGTAGTGTATGTTGTGATTCTCAGGTTTTTCATAAATGACTTTTACTCCACTTGCAACCATTCTTAAGGACAATAAACTTACTGGCCCTAATTATATTGACTGGAAGAGGAACCTAGACATTGTCCTCACTGCTGAGGAGTACAAATTTGTACTCTTCGAAGAATGTCCGGAAAAGCCTAGAGAAGACTCTGGTGAAGAGGTGAGGGAGCGTTATAGGAAGTGGAAAAAGGCAGATGAGATGGCACGGTGTTACATTCTGGCATCGATGTCGAATGTGCTACAACATCAGCATCAGGCCATGCCCACTGCCAGTGACATGATGCTGAACCTCAAGGACCTCTTCGGGCACCAAGGTCGAGCTGCCAGGCAAAGTGCGATGAAAAGTCTGATGTCAACCACTATGGTTGAAGGGACACCCGTTAGGGAGCATGTCCTAAAGATGATGGCTCATCTCAATCAGATTGAGGTTCTTGGAGCTGAAATCGACGGGGAATCCCAGGTCGATATCATACTCCAGTCTCTACCGAAGAGTTTTGAGCAGTTCAACCTCAACTATAATATGAATAAGAAGAATTATACGTTGGGTGAACTGCTAGGAGAACTCCAGGCAGCGGAGACACTTTTTCAAAAGAACTCACATGCCTTAGTAACTCAAAAGGTTTCTACTTCTGAACCGAAAGGTAGGAAGAAGAAGAAACAAGGAGGGTTCAAGAAGGTAGGTGCATCACAAGGACCCCAGACTGGTGTGAAGAAGCCAAAGGGCAGGTGCTTCACATGCAAGGAAATTGGGCACTGGAAGGCGGACTGTCCTCGTCATAAAAGCAAAGGTATTTCTTCAGCCCTAGTCGTTGAAACATGTTTAGCGGTGCTATCTACTAGTACCTAGTGTGTAGATACAGGAGCCACTGACCATGTCTGTAATACTCTGCAGGGGTTCCAGGAAACCCGACGGCTGGCGAATGAAGAAATAATGGTCTACATGGGCAATGCTACAAGAGTAGCAGCAGTAGCAGTGGGAGTCTTTCATTTATCATTTGAGAGAAATAAAGTGTTAGTTCTGAGAGATTGCCTTTATGTACCATCATTTAGAAAGAATCTAATTTCAGTTTCTAAATTATTCAAGGATGGATATTCTGTTACTTTTGATAATAAAGTTGTTATTAAGAGAAACAGGGAGATTATCTGTTCGGGTACGTTGATAGGTAATCTGTATACTCTAGAACCAAAACCTCCCACGATGCACACTGAAGTAAATAGCTCATCATCTAACTTGAATAAGAGAAAGGAGCCTTCTAAGATGAATCAGACATATCTTTGGCACCTTAGGCTTGGTCATATTAACCTTAGTAGGATTCAGAGGTTAATAGCCGATGGGCCCTTGGGTTCATTGGTGGTGGAGGATCTCCCTACCGGTGAGTCCTGCTTGAAAGGGAAGATGACTAAGAGGCCTTTCAAGACTAAGGGGTATAGGGCCAAAGAGGTGTTAGAGCTGATTCATTCGGATGTATGTGGCCCTATGTCAATCCAGGCTAGAGGAGGCTTTGAATATTTCGTCGCTTTTATTGACGATTATTCAAGGTATGAGTACATTTACCTGATGCGTCGCAAGTCTGAATGCTTTGACAAGTTCAAAGAATTCAAGGCTGATGTGGAGAAACATCGAGGTAAAAGTATCAAGACACTACGATCTGATGTGGTGGCGAGTACCTCTCTGGGGAGTTTAGGAGCTACCTGTCAGAAGCTGGGATCCACTCCCAGCTAACTGCACCTGGCACACCTCAGCAGAACGGAGTTGCAGAAAGAAGGAATACGACACTTATGGAAATGGTTAGGTCAATGATGGGATATTCAGACTTACCTGATTCATTCTGGGGATATGCTCTGGAAACAACAGCGTACATAGTAAACTTGGTTCCATCTAAGTCAGTCCCTCGCACACCCACAGAACTGTGGACTGGGCGCAAGCCCAGTCTAGGACATGTTCGGATTTGGGGTAGTCCAGCACACGTGCTGAAGGGAGATGCTGATAAGTTGGAATCTCGTACGAAGGTGCATCTATCTGTAGGCTATCCCAAGGGAACGAAGGGTGGTATGTTCTATAGTCCTAAGGATCAGAAGGTAATTGTTAGCACAAATGCCAGATTCTTGGAAGAGGACTATATGATGAGCCATAAGCCAAAAAGTAGACTAATGCTAGATGAGTTAAGGGGGGACATTCCGACTTCAGGACCAAGTGTACAAGAGGGCACACCACAAGTTACTGCACCACGTGTCACTCAGGACACACCAGTAGTACCTCGTCGCAGTGGGAGGGTTGTGAGACAGCCTGAAAGGTACATGTTTTTGGGAGAGTCTTTGGACTTGATCCCAGGAAAACATGAATCGGATCCTTGGACCTATGACGAGGCCCTTCAAGATAAAGATGCAGATTCTTGGCAAAGGGCAATAAAATCCGAGATAGAATCAATGGATTCTAACCATGTCTGGGAGCTACTAGAACCACCCAATGGTATAAAAGCCATTGGATGCAAGTAGATCTACAAAAGAAAGAGAGGATTAGACGGGAAGGTTGAGACCTTCAAGGCAAGGCTTGTTGCGAAAGGGTACACTCAGAAAGAGAGTATCGATTATGAGGAAACCTTTTCGCCAGTAGCTATGCTCAAGTCGATCCGGATTCTCTTATCTATAGCAGCTCATATGGATTATGAGGTTTGGCAGATGGATGTCAAGACAGCCTTCCTTAACGGGAGTCTTGATGAGACCATCTACATGCAGCAACCAGAAGGATTCATTACCAAGGGCAAAGAGTATCTAGTGTGTAAGCTTAATCGATCTATTCATGGATTGAAGCAAGCTTCAAGATCTTGGAACATCCGTTTTGACGAAGTAATCCAGTCATATGGGTTTACTCAAAGTCCGGATGAGTCGTGTGTGTATAAGAGATGTGACGGAAACGTCGTGGTGTTTCTTGTACTTTACGTAGATGACATTTTGTTAATTGGCAACAATGTCAAAGTGTTATCAGACGTAAGGGTCTGGCTATCAAAGCAGTTTGATATGAAGGACTTAGGAGAAGCAACACACATCCTTAGGATCAAGTCATAAGGGATCGCTAGAAAAGGATGTTGTGCTTATCCCAAGCTTCATATGTTGACATAGTCTTGTCTCGTTTTAGCATGGAAAACTCTAAGAAGGGTTTTCTACCCTTCAGACATGGAGTCCCTCTATCCAAGGAGATGTGTCCGAAGACATCAAAGGAGATAGAGGAGATGAAGGTTGTTCCTTATGCTTCAGCTGTCGGGAGCCTCATGTATGCTATGTTGTGCACGAGACCTGATATCTGTTTTACCGTGGGCATGGTTAGCAGATATCAGAGTAACCCTGGACAAGGACATTGGACAGCGGTAAAGCATATATTAAAATACCTGAGACGGACTAGGGATTATATGATGGTTTACCGAGCGGACCAATTAGTCCCTATGGGTTATACGGACTCAGATTTCCAGTCAGATAGGGATAAACGTAAGTCTACCTCAGGTTTTGTGTTTACTTTAGGAGGTGGAGCCATTGTCTGGAGGAGTGTCAAGCAGAAGTGCGTGGCAGACTCCACCATGGAAGCTGAGTATGTGGTAGCCTCAGAGGCAGCCAAGGAAGCTGTATGGCTCAGAAACTTCATGATGGACTTGGATGTGATTCCTGGTTTGCCCAGAACTGTCACAATCTTTTGTGATAACAACGGTACAGTTGCAAACTCGAAGGAACCACGAGCCCATAAGGCGAGTAAACACATAGAGCGCAAGTACCACCTGATACGAGAAATCGTAAAGCGAGGAGAAGTGGCTGTCGCCAAGATTGCATCGGAGGGCAACCTGGCAGACCCCTTCACTAAAGCTCTTCCATCTAGAGTTTTTGACAGACATGCGGAGGGAATGAGAGTCAGATGTATGGCAGTGGGAGAGCAGTAGTGTCTTTAAGTATAAGTGGGAGATTGTTAGATGTGTATACTGAAAGACATGACTTTTATTATATGAACATCTTTTATGAAAAGAGAATCACACTACACTAGGTGTTTGTTTATAATAGTACATACACGAATTCCCATTGCTTAGCATTGTAGATAACATGGTGTGTGGTGTCACACGGAAGATCATGTTATCAGTACCTTACTTAGCATAAATAGAGGCTCACAACCTAGATGGAATTGGACAACTCATCGGGAAGGTTGTAGTATAGTCAGGTGTGGTTGGTCTTGACCATAGGACTACACTAGTGTGCTATGAGTGCATTGAGTAGGACCGAAACCCGAGGGTATCCAATTTTGTACTGACTAAATAATTAGATAGGACCTCAGTTGTTATTATGGAGGGCGATCCCTTAATCCCAAAATAATATTAGGCATATATTATTATTTATTATTTCTTTGATTTACCAATGGGCGAGATCTATTCTGTTAGATCGACAGACCCGGTAAGTTAGGAAATAATATTAATAATATGATGTGCTGATGATTATTGACGGAATATGTGTCCTAGTGAGTCAGGATGATGATGCCCCCTTGATGAGCTCAAAAGGTTCATCGTGTCAAACCCTGCAGGTGGATTTGATTCGGCACGTTGAAAAGATTGAGTGGTAGTAATCAAGGACCCAGAAGTTAATTAAGTTAAATTGTCAGTAATTTAATTAATTAACGGGCATGCGTGATCTTAAACACGGGGGGATGGATGACTCGTAATATGTGGAGCCCATATGAAAATATGGGGGTTGGTGAGGTGAGTTCAATTAGGATCCTTTAGTGGAATTGATCCTAATTAATGGATCGGGTTTAGATCCATTAGCGGGCCAAGAACCAACTTCTCCTCTTGGTCCCTGCCTTAGCCCTATAAATACCCTATGAGATCAAGAAACAAAACCAATTGATTAATCCTAGAGTCAAGACCCAAAACCCTCTCCCTCTCCCTCTCCCTCTCTCTTTCTCTCTCGGCGACGCAACAAGAAGAAGAGGAGGAAACTCCTCGGTTCTTCTCCCCTCCTCCATCAATCTCAGGCTGAGGCTTAAAGAAGCAACGTAGAGGAGTCCTCTACCTTGCGTAGTGCTCAGGGAGGTCGGAAAAGGGGCCGCCGGCCGGCTGTAGGCGGCGCAACGTTGGGTTGCGCCGGCGCCGCGAGCAAGGAGAAGAAGAGGTGGTGTGGGTTTTTGTGGCTGTGAAGAAGGTTGTCTCTTATCTTCTTCTTCTTCTTCATCTTCCTCTCTAGGTGAACCGCTGATCCCGAGGTCTTGGAGCCGGCTCCGGTGGACGGCGGCGCAAAGGGAGAGGAGGAGGTGCCGGCGGCGCAAACCCTAGGGCTTAGGGTTTTCGGCCGGTTGAAGAAGTGGGTTGGTTGGTGCTCTTGGTGATCTCGGATCGTGGTAGATCGTCGCCCACACGACATCCGTGAAGGGAGGAACATAAGGTAGAAGACCGCGAGGTGATCGGAAAGGTATAACCTTCGATATGCTCCTTTGTATTTCCTTATGTCGAACATGTGTTGTGTGGATATGTCTCGTCATTTTATGTGTAAGAATCTTATGTTTTGCTTGCAAAATATGTTTAATAAATTCTTAACTGGACCCCAACCATAAACACAGAAGCCGACGATCAACTCGTCGCCTTTTCCGCGGTCAAACGATTGAGCAAAGTGCAAGGTCAATTTTGGTAATTGGCTAAGTTGCAACTTTGGATCATTCGATACGGCACGAGACGGTCGATGGGAAACGGCTCTCTATTTGGATTAAATTTTTTAATCCGTAGGCATAGAGAGGTCTCTCGGATCAACCAGGTATTCGCTTAGGAAACCCGCCAATCTATACCCAACATTAGGTTCATTGGTGGTGGATGATTTCCCAACCTGTAAATCTTGCTTGGAAGGCCAAGGGGTATAGAGCCAAAGATGTGTTAGAGTTGGTTCATTCTGATTTGTGTGGTCCTATGTCTATCCAGGCTAGAGGTGGCTTTGAATATTTCATCTCTTTTATAGACGATTATTCAAGGTATGGATACATTTACTTGATGCGCCGCAAGTCTGAATGCTTTGGCAGGTTCAAAAAATTCAAGGTTGATGTGGAGAAGCGTCAAGGTAAAAGTATCAAGACACTACGATCTGATCGTGTTGGTGAGTACCTCTTAGGAGAGTTTAGGAATTATTTATCAGAGATTGGGATTCAATTCCAATTGTCCGCACCTGGTACACCCCAGCAGAACAGTTTGGTGGAGCGAAGGAATAGAACTCTTATAAAGATGGTTAGATCAATGATGAGTTACTCTGAGTTGCCTGATTCGTTCTGGGGATATGCTCTGGAAACGACAGTGTACATACTGAACTTGGTACCATCTAAGTCAGTACCCTCTACTCCCACAGAATTGTGGACTGGGCGAAAACCTAGTCTGAGACATATTCGGATTTGGGGAATCCAGCACATGTGCTGAAGGGAGATGCTGATAAGTTGAAATCTCATACAGAAGTACGTTTGTTCGTAGGCTATCCTAGAGGAACGAAAGGTGGTTTATTCTATAGTCCTAAAGATCAGAGGGTGATCGTTTGCACAAATGCCCGATATTTAGAGGAAGACTATATAATGAACCACAAGCCCATGAGTACGATTGTTCTTGAGGAATTGAGAGGGAAAGTTTCAACTTCAGTACCAATGGTACATGAGGACATACCACAAGTGACTGCACCGCGTGTCATAGAGGATGCACAAGTAGTACCTCGTCATAGTGGGAGGGTTGTTAGACAACCTGATAGATTCATGTTCTTGGGTGAGTCATCGGACTTGGTCCCTGGCGAACATGAACCTAATCCCTGGACATATGATGAGGCACTCCAAGATAAAGATGTGGTATCTTGGCAAAGGGCGATGAATTCTAAGATAGAATCTATGGATTCTAATCATGTCTGGGAGCTAGTAGAACCACCTAATGGTGTAAAAGCCATTGGATGCAAGTGGATCTACAAGAGAAAGAGAGGATCAGACGGGAAGGTAGAGACTTTTAAAGCAAGGCTTGTTGCGAAAGGGTATACTCAGAAAGAGGGTATCGATTATGAGATTTTTTCACTGTAGCCATGCTTAAGTCGATCCGGATTCTCTTATCTATTGGACTATGAGGTTTGGTAGATGGATGTCAAGACAATTTTCCTTAACGGAAGTCTTGAGGAAAACATCTATATGAAGCAACAGAGGGATTCATTGCGAAGGGCAAAGAGCATCTTGTATGTAAGCTTAATCGGTCCATTTATGGATTGAAGCAAGCTTCTCGATCTTGGAACATCCGGTTTGATGAGGTAATCCAGTTGTATGGATTTATTCAAAGTCTGGATGAGTCTTGTGTATACAAGAAATGTGACGGAAACGTAGTGGTATTTCTTGTACTATACGTAGATGACATTTTGCTCATTGGTAACAATGTCAAAGTGTTGTCAGACGTAAGGGTATGGTTGTCCAAACAGTTTGATGTGAAGGACTTAGGAGAAACGGGACACATCCTTAGTGTTGATGCAGTCTGGCCCTGATTGTTGTTTTGGTGTTGACACCGATTTAAGTTTAGGTTAATGATTATGATGATTATGTTTAAGTCCTGATCGAGGATTAGGCATGGTTTGGAAAATCCTAACCTGGAGGGTTAGGTGTTGAAAATCCTAGTCTGGAGGGCTAGGTGTTGGAAAAGTCCTAATTCGGAAGGGTTGGGTGAAAAGTCCTAGCTTGGAGGGCTAGGTGAAAAGTCCTAACTTGAAGGGCTAGGTGCAAAATCCCATCCTGGAGAATTAGGTGAAAAGTCCTGGCTTGGAGGGTCAGGTGCCTAGCTTGGAGGGCTAGGTTTGGAAAGTCCTAGCTTGGAGGGCTAGGTGAAAAGTCCTAGCTTGGAGGGCTAGGTGAAAAGTCCTAACTTGGAGGGTTAGGTGCAAATTCCCAACTTGGAGGGTTAGGTGAAAAATCCTTAGCTCGGAGGGCTAAGGTGGAAGAGAACTTAGCTTGGAGGGCTAAGTTTAAGTCCCTGGATCGGTCTAGTGATCGGTCAGGGAAGTTGGCACGCTGCCCTGTTGTGGATCGGTCTGGTGACCGATCTAGCAACGACTGATCGGTCTAGTGACCGATCAGGGAGCACACAGTGAGGTTGGGAACCTACTGTACTGCTCCTGATCGATCCGGTGACCGATCAGGGAATGCGTGTTTCACCCACTGCTTGGCTCCTGATCGGTCTGGTGACCGATCAGGGAGCAAACAAGTGAGGTTGAGTTCCCCTGCTGATCTGCACCTGATCGGTCTGGTGACCGATCAGGATCACTGTGCAGATCGTTCTGGAGAACGATCAAACGTCGCAGGTTCCTCTCTATGATCGATCAGGACGGAGCCTGATCGGTCTGGTCATGTTCTGATCAGTCTGGTAACCGATCAGGAGGCTGCCTGATTGGTCCGGTGACCGATCAGGAGGTCTGGACTATGAAGCTCAGAAATCGCCTGATTAAGGGGTGGATCGTTCGAGTGATCGATCCACAGCCTGGGATCGGTCTGGTGATCGGTCCAGGAGAGTCCCAAAGAAATCACGATTTCTAATTGAGCGTTGGGGACCGATCAAGACGAAGCCTGATCGGTCTGGACCTAGCCTGATCGGTCTGGTGACCGATCAGAATTCGCTCTGATCGGTCGGGTGACCGATCACTTTAATTCAAATTGCACTGTCAGACGCTCTGATCGCGTCTGACCGTATCCGATTCGCTGCTGTTTGCCTCTGATATTTGATTTACTGTGTGATATACTGCTCTAACAGTCTGATTAAGCTGCAGGTGACAGGGGAGGATTCAAACACTCAAGGAGAAGTCAATGGAGGCTTTCCTTGGAGCAGGTTTGTCCATTTCTCATCTCAGGTTGCAACGGCTGGAGCTGCAGGACTGAAGCCGCTGACTGAAGCTTGGCTGAGGGAGCTCAGGAAGTTCAGTAAAGGTTCAGTGGTAGCTAGCGTTGGCAGTGAGGCTGCTGGAGATGAGGTCACTTGATGCTTAGTGGAGAAACAAAAGGGACGAGAGGCAGCTTCGGTGAAGCAGAGTTCTACAACTTGTGTTTTGAGTTCTTGCCGCCTTGAGTTCTCCACAACTGCTTGTTGTGTTCTTGAAGTTTCCATCATTCTGAGCAAGCAATCAAGAAGCAATCATCCATTACTTGAGTGCTTGAAGGAGAGAACAAGGAGCTGGGAGTCCGACAGTGGGAAGACACGAAGNTTAGCTCATCTGTGCCCAGAGCTAGTTAGCACAGAAAAGAGATAGTTTAGGCTAATGCTCAAGATGTTTAAGGCCTGACAAAGCGTTGAAGGGGGGCTAGCGGTGTTAAGAGGCTGGCAAACCTCCGAAGAACTAATAAGTAGTGCTTTGATCACTGAGCACTACTTAACCAGTATAAAGGCCACCAGAAAGGTTGAACGATGAAGTTCTTAACAACCTTACCGTCAAGGGAAGTAATGGCCTCTACTGAGAGGCTAAGGGCAGTATCAATCTAGATTTCCAACTGAGAGCTCTACAGTGACTTGTTAGTCCTTGAGATGAAGGATTACGATGTCATTTTAGGAATGGACTTCTTGAGTAAGTATAATGCTTCTATAGACTGCCGCAAGGAAAAGGTCAAGTTCACACCAGAAGCAGAACCTTCATTTGAGTTTATTGGAGACCCAAGGAGAAAGATAAATAGGTTCCTACCTACCTTACAAGCTCAGAGAATGTTAGAGAAGGGGTGCTCTGGTTTTCTAGCTCATATAGTGGATGCGAGTCAAGGAGAAGGATTCAAGAGAGGAGAAGTGAGGGTAGTCTGTGACTATCCTGAGGTGTTTCCGAAGAGTTAGCAGGACTCCCTCCCAATCGGGAAATTGAGTTGGCCCCAGGAACCAACCCAATTTCGAAGGCACCTTATCGCATGGCACCAGCAGAACTGAAAGGATTACAAGAACAATTGCAAGAGCTGCTTGACAAGGGTGTCATCCGCCCCAGTCATTCACCTTGGGGAGCTCCTGTACTGTTTGTCAAGAAGAAAGATGGACCTATGCGAATGTGCATAGATTATCGAGCTTTGAATAAGGTAACCATCAATAACAGATATCCTTTACCAAGGATAGATGATTTATTTGATCAGCTGAAGGGGGCTACAGTGTTCTCGAAGATAGATCTGCGTTCTGGGTATCATCAGCTAAAGGTTAAAGAAAGTGACATCCCCAGGACGGCCTTCAGGACAAGATACGGCCACTACGAATTCGTAGTGATGCCTTTTGGAGTAACCAATGCTCCAGCGGTCTTCATGGAACTGATGAACCACATCTTTAGGGAGTATCTCGATAAATTCGTCATCGTATTTATTGATGATATTCTCGTATACTCACAGACTCCAGAGGACCATGCTACACACTTGAGGATAGTGCTGCAGATCTTTCAGCAGGAGAAGCTCTATGCAAAATTCTCAAAGTGTGAGTTTTGGCTAGATCAGGTGACCTTCCTAGGTCACATTGTATCCAAAGAAGGCATTCAAGTTGATCCAGCCAAGATAGAAGCAATCAGCAACTGGTGTAGACCCAAGAATGCCAGTGAAATCAGAAGCTTCTTAGGCCTGGCAGGATATTACAGAAAATTTGTGGAGGACCTTTCCAGGATAGCCTCTCCACTCACAGCCTTGACCAGAAAGAACAAGAAGTTTGAATGGTCAGATAAATGCGAGCACAGTTTTCTAGAGCTGAAGAAGAGACTGACCAGTGCTCCTATCCTGACTGTTCCAGAGAGTGACAAGGCCTTTGACATCTACAGTGATGCATCCAAGATGGGCCTTGGAGCTGTCCTCATGCAAGATGGTAAAGTAATAGCATATGCCTCCAGACAGCTCAAGGACTATGAGAAGAATCACCCTACTCACGACCTTGAGCTAGCAGCTGTGGTCTTTGCACTGAAGCTCTGGAGACACTACCTGTATGGAGTGCAGTGCAGAATCTTCACAGACCATCAGAGTTTGAAGTACTTCTTCACTCAGAAGGATCTGAATATGAGGCAGCGCCGGTGGCTAGAGTTGGTCAAAGATTATGACTGTGAAATCCTCTACCACCCAGGTAAAGCTAATAAAGTGGCAGATGCACTGAGCAGAAAATCCTGTGCAGCACTGATGTCCCTATCATCACTGTCTCTACCACTTCAGAAAGAAATAAAGGATTTTGGAGTCGATGTAATAATTGGGCAACTTTCTGCATTGACTCTAGAGTCAACCCTGCTTATGGATATACAAGAAAAGCAAGATCAAGACCCAGAGATCCAGACGATCAAGCAGGGGATCCAAAAGGCAGAAAATTCAGAGTTTCGAGTATCAGACAGCGGCACCCTCTATCTTGGAGACCGCCTTTGCGTCCCCAATGATGAGGAACTAAGAAAGAATATTTTAGAAGAAGCCCACAGTACCCCGTACTCTATGCATCCTGGTTCTACCAAGATGTACCAAGATTTAAAGAAGAGGTTCTGGTGGTCTGGACTCAAGCGAGACGTGGCCAGATATATCAGTACCTGCTTGACCTGCCAGAGAGTCAATGCGGAACACCAGAGACCAGGAGGAGTTCTACAGCTACTTCCCATTCCAGAGTGGAAGTGGGAAGAGATATCCATGGATTTTATCACAGGTCTTCCAAGAACCACCCATGGACACGATGCAATATGGGTGATAGTGGACAGATTGACCAAGTCTGCCCACTTCCTAGCCATCAAGTTATCGCATTCGGTAGAGCAGTTAGCACAGCTGTACGTGAAAGAAGTAATCAGGCTTCACGGAGTTCCGAAGTCGATCGTTTCTGACAGAGATGGGCGGTTCATCTCCCATTTTTGGAGGTGTGTTCACGACGCCCTAGGCACCAGACTTCAGTTCAGAACAGCTTTCCATCCCCAGACAGATGGACAAACAGAGAGAGTAAATCAGATTTTAGAAGACATGCTCAGGGCTTGTGCGTTGGACTTTAAAGGTAGTTGGTGCAAATTTCTGTGCTTAGCTGAGTTTGTCTACAACAATAGCTATCAGGCCACCATCAGGATGGCACCTTATGAGGCATTGTATGACAGAAAATGCAGATCACCCATATGTTGGCAAGAAGCTGGTGAGAAGAAAGAGATGGAGTCAGGACTAGGCAGCTAGACTGAGCTTATAGATAAGACCACTTAGGCTATCCAGACGATCCGCCAGAGGATTGAGACTGCCCAGAGTAGACAGAAAAGTTATGCTGACACCCGCCGTAGGCCACTGGAATTCCAAGTTGGAGATTCAGTATTTCTCAAGGTCGCTCCTATGAAGGGAGTGATGAGATTTGGTAAAAAGGGCAAGCTAAGTCCTCGCTACATAGGACCCTACAAGATCATAAAGAGGGTTGGTAAGGTAGCATATGAGTTGGACTTACCAGAGGATATGTCAGCTATCCACAGTACATTTCATGTCTCCATGCTAAAGAAGTGTATTCACGACCCTAGCCAAGTGATTCAGCCTCAGTCAGTACAGATCCAAGAAGATCTTAGCTATGAGAGTAGACCGACACAGATAGTGGACAAAGCAGTTAAAAGATTAAGAAATAAAGAAATGCCACTAGTGAAGGTCATCCGGCAGAATCAAAAGCATGAAGAAGCTACTTGGGAACGTGAGGACAGCATGAGAGAAAGATATCCAGAATTATCCTAAGTTCGAGGACGAACTTTTCATAAGGTATGGGGAATTGTAACATCCCAAAATTCCCATTTTTAGTTCTTAAAGTCCTTAGAATTATTTAAAAATGGTTTAGAAATATTCTAGATATTTTTAGGGATTTTTAGAATATTTTTATGGAATTTTCCGAGTCCGTTTAGTATATTTAAAAAAGGAAAAACGTTTAATGGGCAGCAAGGAGTTCGAACCCTGCACCTCCGCGTGAGAGACAAGCAGGCAGACCAGCTGCGGCAATTCGTTTTGTTGATAGAGAATAAGCGAATCAATAGATAAGTTGTAGTTAGGTCAATCCGCCCCATAAGTATAAATAGATAAGTTAAGAGAGGAAATTGGATTTTTGGTTTTCTCTCTTCCTCACCCTAGCCGCGCGAGACAGCCTCCCTTCTCCTCTCTTGGGCAACGCCAACCAACACCAAGGCCAAGGGGGCCGGCCAAGGTTCTCCTCCGAGAGATATTCCTATATTCGGGATCCCCGCGACGAGAGGAACGCGTAGGCGCGAAGAATTCTCCGAGATCTCAAGTTTCTCCCGAGCCCTAGACGTCAATCTTGGTTGTAAGTCCAAGATATCAAAGTAAGTACTGCTCACCTGCAGTAGGAGGCGGTTTTTCCGCAAGAATTTCCCTTAAAAGTTTTTAAAAGAGATATTTACTTCTTGTTAAGATTTTTTACATGTGATCTTAGTTCATTATATGCTTATATATTTTATTGAGTACCCTATATGAGGTTAGGGTCCAAGAAAAGCTATGAGAAAACAAAAGAGAAGATAAAGATAAGAAAAGAAAAGGCCAAGGCCTTAAGAAATCCCCAAAAGTCAAGACTTAGGGATTTTAGCACGCAAGGTGCTCGAGAAAATGCCAAGGCATTTACAGATAAGAAAGAAAAGAAAGAAAAGCTATTTTATTTTCTAAGGCCAGTACCCGGCGTCCAAGGGCGTCGTTAAAGAAATCCAGGTGTCCAATTCCAAGGTCTTGGCCCTGGTAGACCAAGGTCTGCTCTATTAGGATTGGTGGCTCGCTACCCCAACCTTTTAGGGAACGCGCATGAGATGGTACTTACGTCTTCAGTGGATCCAAGTGATTATTATTTTCAAGTATATGCTTTAGCAAAGTTTTCTAAAGTTTAAGAAAGTTTTCAAAGAGTTAAAGAAAGATTTTAAGTTAAAGAATTGCTAAAGTTTCAAGTTAAGCCAAGAAAAGTGAGTTAAGATTTATAAATGCTTGAGTATGCATGTTTTCGAGTTATACATGTTCTTAGTGTTTCTTTCAAGCATATAAGTATCTCATGTGATTTCATATTGTTCAAGAAGCATGTTTGCACATTTCGAGATTTTGTGAGCTAGATAGTACTTACTAAGCTTTTTGCTTACTAGTTGCATTTCCTCTTACTGCAGATAAAGGTAAAGGCAAGCAATTCTGAAGGAAGGCGACGAGGCGGTGCTGAGTAAAGTGTGTGTGGTGGCTGATTTTGGAGAGATCCTTGAGACGAGACAATTTAGTTATTTGAATTACAATGTTTTAGTTTATTCAAATTTCAAGTTCTTGCTTTATGGAGTTTAGCGAACATTTAAGCTTTGGATAGTCTCACATGCTCAATTTCTTAGAGTAAAGATTCCATGTCATTTCATTTAGCATACATATCCTTATGATTGCATTGGATGAGTAGAAGTGTGAGTAGTTTGAAATATTGATACTTTGTTAGAGAAATAGATGCATGTGCCAAGATAGTATTAATTTCTCTTTGAATCAAGTTTTTATTGCTTAAATATGTTTAGAAAAGTTGCATTCACATTTCATAATGCTTTAGGAAGGTTATAGAACATATATTTGGTGTTATGAATGCATAGGAGTCAAGATTGGTACAAACTCTAAGGTTAAAGTTAATATCAACTTGAATAGCTTATTTACTTCCACAAGAGTTCTAATTTCTAGTTTATGGATCCGTCTTGATTGGCTAAATTGATTGGAAAACTGGCCTAGAGTATAGAAATGGTGTCATGATTCTATTTGGCTCGAAAGTATAGGTTTGGTGGAGTTTTGAAGCAAGTGCCGAAATCTGAAAATTCTATTTTCAGGCTTATCAGTCGACTGATACAGTATCAGTCGACTGATACCCGAAAGTTGAGTTGGGCGAGGCAAGTTTCAATAAGTTTCATCTTAGGAGTTTTTGAGAAAGAAAGTGTGACATGGTATCATGCATGACTACTTAAGTTAGAATATCATTCTTAGATAGATTAAAAAGAAAAAAAAAAGATTTCCGCATTTTTTTTTCTTTAGTCGTGCATTAGAGTCGAGAAATAGACAGAAGTAACGATCCGTCTAAGGCAGGAGAAGGCGGGTCGCTACATGTTGTCCTGGCGACTGATAATCCCATCAACTTTTTCTTCAAGCCACTGCTCCGTCTGCCAAAGGTGATGTACATCCTCACGAGTGGTATGCACATCCTCCTGGAGCTGATGGACATCTGCCTGAAGTGTGTGTACATCAGATCGCATCTGGGTGTACTCCGCGCGTGTGACAAGCTCACCTGGCTCCTCATCTGCCTCAGGGATCTCCGGGCGCTCCCTCCAAGCAAAAACTCCCTGTCTAGACTCAATCCCTGCTAAGGACAATTGGCGAGTGCCAATTTGATCATAGTCCTTTGACAAGTGTCTGACCTGACCAACAGTGACTTGAATACCAAAACGGAGCTGAAAGAACTCAGTCAACATATGGCAAAAAGGCATGTATATCTTCCCATTCACACTCTAGGAAAGGTGACAAATGGATGCAAACACATGTAATGAGACATCTATATCCAGCCGCCTCTCAAGAGCATACATCATCACCAAGTGAGGCAACCGGATCCTTGCCCTCCCCTTAGTGGCAATGGGTAGGAGACACTCTACCACAATCTTGTACAGAACATGGCTGGATGGACTCATGGGTTTTGCATCGAAAGTACGCTCAGATTCATGTCTATGCCTCCTGAAGTAGTGGACATGAATCTGATCAATAGTTACACCTGGGAATTCAAGTGGTTCAACAATATTTGGAAAGTAGGTATTGGGATTGTTTGAGGCCCGACATTCTAGAAAACTAGCTAAAACTATGGTTGTGAAAGGAATGGTGACACCCGCTACCTTTGACTCATAAACTCTATTGTCTTGGTCAAGACAAGTCAAGTTTGCAAAGAATTCCTTGCACAGATCAAGATTAACATCATGTTGACAATAGACAAGTTGCTCTATGCTGAAATGAGTAATCATCTCAATAACATGAGGTGCCTTATCTTCAAAATATGCTTTATTGAGATACCGACAGGGTAGTTGGACAAATTCATTTTCCTCGAATCTCTTTTTGCATTCTAAACTTCTAAACCTAGACTCTTCTGGGCCTTGTGGACTTGGTCGGGATGATCCTTCACCCATTGACCTTTTAGACACAACCCTAATGAACCAAGTATGCATGCACACCAAGAAACGCCCCCAAAAGAGAAAATATCAAGGAAAACATACACAAAACAACATATTAGTATCAATGTAAAGCCTAAATGGAGAAATGAACCTTAAACACAATACCTCTTTGCCCTTTGCATTGTGAGATTTGGAAATCGCGTGGGTTGACTTGAAGAGGGGTTTTCTACTAACCCTAGAAGTAGATCGGAGTTAGAGAAGGCCTTAGGGAAGATTTTAAGGCTTAAGAGGAGTTTAGGACGCAAGGGGAGTCGAGAGGAGGAGAAAATCGCCGGTAGAAGTGAGCCAAAACCCTAGATTTTGCTTTCCCGGCGCGCCCTCTCTTTTTATAAAACCCGCGAACCAGTCGACTGCCCCTGGGGTAGTTGACTGGGCAACAATGTAATTACATTCTGTGAGGTTTGCCAGTCGACTGGTATCTGATGTTCTGAATTTCAGTTTCTCAGCCCGAATTTCAGAAATGTCTAGCTAATTCCACAAATTCCCAAAAATTCTGAAATCTTGTGGGGATATTTGTGGATCCTATATTAACTTGGAAAAAATATAATTTTAGTCAATGTCATTCCAAATCCCAGGTTTGGTACAAACTCTGAGTTTCACAAGAAAATATCATAAAACTCTTCCCAAAAGTTCTAGTTTGGACCTTACCTTGATGCTACTTCCCATAATCATCCATAATCCATTCATAGCATCATGTTATATCGTATTTAGGCATTGAAATCTATTTGTCTCAAGTAAAATCCTAATTTCACCTTTTTCTTCATAATCCTCCCTTAAGTGTGCCAACTCTCTACGATTAAGACTACACTTAGCCTTTTAAACCTCTTGGCACACCTTATATTTCTTTTCAATCTCCTAGGAGTAAACCACCTGAGATCCATTGACCATGGAACTCGTCTTGACTCCTAGAGATTCTATCCCTAATTACCTCCCTATGAAACTCCTTTACAAAAGCAAGACCTCACCGGTGCTCTTTCGGTGCTTCTTGACTTTCCACCATTACTCTCTTAATTCGATAGACCTTTTCTTTGGTCAATTTCTTTTCTTTCCCTTTAAATGGTTTTTCCTTGCCGTTTTTGACTCTTTCTCTACCATAGTTATAGGGCATCCTTGAATATGATACTTTATCAACATTAGCCCTCCTAGAATGGTATCCTAGACCTGGCCTACCATTTCTAACAGATTGATCATTTTGTATTCCTCTTGATTCCTTGGATCTCCTAATGAGTCTATCTAGGTTCTTCTCCAATTTATCAAGTTTGGCTTTTAGAACTTGATTTTCCTTCTCCAAACTCCTAACCTTAGGACCACTAGATCTAATTTGATCATCTCTAGGATTACCTATTTTTCTAGGCATATTTCTCCCTTTCTCAGATTTTATGCCTTGGTTCTTATTCCTAGAGTTCCTAGATTTATCATGAAACATAGAATTGTTGGTGTTTTGACATACAAAATTGTTTCTACTTCTATCATGATATTTAAAACCAAAATAACGCATGGGCACACAATTATTAATTCTATCATTCAAACAAGCATTTTGAGCATTCAATGAAAAGCTTGAAGCATGAGTAGAGTTAGAAGGTACCTTCCTTACCCTTGGCGCTCCCCCTTGATAAGTGCTTCTTTTTCTTTCTTCTTTCTCCCATTTTCTAAGGTGCTCCATCTTCTTGAGCTCTCCATTTCTTGGACATTTTGTATGATAGTGCCCGAGCTCCCCGCATGTGAAATACCGAATTCTCGTTCTTTTGTCTTGAACTTTCTCATTCCTGCAACCCACATTAGATTTAAATTGAATTGATTTGGGCTTAGGAATTACCTCCTTTTTACTTAGTGGACACTTGTCCTTGTAGTGCCCCTTTTTATTACAACCAAAGCATACGATATGCCCTTTTGACTTAGCTTTGGTGGAGGCGGAAGTCGTCTCTTGCTCTTGTGAGACTGAGGGTCTCTCCTCCCCCTCAACCCTTAATACTAATTCTTCTTCTCCTCTTGATGGGGTGGATGGTTCCTCACTTGATAGGACGGACAATTCCTCATTTTGGTCCTCTTGGACCATTGAACTTACTTCTTTAGATATTTTAACTACTCGAGGTTGTGAGGGGTTCTTGTGAAGTCCTTCCAACTTATTCCACAGTTCACATGCATTTGAATATTTCCCTACATCACTCAAAACATGGTTAGGCAATATATTAATCAAAATATTTATTACCTTCTCATTGGCCCTAGCTTGTTTTTGTTGTTCACTTGTCCAATATCTAGGGGGAAGCTTTTTGCCATGCTTGTCCTTGGGGATTTCGAATGGGTCTTCAATGATCATTCTACACTCTCAATCCATCCCGAGCCACATCTTCATTCTATCTCTCCAGTAGTCAAAATTTTCATGCTCATATGATGGTGGTGAGTTGATATCATCACCCAACTTGTCATCCATGACCCTTCTCCTCTAGCAAATGCTCCCTCGGTGGTTAGTCCGATGAAGAGCGGTCCTTCGCTCTGATACCAACTGAAAGATCGATGTAGGCGTGCAGAGGGGGGTGAATGCACTTTCGCGGATCATTTTGATCTCTACAGAGTTGTTAGCGCAGTGGAAACAATAATATGCAAAGTAAATAAGAAATAAACAATGCTAACAACCTGATTTTAGTTGGTATCCACCCCTGTTGGGTGACTAATCCAACAATCCGTCGGTGGATCAAACCCCGGATAACCTCCGGCTAGAACTCGTCGCTCCTTGTGGGTGGAGAAACCTCAGCACAACACCAAGGACACTTCCTGAGTATACAAGACTACTAACTTGCCCTATCCAAGTATGTTTCGTCAAAAAAAATGGTAGGAAACGAGCCCCTTAAAATAGGGCTCGAATCCGAAACAGCCGCTTACCAGTCGACTACCCCTGGGGCAGTTGACTGGTTCCACTCAGATTTGACCGTTACCGTACAACGTTCAAATCTTGCCAGCCTGTTCCAGCCTATACCAGTCGACTGCCCCTGGGCCAGTCGACTGGTACACACACCTAAGCCTAGGGTTTCACTCCTGAGTAAAAGTCGCTCCGCACTTAAACCCTCCCGGTTTATCCCCTGAGTATAAACACACATACTCAGACCCTTACCACTCAGTTGACTCTTCACCAGCAGCCTTGACTGTTTCCTTCACGCCGTCTTCATCTTCGGCCCTCGTCCCTCGGATACGCACGCAAGCCTCCAGCTTGCCTCCATGCCACCCTTCACGTACTCCTCGAAGTCCGAGTCCCTCGGCTCATCATCCCTGTAACGACCCAGAAAATTCTCTTAATATTTTATTAAAATATTAAGCATGTTTAAATAATTTTCCAAGGGACCTAGAAATATTAAGGAGAACTTAGGCCTAGAAAATCCATATTTTCTCATTTAAATTGAGAAAACTAAGTACCAATGAGCTTTAAATGAGCTCCAAAAATGGGTATTAATTAGATGAATTTTATATAAATATAAAAGAATTTTATTTAGGAATATTAGCATAATTATGGGGGATTTTAGGGGAATTTTCGAAATAAAGGGGAATTTTCGAAAATAAGAAAAAGGGGTTTAAATAAAATAAAAATAAAGGTGCATGGGCCAAGGATTGAACCTTGGACCTCTTGTACAACCATGAATACTTTAACCAACTCATCTAGCAAGGAATTCTTATGAGTAAATGAAGTAGAGGGTGGTTAAGAAGTAGAAGGAGATGAAGGGTCATGGAGAGACTCTTCATTTGCCTCTTTAAAGGAGCTATAAAGAGGGGGTTTGGGGGGTTACTTCTCTTCATCATCAAGTGCATTTGCTCCCCTCCTCCCTCCTCATTCTAGCCGAAACTCTAAGGAAGAGTTCTCCCTTGGAAAAGCTTCCACCAAGGCTCCATCACCCAAGATCTAAAGTTCTTACAAGGATCCAATGACTAGGTGTGGTCAAGAGACATCAAGTCTTCTTCCTTCTCTCCATCCAAGGTCTAAAAATTTAGAAACGCCAAGGTAAGACTCCCTCACCTGTGGTATAATAGTTATCTATGATTTCCATGATTTTTAGTATGATATATGGGTTAGTTTTTGGATGTGATGTTGAAAGGAAAGAAAAACCAAGGTCCTTAAGTTTATGGATTTCAGACAGCATGATTTAAAAGCCAATAAATATGCTAAAAATCTTGATAATGTTGTTTAATGTTCCCTTATGATGTTTAGTAAGTAGATATAATTTTTGGGAATTTTTGGAGTACCCTAGGACACTCTAGGGATTCAGCCAACAGGAAAGGGACAAAACCAAGGTCCCTATGTTTATGGGTTTCGGCCACCATGATTTAAATGTCTATAAATATGTTAAAAATCATGATAATGTTATTTAATGTTCCCTTATGATGTTTAGAAGTTAAGTATAATTTTTGGGAATTTTTGGAGTACCCTAGGACACTCTAGGGTTTCGGCCAACATGAAAGGGACAAAACCAAGGTCCCTATGTTTATGGGTTTCATCCACCATGATTTAAATGTCTATAAATATGTTAAAAATCATATTAATATTATTTGATGTTCCCTTATGATGTGTAGAGGGTAAGTATAATTTTTGGGAATTTTTGGAGTACCCTAGGACACCCCAGGGTTTCGGCCAACATGAAAGAAACAAAAACTGAGGACCCTGAGTTTAAGGGTTTCGGCCATCATGTTTTAAAGGTCTATAATTATGCTAAAAATCATGATAATGTTATCTAATGTTCCCTTATGATGTTTAGAAGTTAAGTATAAATTTTGGGAATTTTTGGAGCACCCTAGAGACCCATATGTTTCGGCCAACCTCAAGGACCCAAGGGTTAGGGTTGAGCCTTCAATTGCAAGTACATGTTTATGTGTTGCCATGATAAGTATGATAAGTTTATATTCAGGATATGAATGATGTCATGATAAGAATGATAGGGTTATGATCACGATAAAAATGATGCTATGATATGTTAGGTTCATGATATGAATGATGCCATGTTCAGTATGTTACGTTTATGTTTAAGAATGAAAATGATGCCATGTTTAAGAATGAAAATGATGCCATGTTAAGAAGGAGGATGATGCCATGTTTATGAATGATATGCCATGTTTACGAATGATATGCCATGTTTATGAATGATATCCCATGTTTACGAATGATATGCCATGTTTATGGATGATATGCCATGTTTATGAATGATATGCCATGTTTACGAATGATATGTCATGTTTATGAATGGTATGCCATGTTTATGAATGATGTGCCATGCTCTATGAATGATGTGTGCATATGCCATGTCTAAGAATGAAAATGATGAATTACAAGTATGATGAATGAAAAATGATGCTTATGTCTTTCAGGCATAAATATGCTAAACGGCACGGTCGATGGTCGACGGTACGACGGTCGAGAGGACCGGTAAATGGGCCGGTAGATGGGCCGAGCCGTAACAAGTTATGCTATGTTAAGTATGCTATGAATGAATGATGATGAATGACAAGTATGATGAATGAAAGATGATGCTTATGTCTTTAAGGCATAAATATGCTAAACGGCACGGTCGATGGTTGACGGTACGACGGTCGAGAGGATCGGTAAATGGGCCGGTAGACGGGCCGAGCCGTACAAGTTATGATATGTTAAGTATGCTATGAATGTCTTATGAATGATGAAGCATGAAAAGTATTTTACTTTATGTATGGGCTTGTACCGGACCGAAGTATGGGTCCAAGGGATGGGCACCTTAAGAACGCCCCGGTTTTGGACTACCGAAGCTGTCTATGGTTCTGGCCCTACCGGAGCTGGGCAACAGGGATGGGCACCTTAAGAACGCCTCGGTTTGGGGACTACCGACTATGCTATCCTTACCCTAGTAGGTTGGGGCTCGCGACCTCGGACTTGCTAGGGATGCGCGCTATGATGTATGTATGTGGTACAAGCCGGGGACCCCAAATGATGTTATGATGATTATGTTTAAGCAAATTAAAAGTATGTTTTAAAAGTTAAGCATCCCTTATGTATATGCATTCGACTCATGCATCCATTCATGTTATACATTATGCTATGTTGATAAGATGATATACTTACGTTTCATGTTAAGAAGTATGCATGAGAATGAATGGTCTATGCCATGATTATGTTAGGAAGATGTTCATATGCTATGATAGGTATTATGACATGCTACCATGTTTATGATTTATGCCATGAAAGATGCCATGCTACTATGTTTATGATTTATGCCATGAAAGATGCCATGCTACTATGTTTACATGAAAGATGCCATGCTACTATGTTTATGATTTATGCCATGAATTTTGCCATGCTACTATGTTTATGATTTATGCCATGAAAGATGCCATGCTACTATGTTTATGATTTATGCCATGAATTTTGCCATGCTACTATGTTTATGATTTATGCCATGAATTATGCCATGCTACTATGTTTATGATTTATGCCATGAAAGATGTCATGCTACTATGTTTATGATTTATGCCATGAAAGATGCCATGCTACTATGTTTATGATTTATGCCATGAATTTTACCATGCTACTATGTTTATGATTTATGCCATGAATTATGCCATGCTACTATGTTTATGATTTATGTCATGAATTATGTCATGCTTAGAATGTCTACTATGTTTATGAGTTATGCCATGAATTATGCCATGCTTAGAATGTCTACTATGTTTATGTTCATGCCATGCTATGTATACGATAAGTGATGTAAGATGTTATGTTTCAAGTAGAGCACCAAGTATGTTAATGTTTTATGTGCTCATTATGAGATGATGAATGATGAATGATTTTGTGAGTAGGAAAGAGTCTTACTAAGCCTGTGTGTTTATAGTCTTATTTCTTTATACCGCAGATCATTCAAGGGGATAATGAAGGAAGCAACAGGAGGGCAAGAACGCATGTGTGTCGTAGTGACTTGGCCCAGGAAACTATATGTTTACTTATATGTTTGAATAATGACTTATGGAACCTTATGATATGATGTTATATGAGACATGATATGATGCTTAAGTTCAAAGTTAATATGCTAAGGTTCCCATGTCAATGAGTTAAGAATGGTAACAGGGCATGTATAAGTTAAGTTATTTCGCTGCCTTATGATGTCTACATGCCCTAAGCATGTTAACATAACGCCGCCTAGAAAAAAAAAGCGAGCGTTACAATCCCTGCTATCCAATGGTCCCTCAGATGTGCACACAAGCCTCCAGCTTGCCTCCATGCCATCCTTCACCTGAGGACGTCAACTGAGTCCACGTGTACCTGTATACCTGCATACTCATGTACACATGTGAGAACAACACAAATCCTAACTTAACCATATTGCCTACTCATCAAAACATCATGATCCTCCAGATCATCTCAGGGCCGATTGCCCCAACAGAATAGACCACCTTTCGTTCCTCTAGGATAGCCTACGAACAGACGTACTTCCGTACAAGATTTCAACTTATCAATATCTCCCTTTAGCACATGTGCTGGACTACCCCAAATCCGATCATGTCCTAGACTAGGCTTGCGCCCAGTCCACAGTTCTGTGGGTGTAGAAGGGACTAACTTAGATGGAACCAAGTTCAACATATACGCTGTCGTATCCAGAGCATATCCTCAGAACGAATCAGGTAAGTCAGAATAGCTCATCATTGACCTAACCATTTCCATAAGAGTCCTATTCCTTCTTTTTGCCACACCATTCTGTTGGGGCATACCGGGTGCAGTCAGCTGGGACTGAATCCCAGCCTCTGATAGGTAGCTTCTAAACTCTCCAATAAGGTACTCGCCACCACGATCATATCGCAGTGTCTTGATACTTTTACCTCGATGTTTCTCCACATCACCCTTGAACCCTTTGAACTTCTCAAAGCATTCAGACTTGAGCGCATCAGGTAAATGCATCCATACCTTGAATAATCGTCAATGAAGGTGACGAAGTATTCAAATCCACCTCTAGCCTGGATTGACATAGGACCACACAAATCAGAATGGATCAGTTCTAGCACATCTTCGGCCCTGTACCCCTTAGTCTTGAAAGACCTCTTGGTCATCTTACCTTCCAAGCAAGACTCACAGGTTGGGAAGTCTTCCACCACTAATGATCTCAAGGGCCCATTAGTTATCAACCTCTGAATCCTACTAAGGTTAATATGACCAAGCCTAAGGTGCCAAAGATACGTCTGATTCATCTTAAAAGGCTCCTTTTGAATGATGTGTATACTGAAAGACATGATTTCATTATTTGAACATCTTCATTTTGAAAAGAGAATTACAACTACACTAGGTGCCTGTTTATATTAGTAGATGCATGATGTCCATTACTTTGCATTATAGATAACATTGTGTGTGGTGTCACACGGAAGATCATGTTATCAGTTCCTTGCCTAGTATAAGTAGAGACTCACAATCGAGATGGAATTGGACAAATCATCGGGATGGTTGTAGTGCAGTTAGGTGTGGTTGGTCTTGACCATAGAATTACACTAGTGTGCTTTGAGTGCACTGAGCAAGACCAAAACCAGAGGATATCCAATTTCTACTGGCTTTTATAATTGGATAGGACCTCAGACTTTATTATGGAGTACGATCCCTTAATCCCGATATAATGATGGGCATATATTATTGAATATTTATCTTTGATTTTTCAATGGGTGAGATTTATTCTGTTAGATCGATAGGCCCGGTACGTTTGGAGATAATGTTAATAATATGATGCGTCGTTGATTATATACGGAATCCATGTCCTGGTGACTCGGGATGATGATGCCCCCTTGATGAGCTCAAAAGGTTCATCATGCTAAACCCTACAAGTGGATTTGATCCGGCATAATGATAAGGTTGAGTGGTACTAATCAAGGATCCAGAAGTTAATTAATTTGAATTGTCAGTAATTTAAATTAATTAATGGGCATTCGATATCATAAACACGGGGGGATGGATGACTAGTAATATGTGGATCCCATATGAAAATATGGGAGTTAGTGAGGAAGTTCAATTAAGATTCTTTAGTGGAATAAATCTTAATTAATGGATCGGGTTTAGATCCATTGGTGGGCTAAGATCCAACTCCTCCTCTTGGTCCTTACCTTAGCCATATAAATACTCAAGGAGTTCATGATACCAAGGCTTGATTAATCACACAACAACTCAAGGCTTCTCCCTTCTCCTCACCATCTCCTTCTCTCTCCTAGGTCACGGTAAGAAGAGGGTTTTCCCTTCTTCTTTTCTTCTTCTCCTCACATCCACTTGGTGGCTAGCCTCTACTAGACAAAGGAGGAGATCTCATCTCCCTTTTGTAGTGTGCGGCGAGGAGGGAAGAGGCGCCGGCGGCCGGTGGGAGGCGGCGCATGGAGTTTGGGCGGTGGCGCCGCAAGCTTGAGGAGGGGAGAGTTTATCCAGCCGGTTGAGTTGGGAAGGAGGTGTTTTCTCTTCTTCTTATTCTACTTCATCTTCCCCTTGAGTGCTTCCTTGAGGATGGCGAGCTTTGGAGCTCTTAGAGGGCAGTGACACAAGGAATCAAGGTGAAGAGGTGGACGGCGACAAACCCTGATCTAGGGTTTTGATTGGCAAGAGAAGAGGTGATCTTTCGGTGCCTTGGTGATCTCGGTTCCTGGTAGACCGTCACCCACACAATGTTCCGGAAGGGAGGGACATAAGGTAGAAGGTCGCGAGGTGATCGGGAAGGTATAATTCTTTCCTAAGCTCCCTTGTTAATTATGTGCCATGTTTTAATTGCCTTGTCATTTTATGTCAATTATTTAATTGTTTTGATTTTGTATCATAGCCAATAATTAAATAATTGGACCCCGACCATAAACACAAAAGTCGGCGATCCACTCATCGCCATTTCGCGGTCAAATGGTCAAGCAAATTACAAGGCCCGATCTTTGTGTTTGGCCGAGTTGTAATTTAGATCGTTCGATACGACACGAGATGGTCGTTGGGAGACGGGACTCCATTCGGATTAATTTTTTAATCCGTAGACATGGAGAGGTCTCTCAAGGATGACCAAGTTTTCACTAAGGATACCCGCCAAGCCATACCCAACACCTTTCTCTTATTTAGGGTAGATGACGAGCTATTAACTTTTGTTTTCATCATGGGAGTCTTTGGTTCTAGAGTGTACAAATTGCCTATCATAGTACCCGTACAGATAATCTCTCTATTTCTCTTTATAACAACTCTGTTATTAAAAGCAATAGAATATCCATCCTTTATTAACTTAGAAACTGAAATTAAATTCTTTCTAAATGAGGGTACATATAAACAATCTCTCAAAACCAACACTTTATTCCTATCAAAAGACAAATAAAAATCCCCCACTGCAACTGCTGCCACCTCCATAGCATTGCCCATGTAGACCACGATTTCCCCATCTGCTAGCCGTTGGGTTTCCTGGAACCCCTGCAGAGTATTGCAAACATGATCAGTGGCCCCATATCTACGCACCAGGTACTGGTAGATAGCACCGCTAAACATGTTTCGATGACAAAGGATGAGGAAATAGCTTTATTTTGACGACGGGTACAGTCCTCCTTCCAGTATCTAGTTTGCTTACACGTGAAGCACTTTCCTTTCGGCTTCTTCACGCCAGTCCGAGGTCCCTGCGATGTTGCTGCCTTCTTGAGCTCTCCTTGTTTCTTCTTCTTCTTGCCTTTCGACACAGAAGTAGAAACCCTTTGAGTTATTAAGGCCTACGAATTTTGACGAAATAGCCCCTCCGCCACCTGGAGTTCTCCTAGGAGTTCCCCCCCAATGTATACTCATGCTTGTTCTGTTATAGTTGAGCCGGAACTGCTCAAAACTCCTAGGCAGAGATTGGAGTATAATATCGACCTAGGATTTCTCGTCGATAGATCCTCCAAGTACCTCAATCTCATTGAGGTGGTCCATCATTTTCACGACATGATCCCTTACGGGTGTCCCTTCGATGATAGTTGTCGTCATCAGATTCTTCATCGTCTGCTGCCTAGCAGCATGACTCTATTGCCCGAAGAGCTCCTGAAGGTTCAACATCATGTCACAATCAGTGGGCATAACCTGATGCTGATGTTGCAATACATTCAACATGGATGCCAGAATGTAACACCGTGTCATCTCATCTGCCTTAACCCATTTCTTGTAACGCTCCCTGTACTCTTCACTAGATTTGTCGCTAGGCTTATCAGGATAGTTTTCAGTGAGTACAAATTTGTACTCTTCAGCTGTAAGGACAATGCCTAGGTTTCTTTTGCAATCAATATTGTTGGGTCCAGTTAGTTTGTTCTCCTTAATTATGGTAGCTAGTGGGTTAAAGGTCATTTTGAAAATCCTGAGAATCACAACATATACTACTTTAGAAATCAAAAATAAATTGATTCCTCAAAACAATAAATTTTTGAAATCAACCAACACCCTTATACATCGAGAAATTTGCATGCCACGATGGTGTAGACATATACGAATTTCTATATTCGTATGAGGAGGTTTTACCCATTAATCTTACTATCTTGTTGTAACGACCCGACCCATTTGACAGCCCATTTGATGACCCCTTATTTTTCTGTGGGTCGTCGACCGTCGACCGTCGACCGTGTCGTTACTCACTAGGTCTTCCCACCCCTGGCCAGTGGATTTTTGCCTTTCCCAGGATTTGAACCCTAGACCTCCAAGCTTAAGTACTAGAGTTTATGAATCCTGGTAACCAATTGAGCCAGATAAATTTTTACTCAATACACCTAAGAGCAGAATTTGATAAATTAGAAAAGAACCTAGATAAACTCATTAGGGGGTCCAAGGGATTAAGCATGAGGCCAAATGACCAACACCTTAGAAATGATAGACTGGACTAGGATACCAATCTAGGGGGTCAAATATTAGTAAAAAATCATATTCAAGGATGTCCTATGATTATGAGAGAGGAAAGACCAAAAATGGCAAGGAAAAACCATTTAAATGGGAAAATAAAGAATTGACCATGAAAAAGGTATATAAAGTCAATAGAGTGATAGTTTAAGGTCAAAAAGCACCGAAAGAACACCGATGTGGTCTTGCAATTGTGAATGAGTTATCTAGGCAAGTAACTAGGGCTAGGAGCTCAAGCGAGAGCTCTAGGAGTAAAAATGGGATCCATGGCCAATGGATCTCAGGAGGTTTTCTCCTAAGAGAGTAGATCGACTATGGAGTGTGCCAAAGGATTTAGAAGACTAAGGTGAGTCTTAATCCTAGGAAATTGGCACACTAAAAGGAGATTTATGGAGGAAAAGATGAAAATGGAATCATATTTGTTGGAAATTGGTGTTTAATGTGTAAACGACATATAATTCAATGCTAAGAATGTATTATGGTTGGGTATGGGAAGATACATCAAGGAGAGGTCAAAACTAGAACTTTTGGATAAGTTTCATGACACAATTTAGGTAGTTTTGAATTTCATGCCAATCATGGGATTCGGAGTAGATTTGTTTGAAAATATATTCTTCTCAATTAGACATAGGCTCCACAAACCTCTCCATGAAATTTCAGATTTTTTGGAGGTTTGTGGAATTAGTTATGCATTTATGAAATTCAGACTGAAAAATTGAGGGGCAGTCGACTGATCTTACTAATCAGTTTCACAGTCGACTGCCCCAAGGGGTAGTCGACTGGTAAGCATGGGTTTAAATAAGAACAGCCGCTTGGGGGTGGCCAAAACCTAGGGTTTTGCGTGCCACCCCCTGTGAGATCTTCTCTGCCCCGACCTCCTCTCTTGTTCTAAGACCCTCCCAAGCCCTAAAAACACCTTCCTAGCCTCCTCCATCTCAGATCTACACCTAGGGTTAGGAAAACCTCCTTCTTTAAGTCAAGCCTCACAAATATTCATCATGCAACGTCTCGGCAAACAGTAACTACTTGTGTAGTTTGTTTTTCACATTTAGTTCATGATTTGGAACTAATTTGTCTCTTTTTGCATGTTTTTCTTTGTGTTGTCTCTTTATGGAGTAATTTGTGGTACATGCATGTTGTTGTTCATGATAGAGTTGTCCAAAAGAGAAGAAAAGGTGAGGGGTCGTCGCAACAAGGTCAGGTAGACCAGGATGCACCTCGGTTCTGATTTGAGGAGTGTCGGCGAAGATACACCGAGAATGAATTCGTAATGATGAACTGTAGATACCTTAATTGGTCATATTTTCGAGAGAAAACCTCCCAAATTGCGGAAATGATTACGTATTTTGGGATAGAACAGTTGGTGTATTGTCAGCATAATGTCAATCTAGACATATGTAAAGAGTTCTATGCAAACCTCACATGCATCAATCCCGATAATGAACTCTATGAGTCCATGGTGGCAGGAGTCACCATCCCCTTCTCACCCACAGTTTTAGTTGCATTTTTGGGGTGTAGGGCGTCCAAACATGCATTCACGTATTTCCTAAAAGTTATCGAGCCCTTCACATTCCCTAACGTTACAATTGTCCAAATCCATCTACATTATTTTGCAAGACATCGGTGCATTACACAGCGTATCTTCGACGCTAAGAACATGAGTCCACTTAGCAATGTCCTATATAAAATTGTCTTGGAGTGCCTAATACCCATTGTTACCAAGGGACAGTCTAGGATTCGACTGCCGCACTTGGTAATGATATACGCCTTAGAGAGGAGATTAGACATCGATATTGTTGGATCGAGAGAAACGATAGAGGGGGGTGAATATCGTAAAATGTTCGGATTAAAGTTAGAGCAATTACGCAGCAGAAATTTAAATCAAAACACACGCAAACACCAAGTTTTTTAAATGGTTCGGAGTTGCGGTGGGCTCCTACTCCAAGGCCCATGGTCGTTGACCGTTTACTATGGGCAATTCTATATGTGCGCAAAATAGTTTACAGAGAAATATTACAAAAGTAGTATGATAAACTTGGGATCTTTCACTCACATTTTTTTCCATCAAGAACGCTTTATGAAACTTTTTGACCCCCGAATTTGGAGTATCCTACTTTCACGTGATTCGCAGGGTTCAACAAGCAATCGATATTTCATGATCAAAGGTTTTGGAATAATTACTAGTAAAAGATTTCTTTTAATGTCAAAAATACTAATTACTTTTGTAATGGCAATAGGAATGATAAAATAGCTCTTCGTTACCGACGTCCAGTGTAGATTGAATTTTCAGGGCGGAGGGACGTCGTCGGCACTTGTATCGCGAGTTGGGAGGTTTCCGGAGCAGAGCGCAGAAGTAGAAGAGCGTAGGAGCATTTTTAGAATTGTTGTTCGAAGCCTTGAGGTCGAGGGCCTATTTATAGCCCCTGGGGGCGCTCGGGACGTCGGGGGCGCCCCCCCCCCCCCCACGTGTCAGCTAATCCGAGTTCCTCTCGGTCAGCTCTGATCCCTTCAAACTCGGGATCAGCCTTTGACGGGGGCGCCCGGCACGCTGGGGGCGCCCGGGAGCATAGTGGGCGCCCGGGAGCACGGGGCGCCCTTCCCATGAACTGCCGAAGCACTCTTTTTGCTTAGTCTATTTTGTGTTGCCCTTGGGGCGCCCGGAACACTGGGGGCGCCCTGCTCAGCTGCTGCCTTTCTCCTTTAAGGCGTTCTAAGCTGCAATGACTCATTCCTTCGGTCTTGTATCCAGGGTTAGTCCAAAACAAGTACAACGCAATAGAGTATTAAGTTTATACAGCCTTAGCTGTCATGATTCTGTCTTTGGGCCTCCCAAAATGGAGTCCTAGGTCTAACCGACGCCTACTGTTCCCTCGACGGGGAACGCGTCCTCACCTACTCCTCTCGGGAGAATGTACCTGATGGCAACCGGCTCCTCCGGTTGGACTTTTGCCCAGCAGTCCTTCGCCGGGTGCCTAGCTGTCCTTCGCCAGGCCTTCAGTACCAAGCTGTCCTTCGCCTGGTGCCTAGCTGTCCTTCGCTAGATCTTCAGTACCAAGCTGTCCTTCGCCTGGTGCCTAGCTGTCCTTCGCTAGGTCTTCAGTACCAAGCTGCCCTTCGCCTGGTGCCTAGCTGTCCTTCGCTAGGTCTTTGTATCCTGGCATTCCTTCGCCAGGTGCCTAGCAGTCCTTCGCTAGGGCTTTGTATCCTGGTATTCATTCGCCAGGTGCCTAGCAGTCCTTTGCTAGGGCTTTGCCTGCACACTTGAGTAACATGTTAGATAAACATTATACCTTAACTTTTGAACCCTGTTGCCATTATCAAAACACAAGTTTGACTTGGGTGCTTTCTGCCCCAACAATCTCCCCCTTTTTGATTTATGGCAACCCTGGTTCAAAAGGTTATGTTAATCAGAACAAGTAAAATGAAATTTTGTTCCCCTCCCCCTGGAAGGAATCTCCCCCTAGATTTTTCAAAAGTTTGTAGGGTTTTTGAAACTAAGTCTAAAGATGGATTTAATTTTACTTAGTGACAAAAACATATTTTTCAAAATAAATTTGGTTGTGCACTTTGGAAAATTTATACCTGTAGAAAATTTAAGTTTAAATACTTAGATAAATTTGAAAACTTATGTTTAAGTATTACGAAGGATTTTGAAAACTTAAGTTTGAGTACTAAGGAAACTTTCAAAAATTTAAGTTTAAGTACTCAGTATGTTTTTGAAAACTTAAGTTTGAGTACTCAGAAAAATTTGAAGCCTTAAGTTTAAAGTACCAAGAAAAGGTTTAAAGTACTTAGAAAGTTTTTGAAAACTTAAGTTTAAGTACTAAGAAAAATTTTGAAGCCTTATGTTTAAAGTACTCAAAAAGGTTTAAAGTACTTAGAAAGTTTTTGAAAACTTAAGTTTAACATACTTAGGAAAAGTTGAAAGACTTAAGTACTTAGGAAAATTTTGAAAACTTAAGTACTTAGGAAAATTTTGAAAACTTAGGTACTTAGGAAGATTTTGAAAACTTAAGTACTTAGGAAAATTTTAAAAACTTAAGTTCTTAGGAAAATTTTAAAAACTTAAGTTCTTTAGGAAAATTTTGAAAACTTAAGTGCTTAGGAAGTTCTGCAAAAAAAATTAGTTTTAAGTACTTTTGAAAATGAATTAAGTACTTTTTGAATGAAGGATAGAGTTTGAAGTTTTAGATTTTTAAAAAATGTTTTTAAAAATTTAAACTCTTTCCTTTCCTATCTCTCCCCTTTTGCCATATATCAAAAACAAATAAATATAGCAAGAACAGGATAAATAAATTGCATAATTTGTTATACTGAATCAGTTAAGGATATGAATTAAACCAAATCAGTTTCAATTTTTTCTTTTAGGGTCCTGTCTAACCCAAATAGCTACTTACTAACTGCTATAAGCAGTAATTTTCGCTAGGGTTAGTCAAGTTAAATGTTCTGTTCAAGTTAGATTTTCTAAACTTGACACTTAACTTGATTACTGTGTTGGTTATATTTAGTGCCCCAATTACTACAGATGCACTGACTTAAAGCATCTTGAATTAAGGCAAAGACCTAAGCATCTCAACCCATTCTAGGTTATCAATCAAAAGTACCCTAAGGTGTTTGTGAGATGCTGGTTTCTAAATCTATAGGTGCATGCAGTTCTAGGGTTAGGGCCTAGGCTAAATCCATTTGCGAAAAAGCCCTAGTTTTGAAAGGGGTAGTTTTTTTTAAAATTAAACTAAGTCAAAAATTTATTTTTAAAACTTTTCAAAAGTAAGTAAAAGCTGATTTTGAAGGCATTAAAAAAATTTAAAAGCTGAATTTGAAAGCATTTAACAATTTTAAAAGCTGATTTTGAAAGCATTTTAAAAATTTTAAAGGCTGATTTTAAAATGAGTAAGAAAACCAACAGTAGACTAAATCTATTCTATCAAGTATAATCCTAACTGCCTTCTTAGTGAGCTGAACTCAGACTCAGGTAGGGGTTTGGTGAATATGTCAGCTAAGTTGGATTTAGAGTCTACATACTTAAGGACTATCTCACCCCTGGCCACATGATCTCTTACAAAGTGGTGTTTAACTTCTATGTGTTTAGTTCTAGAATGTTGGATTGGGTTCTTAGTCAGGTTGATTGAGCTAATATTGTCAATATAGACCTGAGTTTGATTGTAGTCAAGATGGAAGTCTTTGAGAGTGTGCATCATCCATAAGAGTTGTGCCACACACTCTCCTAAAGCTACATATTCAGCTTCAGTTGTGAATAGAACTACACAGTGTTGTTTTCTGCTGCACCAACTTACTAGGCTATTTCCTAATATTTGGCAGCTTCCACTTGTGCTCTTTCTATCTAATTTACAACCTGCGTAGTCAGAGTCCGAGTATCCTGACAAGTCGAAGGTTGAGGTCCTAGGATACCAAATCCCTACATTTAGGGTGCCCTTGACATATCTTAGTATTCTTTTTAAGGCAGCTAAGTGCGTTTCCTTAGCACAGGTTTGGTATCTAGCACACATTCCTACAGCAAAAAGGATGTCAGGTCTGCTTGCTGTAAGGTACAGTAGACTTCCAATCATGCTTCTATAGAGTTTAAGGTCTACTGGTTTACCATCAGGGTCACTATCTATTTTTATATTGGTGACCATGGGGGTACTTATGCTTTTAGAGTTATCCATTTTAAATTTCTTTATTAGCTCCTTAGCGTATTTGGATTGATGGACATAGTTTCCATCCCTAGTTTGTTTAATTTGTAATCCTAGGAAAAAGTTAAGCTCACCAACTAAGCTCATTTCAAATTCATTTTCCATTATTTTAACAAATTCTTTTAGAAAGTTTGAGTTGGTTGACCCAAAGATTATGTCATCTATGTAGATTTGGACAATAAATATGTCTTTTCCTAGGGTCTTAATAAATAAGGTTGAGTCAATTTGTCCTTGTTTAAATTCTTTAGAAATTAAGTAAGTTGATAAGCGTTCATACCAGGCCCTAGGTGTTTGTTTTAGTCCATATAGTGCTTTAGTAAGTTTGTAAATGTGGTCAGGTCTTTCTAAGTCCTCAAACCCAGGGGGTTGTCCTACATAAACTTCTTCTTTAATGAATCCATTTAGAAAGGCTGACTTTACATCCATTTGGTATAGCTTAAATCCTTTATGGGATGCAAAGGCAAATAACATCCTAATGGACTCAAGTCTAGCTACTGGGGCATATGTTTTGTCGTAATCTAACCCTTCTACTTGGCTGAAACCCTTTGCTACTAAGCGGGCTTTGTTTCTGACTATTTCTCCTTGATCATTTAGCTTATTCCTAAAGACCCACTTAGTGTCAATGATGGACTTACCTTCAGGTTTAGGTACTAGTTCCTAGACTTGGTTCCTCTCAAATTGGGCTAATTCTTCTTGCATAGCTATGATCCAATCAGGATCAGGTAGGGCTTCATCTATAGTCTTAGGTTCTATTTTTGAAATCATTGATATTTGACTAAGGTTTCTATAGGAAGATCTGGTCCTGACTCCTAGAGTTGGATCACCCACAATTTGATCGGTTGGGTGACTGAGTTTGGGTTTCTTGATTTTTCTAGAACTTGGTTCAGCTTCCGGTCCGGCTGGTCGATTTGGTTCACTATTTGATTCCACTCTTTGAGTTAGTTCAATCATTAGTTCAATAATTGGTTCATTTGACTCACTAGTTGGTTCAAAAGTTAGTTCATTTATGGGTTCAATTAAAGATTCACCAACTTGTTGATTATCTTCTTGATCAGTGTTTGATGAAGTTTGATTTGGACATGAGTTAATTTCTTCATCAAATATTAGATTAGTTGTTTCTTCGATTTTCTTGGTTTGGTTGTTGTAAACCCTATAGGCTCTACTTGTTGTTGAATATCCTAGGAAGATGCCTGGGGTTGACTTAGACTGGAATTTTCCTAAGTAGTCTTTGGTGTTTAGGATATGGATTTTGCATCCAAAGACCCTTAGGTAGTGTAGATTTGGAAGTCTATGGTAATATAATTCATAGGGTGTTTTGTTGTGTCGTTCGTTAATCAGGACCCTATTTTGTATGTAGCAAGCCGTACTAATTACTTCTGCCCAATATTTGTTGGCTAAATTAAATTCATTGAGCATAGCCCTAGCGGCTTCCTGTAGAGTTCTATTTTTTCTTTCGACTATCCCATTTTGTTGGGGGGTTCTAGGACCCGAAAATTCATGTATGTATCCATTTACCTTACAGAATTCCTCGAACCGTTGATTTTCAAATTCTCCCCAGTGGTCACTCCTAAGTCTTTTGATTTTAGTATCGGTTTGATTTTCAATTAACTTATAGAATTCATTAAATAGATTTAGGGTTTCATCTTTGGTCTTTAGAAATCTAACCCAGGTAAACCTAGAGTAATCATCAATTATGACTAAGCAGTATCGGTTTCCGCTTAGTGACTTGGCTCCATGTGAATCAAATAGGTCAAGGTGCAGGAGCTCAAGTATGGTTTGAGTTAGATCAGATTGAATTAGTTTGTGATTGGATCTGGTTTGTTTACCTTGATTACATGATTCACATAGTAGGTTTTCATGATTTTTAATTTTGGGGATACCTTTAATTAAGCCAAGTTGGGTGATTTTTGAAATAATTTTTAGGTTAGTGTGACCTAATCTCCTATGCCAGAGGTTTGATAGTTCTAACTGAGTTAACATGCATTTAGGTACTAAGGAAAAATTTATAGTGTAAATATTATTTTTCCTAGTGCCCTTAAGCATGATTTCTGAGTATTGCAAGTTTCTAATCAGGCAGTTAGAATTGTTGAAGGTAACTATATAACCAGAATCACATAACTGACTTATGCTAAGTAGGTTAAAATTGAAGTTTTCAACCAAAAGAACTTTCTTAATAACAAAGTCGGATTTAAGTTCAATATTACCTGACCCAATTACCTTGAGTGTAGCATTGTTGCCAAATGCCACTGAGCCTAGGTTCTTGAACTTGAGTTTGGTAAATTTCAATTTATCTTCAGTCATGTGTCTGGAGCAACCGCTATCCAACATCCATTGGTCCAAATTTTTATGTTCCTACACATAAAGAGTTTTTTTGATTTGGATCCAATTAGAGTCAGGAATAGCTTAAATTGATTTTCACTGCCTAGTCTGTCTCACCCAAATCTAGGGTTTTCAATCACGTTAGCCTTATAGGTTTTGTGAGACAGGTTTTGATAAAAGAATTTTCGGAAAACATGATTTATTTTGAAAAACTTAATTAATTTTGAAAACAATTGAATTTATTTTGAAAAAAATGTTTAAATCTACAACTAACTGAAAATTTGTGTTAGATTCGAATTTGACAAAAAATAATTTGAATTTGAATTTCAAAAATTGGCTTCCAGGTCTTGGCGAGGCACTAGGCTTTCTTTGGCCGTAGCCTTATTGGATCTGTAACCCCTGCCCTTATATCTACTCTCGGGGCGGGGTCACGTACTATCATTCGTATAAATTTTTTTTCCCAAAGTACTAATGACAAAGTACTAAGCATGCTTGTTTAAAACTAACCTATAACATGATAGGTTCAACTCATAATATAATCAAGTATATGAGTAATCCAAGTGTAACATTCATTACTAAAGAAATGTTAACATAAGCATAATATTGTAGATATGAAGATCTTTATTTCCCGAGCCACCACCCCACACATCTTCAGCCCTCCTGCCTCTTCCTTTAGTTTAAGTGTCTCTTACCCTTATTTGCAGCATAAGACAACACATAAACTAGTAAGCACAAATGCTTAGTAAGATCCTGTCCTACTCGCAAAATCGGATATCATGGAAAGTAAGAGAATAAATCACATTCAAGCATGGTAAGTGTTTAAGCATGTTAAACATCTAAGCATATTAACCTCATAGGAAGGTTTCTTTTGAAAACATATAAACATAATACTTGAACATAGCATAATCATTAGGGCCCGGCTTGTACTTCATGTTTTGCGCGCGCCCCTGAATAGGAACGAGGTAGCTAATCCCGAACCACTAGGGTTTACTAGGCCTTCTCAGAAGTCCTTCAGCCTAGTATCATAATCATTTGACTCGCTTTAAGAGTCTATAGTACAAGCCATTACAAAATAAAATAATTATCATGTTCTTCATTTTCATAAAGTATGCTCTTAATCCCTACCTTCTAGGGAAGCATTCTTTAGGCCCTAAGCCTTCTTTGTTCATGCCCTACAAGGCTCATTCTTATGCATATGTATGCATCCATAATCATGATAACTAGCCTAGTATAAAGCATGCATTTCATAAGGGTGCCCCATGGGCTATAAGGCATGCTCATACATGGATCATAACTCAACCACTTAACATATTTTATATATGACAAGATTGGTCACATAAATCATATTCATATCATAGGAAGTGGTAGCATGCTTCATGGGTAAATCAAATGGTTCCTAACCCTAAAACTAGGGTTTTGGCCGAAAGTTAAGGGTAGGGGTAAATTAGGTTTTTGACATCAAACATCCCCTACCAATATCCCACACACATATATATATCATGTATCATCTTATAGCATGCACCATGGGAGAAAAACAAGCAACCCTAACCCTAATCTAGGGTTGGCCGAAAGTCATCACTAGGGAAGTCCAAGTTTTCCAATCAAGCATTCCATTTGTTCATCACATGCATTCACATATTACCTCACTAACATAATCATATCACATAAGATAATTTAAGCTTTATAAACCTAATATTTCATGCTTGGCCGAATATCACACATGCTAGGGACATTTAGTTTCCAATCATTGTTCCATTTAAACATCACTTGCACATACATACCATCATAGAAATCCTAAGTATATCTCATAGGGTACATCCCATACAATCATCACATATCATATATAGCATGCATCATGGGAATAAAGCCAAGCAACCCTAACGCTAAACTAGGGTTGGTCGAAACTTGTAGGATGGCTAGGCTAGGTTTTTGACTTCAAACATCCACACAAGCATTTACACAAACACCTTGCCTATACTATTAAGCATGGATATATCATAGGGAAAATCATACCACCTTATACCCTAATTCACCTAGGGTTGGCCGAAACTTGTAGGGTAGGGTAGGCTAGGTTTTTGACATCCAATCTTCACACAAACATTTACACAAGCACTTTATCTACACTACTAATCATGGACACATCATAGGATAGCAAGCAACCCAAAAAGCCTAACCTTTCTCCTCTTGGCCGAAAGTTGTAGGGTGGCTAACCCTACTTTTTGTTATCACAACATGATGGGAAGTCATCATACATATGTACCCTAAGTCCCAAGGGTCTCCTCATGCATCAAAAAGTAGCCAAGGCCTCCCCTTAAGGGGGTGGCCGAAACTCACCTAAAGGGAAGACTCCCTTTTTCCAAAAGCAAAACACAAAGAAAATATACATTAACCATTACACTGCAGGCGAGGGGATACTTACATCCTTTCGCTTGAATTTCACCTTCCCTAGATTCTTAGGGTACCCTTGGTTGAAGGAGAGGTGATGGTTCCTCTTACTAATTCTTCTCTAGACTCCTTGGCCCTAATAGAGGGCAAGATCCTTAGAGGGTCTTCTTCCTTCCAATCCCCTAGGGTTACAACCCTAGGAAGTACTTTTCGAAAAATGGAAAAGAGGAGAGGAGAAGAAGGAATTTCGGTGGGGAAGAGAAAAGGAAGAAGAAGAGGAAGTTACTCACACCTCTTCCCTCTCTTATTTATACTTTTCTCATAAAAAGACATGTCTCTTCACTATTACACGCTTAACAAGCATGTTTCTTATTCTCTCAACAAGAAACAATGCTTGGTGTAGTGGTTAAGACATGGAGAGTGCAACTAGGAGGTTCAAGGTTCAATCCTTGCTTCCTCCTTTCCACCTCTTTTTTTTATCTCCATTTGCACTAATCCATATCAAAGCCCACTAAGCCAAACCCATCATGAAATTTCATAATATTAATAATATTTCATGAATTCATATTATTTCATAATACTAATAACATTTCATGATATTCATAATATTTAATAATATTTCATGAATTCATATCATTTCATAATACTAATAATATTTTATGATATTCATAATATTTCATAATATTAATAATATTTCATGAATTCATATCATTTCATAATATTAATAATATTTCATGAATTATTTCATAATATTCCATAAATATTATTTCATAATATTTTTATTATTTCATATTCATGAATCCATAATATTTCATGATAATAGTTCATGAATTCCATAATATTTTATATTCATGAATCCCTAATATTTCATGATAATATTTCATGAATTCCATAATATTTCATAATGAATTCACAATATTATTCACATAATATTTCATAATGAATTCACAATATTATTCATGGTGAAATTTTGGGGTGTTACAATCCTACACATCTTATAAAAAGTTCGTCCCGAACTTTAAACAATCCCCAGGTACTCAAATCGTAAAAATTGGGGTGTTACAGGATCATCAACCCTTTCCTTGACAAAGCCTTTTAATGAAATTTCATTTTCAAAATTAGTCTTTGAAAAATTCTGGTCTAACTAGTTTGGGTCTTGGATCGGTAGCTTCGGCTAGTTTCACCAGTCTAAAGAGACCAAGTAGAGAATACTTGACATTATTAGAATTGGTTTCCCTAACGTACTATCATCTCACCTCCACCCAATACTATGTTGTCAAATTTCAGTTAAGTTGGTTCAGTCCTTAAACTAACCATTTCTAAATCTAAACATGATAAATTGCAAAAATTAAGTAAACAATCAATCATGTAAATTGCAAGCAAGAATTGAATTTTATCTAACAATAAATATTGTTTCAATTTGGCTCCCCCTGGACTAAAGCTACGATAATGGTCTGGCAAGATGTGAATCTTGTCCTTGGGGATCCAATATTGATTTGATCTAGTTTGGTAGTTCAGGCATAGTTTGGGTACCCATGCCTGAACTTTAGGTCTGGACTGGTTCAGTACAGCAAAGTAGGATCTTTGTCTAGATTTGGTTCTGTAGCCTAGTCCAGATCGATTTAGAACCGATTTCTATTTTCCAAGAATCATGTCAAGATTCTTGGAACCAGAAGTAAATCTTTCTAACGCTGATCTAAGATTCTTAACCTGAGTTTTCAGGGAGGAGTTCTCTTTCTCAAGTTTTCCAACTTGAGTAGAGGTTCCTTCTTGAACCTTCTCAGTTAAGGGTCTAGAGTCTGCTCCCTCTTTCAGGAGTTTTACTTCCTATCAGAGGGATTCGACTCGGAGTTTAGCTTTCGCCAAATCTCGAGAAAGATACGAAATTAACTCATTTAACTGACTTCTAGTAAAACCACTTACCTTGATTTCGCCGTCCTCTGAAAATGTCAGTCTGCCGTCGTCCTGTTCTGATTCTGATTCGGTCTCGACTTCTTCTGAGGCGGTTAGTGCGAGTAGGTTTGACTTTGGTACCTCTTCTTCTTCGGAGGAGGAGGACTCGTCCCACGTTGCTTGAAGTGCCTTCTTCTTCCTTCTATTCTTCTTGGTCTCCTTTAGGTTCGGACACTCCGTCTTGTAGTGACCCTTCTTCTTGCACTAGTAGCAGGTCACGTTGGGCTTGTTCTTTTCGTTTGCGGGTTCAGCTGGTTCATCCTTTCTTCGGCTGACATTCCGTTTGTTGGTTTGTTTCTTCAATTCCTTGTAGTAGTTTCGGGCCAGTCGGACCAGCTTAGGTCGATCTCCTTCTTCGTCTTCTGAGTCTGAGTTAAACTCGGGTTCAGGTTGAGGCTTTTTCTTTGTTGTCCTTCCAGTTTTACCTGCAACAAAGGCAATACCTTTCTTGGCCAAATTGCAGTTAGTCTATTCATGTAATTCTAATTCAGAGAACAATTCATCTAATTTAATTTTTGAAAGGTCCCTTGAGACCTTGTATGCATCTACCATAGATGCCCACAAGGTGTTAAAGCGTACCTTATTAGGTCACGGTTTTCTACCTTGTGACCGATGGTGTGTAGTCCGTTCATCAATTCCTGAATTCGGGCGTGGAGTTGAGCTGCTGTTTCGTTGTCAGTCATTTTGATCGTATACAACTTGTTCAGGAGGAGATCCCTCTTGCTGATCCGAGTGTCTGATGTTCCTTCGTGCAGCTCGATTAGTTTCCCCCACAGCTCCTTGGCACTGTTGAAAGGACCCACCCGGTTCAGCTCCTCTATTGTTAAGCCACATTGGAGAGTCTGGGTCGCCTTTGCATCAGCTTCAATTTTCCGTTTCAGAGCGGTGTCCCACTCAGTGTAGGTTTGAGGTACTCCTTCAGCATTTTTCGGAATCTCCAGTCCGGACTGGATGATTATCCACATGTCCACCTGAGTTTTCAGGTGCACCTCCATTCCGCTCTTCCAGTAGGAGAAGTCCTCCCCACTGAAGAGAGGTGGTCTTGCAGTGCTGAAACCTTCTTGCATGACCATTTTATCTGAAAAACTAAACTAAAAAGAAAGAAATGTCCGAAGACTTGGTCTTGGATTAGTAGTGTGGGATAAAAAGTAAAGATTATCGAGGGGTGTTGCACCAACCTCGATTAGCGAGAAAAATTTCGAATAAAATAAAAAATATTAAAAATTTTCAAAAAAAATCCGAAAAACTCTCAAATTGGTGGTTGCACCAAATTTGAGCTTCCCCGCTCTAATACCAGTTGTTGGATCGAGAGAAACGATAGAGGGGGGGTAATATCGTAAAACATTGGGATTAAAGTTAGAGCAATTACGCAGCGGAAATTTAAATCAAAACACACGCAAACACCAAGTTTTTTACTTGGTTCGGAGTCGCGAACGGCTCCTACTCCAAGTGTAACGCCCGAAAATTCTCGAAACTAATTTTAGAAATATCTTAGAATTTATTCTGAATTTATGGATATTTTTATAGAATTTTTCCGTAAACGAAAGTGGCAAAAAGGGATAAAAACAAAAAATCACATAAGTGGGATTTGATCCCTCAACCTTTCTCGTGAGAGAAGAATGGGCGGACCAACTAGGCTGGTTTGCTTTTTTTGAAATAGATTAAGGGAAACAATAGATAAGGTATAATTAGGTAAATTCGCCCCCCATAAGTATAAAAGAGGGAGTTACGAGTTTTAGGTTAATTTTCTCCCAACCTAGCGGCGCCGATGCCCTCCCTCACGCACGCGACCTCTCCTCTTCCTCTCTTGCGTTTTCTTCATCTTCTCCTCTTCTTTTGCCGCCCAAGACAAAGGGGAAGCCAAGGGAAGGTCTCAAGAGGCCCTATTCTCTACGGGGACCCTCGTAGATGCGAGGAGAACGCCAAGAAGCAAGAAGAACGTTGTAGTTCGACGTTCTCTCGGGAATTTCAGATTTTATTCGTAAGGAAAACCTAGCGCAGGATGTAAGTATCCCTCACCTGCAGTATAAGTTGTTTCGGTTGATTTTTCATATGCTTTATTTCCTTGTATTTATGCTTTACGATTAGAAATCGTAAATTATGAACAAGCACGCACGTTAGGTGGTTGTTAAAATGTTCAGTTCAGTTAATGCTATAGAAAGTATTAAAGAATAGAAATTCTTGCTTCAGTTTATGATTGGGATCAAGGTCCAACGGGATGGGCTCCTAGTTGCCCCTAGGTTTAGATAACCTAGTGAAAGCAAGAATTAGAAGAAAAAAAGAAAAGTATAAAAGAACTATTTTATTTTCAGTTGGCATTGTACCGGACTTCGGTCCAGGGATAGGCTCCAAGTTGCCTCTAGGTTTAGATAACCTAGTATGGGATGGGCTCCTAGTTGCCTCTAGGTTTAGATAACCTAGTAGAACCCTAATGGATTCGGGATTTGCTACCTCGGGTTTATTAGGGATGCGCGCACAGTTGGTACATTGCCGGGCCCATAGCAGTTGATTATTATTTTCACCTAGTATATGTATTTAGTTTTCAGAAATTTATATTAGCATGTGGTGAATTTAATAGTTAGTTTTATGTTAGTTAGTTTCAGTTCCAGTTCAGATATGTATGTCATGCTATAGCTTACTTTTCAGTTTTAGTTCAGTATGTGCCATGTCTCAGTTATATGTCATGACATTCTATGATATGTATTTTAGCATGAGCCTAGCATGATTATTTATGGATATGAGCATGTATGTGCATAGCATGTTTTATAAAAGCATAATTTGAGTTTTCATAGTTTTGTGAGGCTAGATGGTACTTACTAAGCTTTATGCTTATTAGTTTGCATTTCCTTATACTGCAGATACAGGTAAAGGAAAGCACTAGTAGCGGAGGCGGCGGGCTTGATGCAAAGTGTGTGTGATGGTGGAGTTGGAATAAAAGTCTTCGGAACTTGCAAAGCATAGAAATAGTCTTTATTATGTTTCTTTTAGTTTTTCCGCAATAGGTTATGTGAACCATGTATGAACTTAATTAGACTCGTTATTTGTGGTGCCTAGTATATTAAAGTAGTTTATTTACCTGTGTTAATACTTGCTTAGCGAATGTTGAATTATATGAGTTACTACATGCAATATGGTAATTTAGATCCATGCTTAAGCTTTAGAGATAAGAACTTGATACTTTTGATTTATATGCTAAATACTTGAGATATGCTTGTTCTAAGATTAATGCACCATTTAGAATGACATGTAGTAGCTAAGGATGCTTTTAGATATGAGAAATGAATAGTTTCAATAAGAAGTTGATACGAACTTGGCACGTTCATGTTTATGCTTCTTCATGTCGTTTTATGATTTCTAAGTTGCTATACATGCTAGAAACCCTCCAAAAACAAGTAATAAATGTAACGCCCGCCCTTATATCTACTCTCGGGGTGGGGTTACGTACAACTCAATCATATACTAATATTTTTTTTCTATCTTCTAGCATGGCATTAAAACAACAATGCAAAGGCTAAGGACTGAGCATGCTTGTTTAACTATCAAAGTCATTCTATAACATGATAAGTTCACTAATAATGTAACTCATAACATAATCAAGTATAAGAGACCTCCAAAGGTAAACACTATCATGCAATGTCAATCCTAATCACTAACACTTATTGTCAAGGAAACATAAGCATAAACATGATTAAAGTAGATATAGAATCATTCTTTCCCGAGCCACCACCCCACACATCTTCAGCTTTCCTGCCTCTTCCGTTAGTTCAAGTGTTCCTTACTTTTATCTGCAGCATAAGACAACACATAACTAGTAAGCATAAAAGCTTAGTAAGGATCCGGTCCTACTCGCAAAATCCATACGAAAGCATACAACATGTACACATAACAAGACATAAGCATGAGTTCATCATAGCATACTAAACATTAAAGTTTCTAAGCATGCAGCATAAAGTATCTTAAGCATACCCATCACATGTAATAAATGTTTTTCAAAAACAATTCCATAACGGTATTACTTAAAAATACATCCATGTTATATAGGGCCCAGTTGTGTACCACATGATGCGCGTTCCCTAATGAGTTGGGGTAGCGAGCCACCAATCCCATTAGAGCAGGACCTCTTACGTCCTACCAGAGCCATGACCTTAAGTTAACATGCACCACGGATTTGATTTAACGACCCCTCTTACGAGTCGAGTACACAACCTACAAAGTAAAATACTTATCATGTCTTTACATATATATGCTAAGGATGTACTCCAATTTTCACTGCTCAAGGGACACCCACTTTTTCAGGGTGTTTCTGATCCCATTCTCAAGGGACACCCACTTTTTCAGGGTGTTTCTGATCCCATTGGGACACACCTCACAACATAAGGGTGTTTTAAATCACATACTTAGTGGAGTATCCTTTCAAGCATTTCATCGTGCATATCACATGCAATCTCATAAGGGTGCCCCATGGGCTTTAAGACATGCTCATACATACATCATAATTCAACCACTTGACATACTTTAGATCTGACAAGATTTGGTCACATAGATCATACTCATATCATAGGAAGTGGTAGCATGCTAACAATTAAGATTTCAATCAGATATCTCATTAAAACACCTCATGCAAAAACATATCATAGCATGCTAACAATTAAGGTTTCAAATCAACCATTCCATTTAACACCACATGCATATACATATAATCATCCCCAAACATAAACATATATCATAGGGTAGTTTGACCTTCACAAACCCTAGTCCTAGTGGGTTGGCCGAAACATCAAGAGTAGGGAAAGATTAGGACTTTTGCATTGATCATTCACACAGACAATTATACAAATACCTTGTATACAATATCATACCATACACTAAGCATGTATATATACTAGGATAATTCACCCTACTTACATGCCTTGGGCCAAAACCCATACAAGAACAAAACCCTAGGTTTTGTTCACCACATCTTGAAGGACACAACATACACATATACCCTAAGTTCCAAGGGGTCTACACATATAACAAGAAGTAACCCAAAGCCACCCTAAACCCTAATCTCTCTAGGGTTGGCCGAAACTTGTAGGGTAGGGAACAAGTTGGATTTTTGTAGCCAAACATTCATACAAACGCATTGTCTACACCATCATATATTACACTAATCATAAAATATATCCTAGAGAAATTCAACTCTTAAACCTCAAAAACCCTTACCTTGGCCGAATCCTTCAAAGGGTGAAAACCCTAGTTTTTGTTCTTAACATCATGAAGAAAAAATCCACATACATGTATACCCTAAGTCTCAAGGTCTTCTCATGTATCAAGGAAAGAACCAAGGCCTCCCTTAAAGGTGTTGGCCGAAACTTACAAAAGGAAAAACCAATAAGAGCATGGCAATCATACAATAACGATTACACTGCAGGCGAGGGGATACTTACATCCTTTCGCTTAAATTTCTTCCACTCTAAAATCATAGGGTACCCTTGAAGAAGGAGAAGATGAGAGTTTCCCTTGTTAGCCTTCTCTAGCAACCTTGGCCCTAGTAGAGGGCAAGAACCTTCAATGGGTCCTCTTCCTTCCAATTCCCTAGGGTTAGAACCCTAGGGTGGTGTTTTTCGAAAATGGAAAGGGAGAGAGGGCTCTTGATTTTCGAAAAGTGAAGTGGGGAAGAAGAAGAGGAAGTGTAACTTCCTTTCCCCCTCTCTTATTTATACTCTTATCATGAAAAGACATGTCTCTTCGCTTCACTCGATTTAACAAGAATGTTTCTTATTCTCTCTACAAGAAACATGGCTTGGTTCATTGGTTATGACATGGTTAGTGCAACTAGGAGGTTCAAGGTTCAATCCTTGCTTCCTCCTTTCCACCTCTTCTTTTTATCTCCATTTGCACTAATCCATATCAAAGCCCACTAAGCCAAACCCATAATGAAAATTCATAATATTAATAATATTTCATGAATTCATATTATTTCATAATACTAATAATATTTCATGAATTCATAATATTTCATAATATTAATAATATTTCATGAATTCATATCATTTCATAATATTAATAATATTTCATGAATTCATAATATTTCATATTCATGAATTCATAATATTTTCTAATATCCATGATAATATTTCATGAATTCATAATATTTCATATTCATGAATTCATAATATTTCCTAATATCCATAATAATATTTCATAATATTTCATAACATTTTATATGGAAAATTTTGGGGCGTTACAATCCTCCATACCTTATAAAAAGTTCGTCCCGAACTTTAAAATAATTCCGGATACTTTAATCGTATTGCCTCCTCTCGTTCCCATGTGGCCTCTTCGAATTGTTCATTCCGCCACAGAACCTTTACTAAGGGTACTTCCTTGTTCCTTAGCTTTTTGACTTCCCGATCTAAGATCTGTATAGGTCGGCGTTCGGAACTTAAGTTCTCTTGATCTTGTACTGGCTGGGGCTCTATCATCTGATTCACATCAGAGGTACATTTCCTGAGCATTGATACATGGAAGACATTGTGGATAGCCGACATTTCTGGCGGTAACTCCAGTTCGTAGGCCACTTTGCCTACCCGTCTCAGAATCTGATACGGTCCCACATATCTCGGACTCAGCTTCCCTTTCTTTCCGAATCTCATCACCCCTTTCATAGGGGCCACTTTCAGGAATACTGAATCCCCAACCTCAAACTCTAGCAGTCTGCGTCGCTTATCAGCGTAGCTTTTCTGCCGACTCTGAGCAGTCTCTATTCTCTGGTGTATATTCTTTATAGCCTGAGTGGTTTCATCTATAATATCAGTCTGGAGTCCCATCTCCTTCTTTTCACCACTCTCAAGCCAACATATAGGAGATCTGCATTTTCTTCCGTACAGTGCTTCGTATGGTGCCATCCCGATAGTAGCCTGATAACTGTTGTTATAAGCAAACTCTGCCAGGCTCAGGTATCGACACCAGCTTCCCTTGAAGTCCAAGGCACAAGCTCGTAACATATCCTCTAATATCTGGTTTACTCTTTCAGTCTGCCCGTCAGTCTGGGGGTGAAAGGAAGTGCTGAATTTCAGTTTCGTACCGAGAGTCTTCTGTACGTGTCCCCAAAAATCTGAAGTGAATCGACCATCCCTATCAGAGATAATGGTCTTGGGAACCCCGTGCAGTCGGATAATTTCCTTGACGTACAGTTGAGCCAACTGCTCTACCGAGTAAGTCATCCTGATGGCCAAAAAATGGGCAGACTTGGTGAGTCTGTCCACAATAACCCATATGCCATCATATCCGTTCGTCGTTCTAGGCAACCCAGAGATGAAATCCATGGAGATGTCTTCCCATTTCCACTCGGGAATAGACAGGGGTTGCAAAACTCCTCCAGGCCTCTGGTGTTCTGCTTTGACCCTCTGGCAGGTCAAACACATACCAACATAGTGAGCTACATCCCGTTTCGTACCGGACCACCAAAACTTGCTCTTCAGATCTTGATACATCTTGGTAGACCCAGGATGCATTGCATAAGGTGTTCCGTGAGCTTCTTCCAGGATTCTTGTCCGCAAGTCGGAGTCGTCGGGAACACATAATCGATCCCGCAGATATAAGACTCCGCTGTCTGAAATCCGAAATCCATCGTCCTTGCCTTCGAGAACCTCTTGTTTGATTCTCTGGAGACTCGGATCATGATTTTGCTTCTCCAGAATATCGCCAAACAATGTCGGCGCAATCATCAGGGTGGACAACTGTCCTGATATCATTTCAATTCCGAAGTTCATAATTTCTTCCCCTAAGGGTTGTGACAAAGCCGACAGACATTAAAGCAGCACATGATTTTCTACTGAGAGCATCGGCTACCTTGTTGGCTTTTCCCGGATGGTATAGGATCTCACAATCATAATCCTTGACCAATTCGAGCCATCTGCGCTGTCTCATATTCAGATCTTTCTGGGTGATGAAATACCGCAGACTCTGGTGATCTGTATAAACTTTACACTGAGTTCCATATAGGTAGTGCCTCCATATTCTCAGTGCAAAGACTACTGTTGCTAATTCTAAATCATGGGTAGGGTAGTTTCTTTCATGTTCCTTCAGTTGCCTAGAGGCATAGGCAATCACCTTCCCATTCTGCATAAGCACAGCTCCGAGTCTAAGTTTGGATGCATCGTTGTACATATCGAAATCCATATCGCTCTCGGGAAGAGTTAATATTGGAGCGCTAGTCAGCCTCCTTTTCAGTTCAGTAAAGTTCTTTTCACATTCCTCGGTCCATATATATTTCTTGTCTTTCATCGTAAGAGCTGTCATAGGGGCTGCAATCCGAGAGAAGTTCCCTACGAATTTTCTGTAGTAGCCTGCTAACCCGAGGAAACTTCGAATTTCACTGGCATTCTTGGGTCTAGTCCAGTTACTCACAGCTGCAATTTTAGTCGGGTCCACCATTACTCCTTCCTTGGAGATAACATGTCCCAAGAATGACATTTGATCGAGCCAGAACTCGCATTTGGAAAATTTAGCATACAGTTGTTCCTTCTGAAGAATCTGTAGTACTATACTCAGGTGCTCAGCATGCTCTTCGGGAGTTCTCGAATATATAAGGATATCGTCGATAAAGACGATCACAAATCTGTCGAGGTATGCCGAGAATACCCGATTCATTAAATCCATAAATATAGCTGGCGCATTGGTAACTCCAAATGGCATAACTACGAACTCATAATGTCCATATCTGGTTCGGAAAGCCGTCTTCGGTATATCCTCCTTTTTCACCCTAACTTGGTGATAACCAGATCTCAGGTCAATCTTAGAGAAAACCGTGGCTCCCTTCAGTTGATCGAACAGGTCATCTATCCTGGGTAGAGGGTACCTGTTCTTGATAGTCACATTGTTCAGCGACCGATAGTCGATACACATTCGCATCGACCCATCCTTCTTTTTCACGAACAGTACGGGAGCTCCCCAGGGAGAATGACTAGGGCGAATGAGTCCCTTGTCAAGCAGCTCCTGTAACTGTCCCTGTAACTCTATTAATTCCGTCGGCGCCATACGGTACGGTGCTTTAGAAATGGGGTTAGTACCAGGAACCAACTCAATGGCAAATTCTATATCTCTTTCAGGTGCTAACCCTGGTAATTCATCGGGAAATACCTCTGGGTAATTGCATACGACTTTGACATCTTCTAGCTTCGAGCCCTCAGTAGAACTGGTATCAATCACATGAGCTAGAAATCCAGAGCATCCTTTTCCTAACATCTTCCTTGCCTTCAGAGCCGACAAGAATTTGCTTGTCCTCTTCTTCGGCTCTCCGATAAATTCAAATAGAATTTCTGCCTCAGGTCGGAAGATAACCCTTCGTTTACGGCACTCAATAGAGGCGCCGTATTTGTTCAAGAAATCCATGCCCAATATCACGTCATAATCTGACATAGCAAGCACTATCAGATCGCAGTAGAGTTCCCTATCTGCAATTCTGATTGGTGCGGCACGTAGCATTTGGGTAGAGGGCATCACCTCACCCGAGGGCAGTGTTGTCAAAAATTTGAAATCTAAATCTTGCAGGGACATATCCTTTCCTTTGGCATATTGCATGGAGATAAACGAATGTGTTGCCCCGGTGTCAAATAAGGCAGTAGCATACTGACTATAAATAAATATCTGACCTGTGACAACGGTAGAGGCAGTCGCCACGTCTTCTTTCGTAAGAGAGAAAACCCTAGCGTTCGTCATGGCAGGCGGGGCCTCTAATCTCCCCTGGTATATAGGAGTACCATCAATAGCTGCCTGCATCTGGTGTAACTGGGGATGAGCACCTTTGTACTAGCCATGCTGCGGCTGAGGTGCTTTGGCTGCAGTAGGACACTCTCTGGCCATGTGTCCTTCCTTCCCGCAGGTGTAGCATCTCCTGGCGCCTAAGAGGCATGTCCCGAGGTGCCTCTTCCCACAATTGGCACATGGGGGATATGTGGGCTTCTTGCCTCCTGCACCACTGGCAGATTTATCCCATGGCTTCCTCTTTCCGTTGTAGTTCTTTTTCCAGTGGGGGTTGCTATTCTGAGGTTTCTGACCTCCCGATTGATTCTGACTCTTGTTGGCGGTCAGTGGTTGGCTCTGCTGGTTAATATTCTTCAGATAATGCTCGGTAATAAGGGCGCTGCTGAACAGCTCTTCTGCAATCTGGGGCCTATTAACGCCGCCGGCCACATTCAGAGCTATCTCGGGACTGAGCATCTTGAGCATCAATCTGACCCTTTCTTTCTCCGTACTGACCAGCTCTGGACATAATCGTGCCAGTCTGTTGAATTGCTTAACGGCATCGTTGACTGAGAGACTTCCCTGCCGGAATTCAGTGAACTCATCAAAGTGCCTATTTGTGACTCGCATATTAAAGAATTCTTCCAGAAATTCAGACTCAAAGTCCTTCCACTTCATCTGGTCCACTGACCTTCTAGCTTTTACCCGTTCCCACCACATCCTGGCATCGCCAGTGAGGCAGAATGAGACACACCTAATTTTCTCGTGCTCGGGCCAGTCTAATAATTCCACTGTGCTCTCAATTGTCTTGAGCCAGGCCTGGGCATCCCAGGGCTCGCAGGTGCCCGAGAACTTTTCCGGCTTAAGTCTCTGCCACTGAATCAGATAGGCCTCCAGTCGAACTCCTCGGACCAGAGTGTCCGGGGGTGCCTGTGCAGTTGGAGGCTCAGAAGGTATCACATTCTGACTTCCCTGCGGGGTTGCAGTGTTCCCCTGCTGGGTCATCAGAGTGTTTATTATCTGTTGTTGTTCAGTGACCTGACGCTGCAGGTCCGTGATCACTTGCATCATATTAGGTGGGGGTGCTGTCTCATAACCCCGATTGCTACGTCCTCTAGCCATATCTATCATACAGGTGATAAATAAGCTACATAAGAATTCATGCTACTTTTTCTTATTATGCAAGCATAAATCATCTCTATTTATATCATTACTGTACATGAAATAAAAATAAAGCGAGGTTAGGATCTCTTACTTGGAAGCGGCAGGATGAAGCTTGAAGTGTATGTGGTGGAGGGGAAACCTGCTCTGATACCAACCTGTAACGCCCGCCCTTATATCTACTCTCGGGGCGGGGTTACGTACAACTCAATCATATACTAATATTTTTTTTCTATCTTCTAGCATGGCATTAAAACAACAATGCAAAGGCTAAGGACTGAGCATGCTTGTTTAACTATCAAAGTCATTCTATAACATGATAAGTTCACTAATAATGTAACTCATAACATAATCAAGTATAAGAGACCTCCAAAGGTAACACTATCATGCCATGTCAATCCTAATCACTAACACTTATTGTCAAGGAAACATAAACATAAACATGATTAAAGTAGATATAGAATCATTCTTTCCCGAGCCACCACCCCACACATCTTCAGCTTTCCTGCCTCTTCCGTTAGTTCAAGTGTTCCTTACTTTTATCTGCAGCATAAGACAACACATAACTAGTAAGCATAAAAGCTTAGTAAGGATCCGGTCCTACTCGCAAAATCCATACGAAAGCATACAACATGTACACATAACAAGACATAAGCATGAGTTCATCATAGCATACTAAACATTAAAGTTTCTAAGCATGCAACATAAAGTATCTTAAGCATACCCATCATATGTAATAAATGTTTTTCAAAAACAATTCCATAACGGTATTACTTAAAAATACATCCATGTCATATAGGGCCCAGTTGTGTACCACATGATGCGCGTTCCCTAATGAGTTGGGGTAGCGAGCCACCAATCCCATTAGAGCAGGACCTCTTATGTCCTACCAGAGTCATGACCTTAAGTTAACATGCACCCCGGATTTGATTTAACGACCCCTCTTACGAGTCGGGTACACAACCTACAATGTAAAATACTTATCATGTCTTTACATATATATGCTAAGGATGTACTCCAATTTTCACTGCTCAAGGGACACCCACTTTTTCAGGGTGTTTCTGATCCCATTGGGACACACCTCACAACATAAGGGTGTTCTAAATCCCATACTCAGTGGAGTATCCTTTCAAGCATTTCATCGTGCATATCACATGCAATCTCATAAGGGTGCCCCATGGGCTTTAAGACATGCTCATATATACATCATAATTCAACCACTTGACATACTTTAGATCTGACAAGATTTGGTCACATAGATCATACTCATATCATAGGAAGTGGTAGCATGCTAACAATTAAGATTTCAATCAGATATCTCATTAAAACACCTCATGCATAAACATATCATAGCATGCTAACAATTAAGGTTTCAAATCAACCATTCCATTTAACACCACATGCATATACATATAATCATCCCCAAACATAAACATATATCATAGGGTAGTTTGACCTTCACAAACCCTAGTCCTAGTGGGTTGGCCGAAACATCAAGAGTAGGGAAAGATTAGGACTTTTGCATTGATCATTCACACAGACAATTATACAAATACCTTGTATACAATATCATACCATACACTAAGCATGTATATATACTAGGATAATTCAACCCTCCTTAACCCTACTTACATGCCTTGGGCCGAAACCCATACAAGAACAAAACCCTAGGTTTTGTTCACCACATCTTAAAGGACACAACATACACATATACCCTAAGTTCTAAGGGGTCTACACATATAACAAGAAGTAACCCAAAGCCACCCTAATCCCTAATCTCTCTAGGGTTGGCCGAAACTTGTAGGGTAGGGAACAAGTTGGATTTTTGTAGCCAAACATTCATACAAACGCATTGTCTACACCATCATATATTACACTAATCATAAAATATATCCTAGAGAAATTCAACTCTTAAACCTCAAAAACCCTTACCTTGGCCGAATCCTTCAAAGGGTGAAAACCCTAGTTTTTTTCTTAACATCATGAAGAAAAAATCCACATACATGTATACCCTAAGTCTCAAGGTCTTCTCATGTATCAAGGAAAGAACCAAGGCCTCCCTTAAAGGTGTTGGCCGAAACTTACAAAAGGAAAAACACCCATTTTCGAAACCAATAAGAGCATGGCAATCATACAATAACGATTACACTGCAGGCGAGGGGATACTTACATCCTTTCGCTTAAATTTCTTCCTCTCTAAAATCTTAGGGTACCCTTGAAGAAGGAGAAGATGAGAGTTTCCCTTGTTAGCCTTCTCTAGCAACCTTGGCCCTAGTAGAGGGCAAGAACCTTCAATGGGTCCTCTTCCTTCCAATTCCCTAGGGTTAGAACCCTAGGGTGGTGTTTTTCGAAAATGGAAAGGGAGAGAGGGCTCTTGATTTTCGAAAAGTGAAGTGGGGAAGAAGAAGAGGAAGTGTAACTTCCTTTCCCCGTCGCTTATTTATACTCTTATCATGAAAAGACATGTCTCTTCGCTTCCCTCGATTTAACAAGAATGTTTCTTATTCTCTCTACAAGAAATATGACTTGGTTCATTGGTTATGACATGGTTAGTGCAATTAGGAGATTCAAGGTTCAATCCTTGCTTCCTCCTTTCCACCTCTTCTTTTTATCTCCATTTGCACTAATCCATATCAAAGCCCACTAAGCCAAACCCATCATGAAATTTCATAATATTAATAATATTTCATGAATTCATATTATTTCATAATACTAATAATATTTCATGAATTCATAATATTTCATAATATTAATAATATTTCATGAATTCATATCATTTCATAATATTAATAATATTTCATGAATTTATAATATTTCATATTCATGAATTCATAATATTTTCTAATATCCATGATAATATTTCATGAATTCATAATATTTCATATTCATGAATTCATAATATTTCCTAATATCCATAATAATATTTCATGAATTTCATGATATTTCATAACATTTTATATGAAAAATTTTGGGGCGTTACAATAAATGCCTTAGAATAGTCGTGGAACGTTATTTATGCCATTATGTTTGTTAGAAATGATTTTGGTACATTGTGGCTCAAGTTTGGTAAATTCTAGCAAATCTGAAAACTGGGATTTCCGAATTACCAGTCAACTGGGAAAATACCAGTCGACTAGTATCGGGCACAGAAACATTCTGTGGCCCGACCAGTCGACTGGCATATAAGCAGTCGACTAGTATTGTGTAAAACAAAGGTGGTGTAGAGCAGCTGGTTAGTGCTTTAGCCATGCAACTTAAAGGTTGGGGTATCGAATTCTGCCATGATAATAAAATAAAAGTTTTGCTTTATTTTGGGCAAATAGTACTTTTAGCATGTTTATGAATTGTTAGTTCAGTAAATAGCGAAATAAGAATTTTTGAAATTCTCCCAGTTGGTTTAGAATTATTAGAAATCATTAATTAGTCAGCCAGCCAGTTAGTAGTTAGTAGCGATCCGCCTTATAGCTCAGTACCAGAAGGCGGGTCGTTACACCAAGGCCCATGGTCGTTGACCGTTTACTATGGGCAATTCTATATGTGCGCAAAACAGTTTACAGAGAAATATTACAAAAGTAGTATGATAAACTTAAAAAAAGCTCTTCGTTACCGACGTCCGGTGTAGATTGAATTTTCGGGGCGGAGGGACATCGTCGGTGCTTGTATCTCGAGTTGGGAGGTTTCCGGAGCAGAGCGCAGAAGCAGAAGAGCGTAGGAGCGTTTTTAGAATTGTTGATCGAAGCTTTGGGGTCGAGGGTCTATTTATAGCCCCTGGGGGCTCCCGGGACGTCGGGGGTGCCCCCCCCACCCCACGTGTCAGCTGATCCGAGTTCCTCTCGGTCAGCTCTGATCGCTTCAAACTCGGGATCAGCCTTTGACGGGGGCACCCGGGACGCTGGTGGCGCCCTGGTTGGCTTGGTCGACTCTTATCCGTTGGCTTCGCTGGCTTCTGCTTCGATAGCTTGACTTGGGGGCACCCGGGACGCTGGGAGCGCCCGGGAGCATAGTGGGCGCCCGGGAGCACGGGGGTACCCTTCCCATGAACTGCCGAAGCACTCTTTTTGCAAAGTCTGTTTTGTGTTGCCCTTGGGGGCGCCCGGAACACTGGGGGCGCCCTGCTCAGCTGCTGCCTTTCTCCTTTAAGGCGTTCTGAGCTGCAATGACTCATTCCTTCGGTCCTGCATCCAGGGTTAGTCCAAAACAAGTACAACGTAATAGAGTATTAAGTTTATACAGCCTTAGCTGTCTTGGTTCTGACTTTGGGCCTCCCAAAATGGAGCCCTAGGTCGAACCGATGCCTTCTGTTCCCTCGACGGGAACGCGTCCTCACCTACTCCTCTTGGGAGAATGTACCTGATGGCAACCGGCTCCTCTGGTTGGACTTTTGCCCAGCAGTCCTTCGCCGGGTGCCTAGCTGTCCTTCGCCAGGTCTTCAGTACCAAGCTGTCCTTCGCCTGGTGCCTAGCTGTCCTTCGCTAGGTCTTCAGTCCCAAGCTGTCCTTCGCCTGGTGCCTAGCTGTCCTTCGCTAGGTCTTCAGTACCAAGCTGTTCTTCGCCTGGTGCCTAGCTGTCCTTCGCTAGGTCTTTGTATCCTGGCATTCCTTCGCCAGGTGCCTAGCAGTCCTTCGCTAGGGCTTTGTATCCTGGTATTCCTTCATCAGGTGCCTAGCAGTCCTTTGCTAGGGTTTTGCCTGCACACTTGAGTAACATGTTAGATAAAAATTATACCTTAACTTTTGAACCCTATTGCCATTATCAAAACACAGGTTTGACTTGGGTGCTTTCTGCCCCAACAGATATCACTCTACATGTCTTTGCATCTATTGTTCATTTTTCCTATAGTGTCAATGGGAAGATCTACATGACCTTTTGCCATGTCTTGATCGAGTTTTTTGAGTCTAGGGGTATACGTACGACTAGTGGTCAGATACGTCACTTGTCCAAGGACTATGATCAGATTGGTACACGACAGTTGTCCTTGGCAGGGATTGAGTCCAGGCAGGGGGAGATAGTCTGGAAGCAGCATTCTGATTCCTCCAGTTCTGATGAGGAGCCCGCTGGTGGAGTTACACAGCAGCAGTTCTCCTAGCTCCAATCCGAGGTTCACGAGCTGAGGGAGGATTTTCATACATTCCAGCAGCGCCAGATGGATATGCAGATGCAGCAACAAGAGATGTACGAGATGATGCAGTAGTGGCATCTGGCGTATCAGGGTCCTCTCCTCCTCCTCAGGGAGACGACATGCAGTAGAGTTTATTTGATGATGTAGTGTTGAGAGTGTTTTGCGTAGACTTATGTTTTATCTCTCAAACACCCATTTTGGAATTGTCATATTTAGCTACTTCGGGGCTTTAGCCCTTGTGCTACTTTCATGTTTTATTTTTAGGTCATGTATGAAACATTTGCTTATGCTTTCATGTTACTTTATGAGATTTTATGTCATGGCTTGATATTGCTTATAGTGTTTAAAATTCATGGATTGCTATTGAATGATAAGATATGACTTATATGGGCACAAGGGAAGGTTCATGTATATGTATTTAGGGTTAAGAAATATAAAAGAAGGGGAGGTTGTATCATCATGAGTATATATAAAGAAAAGGGGAGAGTTGAGAACAATTCTAGGTCTATAAAAGCATAGGATAGCTGTGGCAAACACATGGATTCATCTATGAACTGAAAAGTTGATACAAAATGATAAGTATTGAGAAAATTAGAGTTTGTACCAATAGACAAGAACATTTGGTATTTGTCATGAAACTATATTTTTCTAGGGAAGAGTATATCCTAACAAATGTGCTTGCAAAATTTTACAATTTTCTGAATTTTCTAGAATTTTCTAGGGATTTCTGAATTTGGGCAGAAAATTCAAAATTGGACTGTATCAGTCGACTGCCCTGGGGGCAGTTGACTGATGTTGCTGTGTGTTAAGAATAGCAGAGGGAAATTGACTGGTAAGGTTGTTTGGTGATTTCTGAAGGGGTTTTCAGAAATAAAGTGAGTTCTTTTTGGCTCTAGGGGTAGGATTGCTTGAGGCAATCTTTTTGATGGTGTCAAAGGGGGAGAACTTGTGGTATTATGTTAGGTTTAACTTGACAAAGAAAAACTTGTGGTGTTAAGTTGGGTATAACATAACTTGGTGTTGTGAGTGTGAATTGAAAATTGGGAGAGAGCATAGGTTAAGGGGGAGGTTGCCTCTTGTTTGCTATGCTTTAATTTTCAATTGTTATTGATATTGTTGTTTTTGTTTACCTAACTTAAACATATTGCCACGCATCAAAAATGGGGAGATTGTTGGGGCAATCGACCCAAGTATGATCTGGAGGATCATGGGTTTTGATGTGTGTGTCAATATAATGAAGTTAGGGTTTGTTGTGTTCTAATATGTGTATATGAGTGTGCAGGTTTGCAGGTACACATAGACTTGGTTGGATGTCTTCAGGTGAAGGGTGGCATGGAGGCAAGTCGTGGGCTTGCATGCGCATCCGAGGGACCATGGACAAAGCAGGTACGATGAGTTTGTTAGTGATATGAGAAAAGTGTCCTAAGGCAATCGCCTTATGATTGTAATCATTTATTTTAATAAATGAATATTCACTATTTGAGTATACATGTTTATGTATTTGATTGAGATCATAAACTCATTTACTGAATGTTCGCAATACAATTCACAGCATGAGTGAATTTGTGATGAATTCACAACTAGTGACTATCTCTACATGTGCAATTATGAAGTATTGAAATTGTCCCTAGTCGATGAATTGATAAATACGGACACTATCAATTCTGTTGAGACTAGCATGGGTTATTCTCTAATCAGCTGATTCTCACTGGCTGATGAAATTGGGATGTCCGGAGATAAACATGAATGCTAGTTAAGGGAACTAGTTCATTGGAGTGACTTGCTGTAAAACTTCATATGGTAGTCTACATATAGACATGTCAGTAAAGTTCTTATTGCAGCTTAAGTGCGATGTTCCTTTGACTTGCGGTATTTAAGTCATCTTGGTCATGGAGACTTATACTTTGACATCTTAAGCAAGCATCTCCAAGGAGGTGTGGACCCAGGATGATTGGCTATAAGCCAAAGTGCCCGAAGATGTTTGAACAACCTACAAAGGATTCACCACTCCTTGCGAGGAGATGTATACCCAAGGCCTATCGTCGGATTGTTACTCGAAGCCTCTAGCCAGAGCATGACATGTTCAGAGTATGAATCTCTTAGATACATGAGAGTAATTAGAATCCGTAGGACGAGAAAACGTTACTTGGGCTAGGTGTGACATAGTCAGCCTAGTGGGGACTGACACACATAGACCATGTCCTGAACCATGTGGGTATAAGATGGTGAAGGGAATGGGGCACGATTCATTGTAGCTGCTGAAGGGTTTCAGAATTGTTTCTGAGGTCAACTGTTGATCTTTCGATTAATTGGGGATCATGATGTACTACTAGGTGCCACTCATGATCGTTCTATAATTGATTAATTATAGACGACCAACATAAATCGAAAGCCTATTTAGTCACACGCACTATGACTAATCCGAGGGATTTAAAATGAGTTGAAAATTGGATTTTCCAATCAAGAGAGATTAAGTTTGGTTGAGCCAAACGATAAGTCGAATCTGAATTTTTCAGAGACGCATCGGAAGCATAAAATGGCTAAGTCTTTTGAAGACTTAATAGATGAATTAAATGAGTTTAATTCATTGGGGCGTGGCTTGGATAGGCCGGCCAAAGAGGGTCCCCACCCTCTTTGCTTGGCCGGCCACAACAAAGGGAGGGAACTAAATTGTTTGGTTCAATTTATAAAATAAATCAAGTGTGGTTTTTTTATAAAATTATGGATGATATAAATTTTTTATATAAACCAAGGTTTGGTTTATTTTTCATGGAAATTAAAATGAACAATGGATTGGTTTATTTTATTTTATAAAATCAATCATGGATTGATTTATCATGATAAAGAAATTTATTTTTCATGGAAATTAAAATGAACCATGGATTGGTTTATTTTATTTTATAAAATCAATCATGGATTGATTTACCATGATAAAGAAATCTATATAAAAAAATTTATATAAAGAAATTATTTTTCATGGAAATTAAAATGAATCATGGATTGGTTTATTTTATTTTATAAAATCAATCATGGATTGATTTACCATGATAAAGAAATTTATATAAAGAAATTTATATGATAAATTTCTTATGAAAATTTATTCCATAAGAAAAAAGAGACTTGGTTGATTTTTATCATGAATTAAAATATGATTTTAACCATGATATAAAATCAAGACTTGGCATGATGGAATAAGTCATAGAAAATTTATATAATAAATTTCTTATGAAAATTTATTCCATAAGAAAAAAGAGACTTGGCGGTTGAGAGGTCACTATATAAAGGACCCAAGGCAAGTCTTGGAAATTATTCAAAATAATCCAAGTATTCTTGCCTAGGCTCTCTAGTCCTCTCCTCCCTTCTTCCTCTTGGCCGGCCACACCTCCTCTCCCTTCTTCTTGCCGCTAGCACAAGGAGAAGAACCGAGGTGATAAAGTTCTTTCGTTGGGACGATCTTCCTCTTCGGCCATCTGTAACGACCCGAAAAATCTCCTCAATATTTTCTTTAAAATATTGATCATGTCTAAATAGTTTTGAAGGAGTTTAGAAATACTAGTACGAACCTTAGCCTAATTATCCATAATTTCTCATTTAAATTGAGAAGCTAAGTACTAATAGGCTTTTCTAAGACCAAGGTTATTAGTGGATTTTAGGTGAAATTTAATACAAATATAAATGGGTTTTAATTTGGAATATTAGCAGGATCATGGGGGAATTTTTGGGGAATTTTCGAAAATAATATAAAAATAAAATAAAATAAAATAAAATAGAAAAATAAAGTGCATGCACCAAGGATTGAACCTTGGACCTATGGTACCACCATGCATGTACTAACCAATTCACCTAGCAAGGGAGTGCTAGTAGAGGATGAAGTCGATTTTGGTTAAGGCTTAGGGAAAATGAAGAGTCATCAAGGGAAGAGTCACCATGACTCTTTACTTGCCCTCCTTAATGTGGTATAAAGGTGGCATGGGGGTTACATTTTCCCTTCTCTTCTTCATTTCTTCCTCTTCCTCCATGCTCTAGCCGAAACCCACAAGGGTTCTCCCCTTAGGAAAATTTTCACCAAGGACTCCATCTTGAAGATCCAAGACCTTCTACAAGGATACAAGGGTTAAGGAGAGGCCTAGGGTCAAGGAGCTTTCTTTTGGCTTCTCCATTCAAGGTGATAATCAAAGATAAACCAAGGTAAGACCCCCTCACCTGTGGTATGATTGTTCTTGGATGCTTAACAAGATCTAGACTTTTGTTTAAAAATTTAAGTTGAGGAAACCTTGGAGTGAAGCCTCTAGGGTTTCGGCCAAAGTGGATGCTTGGGCTTAGGGATGATGTAAACTCTCTTTTGTGCACTTAAATGCTTTATTATGATATGTAAGACATGGATCATGATGTAGGGAAAGTTTTTCGCACCCTAAAGTCTCCTAGGGTTTCGGCCCATGTCAACCTAGGGTGAGATCTAACCTTTCAAGCATGTTTAGTTGTGTTTCCTATGCTTTAATGGATCTTAGGATCTTAATGGTTAATGATAGGAAATTTTTCCATATGTATGTGACCCATTAGGGTTTCGGCCAAGGACATATAAGAGGGCTAGGAAATAGGGATGGCTCCAATTATGGGGTCAAATGACTTACTATGACATTGTATGAATGTATGAGTTCTTCATTTCCTATGGACCTTGGCATGTTGCTTGAATGATGGGGTTTTTTCCCTTATTGAACTTTCGGCCAAGGGTATAAGTTAGGGCTTGGGTTGGGTTAAGTTTCAAAAGAGACTTGTTTATGGGTTACCAAGATGTATGTATATGATTAAGCATGTTGTAGGAACATGTATGTGACCTAAAACCTAACTTCATGTAATATGTGTCCCGACCTTGTATATTAGGTCATATGCTATGATGATTCACAAATGTTTAGACCAAGTGCCATGAACCTAGGAAATGTATCATGTATGAAATGATCTAGGCATGTCTTCCTAGGTACCATGACCATGCATGTTTTATGAATGATATATATGTATGTCATGTTTTATGAATAATATGTATGTATGCCATGTTTAATGAATGATATGTATGTATGCCATGTTTTATGAACAATATGTATGTAAGCCATGTTTTATGAATGATAAGTATGTAGGTCATGCTTTATGAATGATATGTACGTGTGCCATGTTTAAGAATGAAGATGATGAACGAAAATGATAATCATGGCCCTAAGACAAAATGATGTAAGCATGACATACCTTATGAATGAAGATAATGAATGATGATGAATGTTTATGCCTTTAAGGCATCATGATGTTAAGTATGAATGATGAAACGTTAAGTATGTCTATGTCATGCTAAGGGATGGGCACCTTAAGAACGCCCCGGTTCTAGACTACCGAAGTTGTCCACGGATCTGGAACTACCGCAGCTGTTCCTATTCCTATGTCAAGTTCATGAAACAATATTTTATTTATGCCATGAATGTTCTATGAATGATGAAGCATGTTAAGTAATTTATTTTTAAGAATGGGCTTGTACCGGACCGAAGTAAGGGTCCAAGGGATGGGCACCTTAAGAACGCCTCGGTTCTGGACTACCGAAGCTGTCCACGGTTCTGGGACTACCGTAGCTGTTCAACAGGGATGGGCACCTTAAGAACACCCCAGTTTTTGGAACTACCGTAGCTGTTCCTATTCTAGTAGGTCGGGGCTCGCTACCTCGTATTTACTTAGGGATGCACGCTTATGATGTATGTATGTGGTACAAGCCGAGGACCCCAATGATGTTATGATTATGTTTAAGTACTTAAAAGTATGATTTTAAATTAAGCATCCTTATGTATATGCATTTGACTCGTGCATCCATTCATGTTATGCATTATGCCCTGATAAGTATGTTTATGATAAGTATGTTTATGATAAGTATGTTTCTGATAAGTATGTTTATGAAAAGTATGTTTATGAAAAGTATGTTTATGCAATGTATGTTTATGCAAAGTATGTTTATGCAAAGTATGTCTATGCAAAGTATGTTTATGCAAAGTATGTTTATGCACATGATTATAATTATGTTCATGCTAAGAATGATGCCATGATTATATTTATGTTCATGCTAAGAATGATGCCATGATTGTATTTATGTTTATGATAAGAAGTATGCCATGATAAGTAGGATTTAAGCATTATGTTTATGTTTATGTGACGCATGGATTTTTGTGAGTAGGAAAGGGTCTTACTAAGCCGTAGTGCTTATAGTCTTATTGTCTTATACCGCAGATCAAGCAAACAGAGGTTACTAGGTGAAGCAGCAGGAGGGGCTGAAAGTGTGTGTGTGATAGTGACGCGGCAGAGGGAAGAGGAACAAGACTCTTCTATTTTGTTTTTTGTTTTAAAATGCCTCTTTAGATTCTATGCTATACATATGATAAGTCACTTGCTACTTATGATGCTTATGGATAAAGTACGGAATGTTATGCTTTAATATGCTAAGTTACTGTTGGGACCGGGTGCATGTTGACAAGGATACGGGTTCGTAATTTTAAAATTAATTACGTGCAGCGGAAGAATTAGCATAAATAATTTCTTAAATTATTTTAACCACGTATCTAGCATGCAACCTTAAGTTGTGGAGACATGATCATAAATTAAGATTTTACAAAAAGTAAACTAATTTACTTAGTACCTCGCGTAACTCGAAGAAAGGGACGAGATCCAACCGTAGCGTCCCTTGGAAGCTCCGCCTCTATTCGCGTCCACGTCGAGTTCTCTTCGGGATGACTTCGCAAAGCCACGAGTTTTGTGCCGACGAGAACTACTAGATTCTCCAAAGGCACAACTAGAATATCAAGAGAGAGAGATGGAAACTAACCACCAAGTAACGAAATCAAGATTCCGAGGAAAGGAAGGAGGGAGTCGCGACCCGCTTCTTCTTCTTCTTTGGCACCTTCTTGGTGGAGGAGGCTCACGGCAACCCTAGGTGGTGCACCGGCCCTAGGGGAGGAGAGAGGGCGCCGGCCCTAGTGAGAGAAAGGGGCACCGGCCCTAGAGAGAGAAAGGGCCACCGGAGAGAGAGGGAGAGAATAAGAGAGAGAGAGCTTGCTACTTTATCTCTTGATTGGGAATTCAAGCCTTGCCTTGGTTCCTTTATATAGTAGCCTCTCCATCGCCAAGTCTCCCTTTTAACGGAATAACTTTTCATAAGAAATTTATCCTATAAATTTTCTTATGAATTATTCCGTTATGCCAAGTTTTATTATAACTAAATTTATAACAAACACATCTCTCCTTTTATTATGGAATAAAATTTACAAGAAATTTAATATATAAATTTTTCTTATCATGGAAAAAATCAATTCATAATTGATTTTATAAAATAAAATAAATCAATCCATGGTTCATTTTAATTTCCATAAAAGGAATAAAATTGATTGATTTAGTATAATAGATTTATTTTAAAATATAATATTGCAATCAATAACCACAACCTCCCCCTAAACTTAAGCTACTCTCCCCCTTTGATCACAGCAAAAATGGGGCACAAAAAATAGGGAAAAGAAAAAAATATGATTAGAACTTAGAAAAATGTGAAACATTTTTTTTTTGAGCCGTGAATAGATTAAGTGCATATCACCGAAATTTAATTTTTGAATAAAAAATTTTCAAATATTTTTTTTTAAAATTAAAAAATACGAATTTCAATTAAAAATTTATAGAAATTAATTCTTCCATTGGAAAATTTTAAAAAATTTTGTACAGATGGAAGATAAAATTATTGCTTTTTACAAAAATTTAAAAAAATTTACCAAGTTTAATTGACTATGTGTAGATCTCAAAAAAATCGGTTCTTGCAGAATAAATTAATTTTCTATTTTTAAAGTTAAAAGTTTACTTTTCAAATGAAAAATAATAGAAATTCAAAATTTATCGAAAAAAATTTCTAAAATTTCACAGTAAACAAATAAGATACTCTTGTATCAAGTAAAAATAGAAATTGAATTTTGTAAGAAAGTCTAGGTGAAAAAAAAAATTTTCAAAAGAAACTTGATCATAAAATGTGTTAATCTATTTCTAATTTTGCAAGAAAAATTATGCAGTAATAGAAAACTAATTCAAAATTGATTTTGGTATCCAAAATAGATTTCTATCGACAGGATTAACTAAAAATTTGGATGGAATGTAATTCTTTGGCACCTTTTTAAATTGGCCTTTATGGTTTTTAAAATACCAATTCAACTTTTCAGGATAACTATTTTTCTTGTGTCGCAAACAGACAATATCACATTCTAATTTCTCAACTAAATTTTTCAGATCAATATTTTCATTTTTTAATTTAGAATTTTCTTTTTCTAATCTGCAATTAGATTTGAGCAAGGCTTTAACACCAGCATACAATTGATCATGAGGAAGAAAACAAACCTCACTTACCGGATCACTTTCGAAAAGCGAGGTTCCTTCTTCGTTGTCGCTTTCTGATGTCGCTCCCCCTTCAACACTGCTCCCCTCTTGATGACTTACCATCAGCGCAAGTCCCGCGTACTCTTGAACTTCTGATTCGTCCGACGAGGTCTCGTCCCAGGTGGCCTTCAATGCCTTCTTTTTCTTTGGCTGGTTTTTGATTTTGGGACACTGATCTTTTAGGTGTCCCTCCTCGTTGCAGTTGTAGCATCGGACAGTTCATTTCTTCGGAGACCGCCTTTTCTTCTGCATTCTCGAAAAGTTATTAGCTTTAAAAAAACTTTTAAACGAACTTACTATTTGCGTTGTCTCGTCGTCCGTCGAGGATTTTGACTCCTTCTCCGTTCTCCTTGTGTTTAGGGCCAGATTCTTCGTCTTTCTAGATCCTGCCCACCGAGATTCGTGTAATTCGAAAATGGAAAACATTTCATCTAATGTACTTACCTCTAAATCTTTGGAGATGTAATAAGCGTCGACGATTGAGCTCCACTCCTGGGTCCTTGGGAAGGCGTTGAGGGCGTATTGAATGGAGTCGCGATTACTTACCGATTCACCGAGTTGGGTGAGTCCGGAGATTAGCTCCTTTATTTTGGCATGAAGTTCAGCCACCGTTTCTCCTTCCTTCATTTGCAGGTTTATCAGCTGGTTTCGGAGGAGATCCTTTCTTGCTGATTTGGCTTCAGAGGTACCCTCATGAAGTTCTAGGAACTTCTCCCATAATTCTTTTGCGGAGTGGTAGTTGCCGATCCGGTTTACCTCTTGAGTAGGCAAGACTGTTAGGAGGTGGAACTCGGCCTTACCATTGGCAACAGATTCCGACTACTCCTTCTTATTCCATAAGCTTTCTTCTTTTTCATCCCCGTTCACATCTTTAGGAACTGCAAAACTATATTTTATTGATAAAAGAATATCAAAATTTGTACGAAAAAATACCTCCATTTTTTTCTTCCAGACGGTGAAATCCCCTTCGAATTTAGATGGATGAATGTGCACGCCGGCCATCGTCTTGTTGCTTTCTCAGGCGATTAGTCCTTCAAAAGCTAACTTGGCTCTGATACCACTTGTAGGATCGGGTTGGTCCGGCTAGAGGGGGGTGAATAGACGGTTAAGAAATAAAATAAGACGGTTCCTTCAAAAGCTAAATTGATTGATTTAGTATAATTGATTTAGTGTAATTGATTAATTTAGTGCAATTGATTGATCTGACTGGTTCAGTACAGCAAATTATTTATTCATGCTTTAATTATCTGTTTTGATATATGGCAAAGGGGGAGATAGAGATAGGAAAGAGAAAAATTTAGAAAATAATTTTTCTCTTTCCTATCTCTATCTCCCCCTTTGCCATATATCAAAACAGATAATTAAAGCATGAATAAATAATTTGCTGTACTGAACCAGTCAGATCAATCAATTGCACTAAATCAATCAATTACACTAAATCAATTATACTAAATCAATCAATTATCTCTGTAGGGACCTGTCTAACCCAATTAGCTACTTACTGACTGTTATATACAGTAGTTTTTGCTAGGGTTAGTCAAGTTAAGTGTTTCTGTTCAAGTTAGATTTTCTAAGCTTGACACTTAACTTGATTGCTGTATTGGTTGTATTTAGTGCCCCAATTACTGCAGATGCACTGACTTAAAGCATCTTGAATTAAGGCAAAGACCCAAGCATCTCAACCCTTTCTAGGTTATCAATCAAAAGTACCCTAAGGTGCTTGTGAGATGCTGGCTTCTAAGTCTATAGGTGCATGCAGTTCTACAGTTAGGGACTAGGCTAGGTCCATTTTCGAAAAAGCCCTAATTTTGAAAGGGGTAGTTTTGCAATAAAACTAAGTAAAACAAATGAAAAACTGATTTTGAAAATTAAGTAAAGTAATTTTTCAAATTCTATTTTTAGAAAACTGATTTTTGAAATCAAGTAGAGTAAAAAAAATCTAGATACTTTATTCTACAAAGCACAATCCTAAAAGAAAACAATTACTCATAACCTGGTCAATAGAAAATGAAGCAGGTAATCATGGTTTAAATACAGTCAAGTAGTCAAACTCAAGTCAACCCTATTGAGTAGGGGCAGTCAGATAGTTACGAGTACAATGCTGAGTGAGTCTATGACAAAGGACCGGGATGATGAGATGGACCCGGTTGCCAAGAATCAAATCGAGCCATCATCTCTAAGAATCGTACATCAGCTACTTCTCTATCAGCTCGGCGAGCGTCCATCTGCTCTATGTGAGAGGCCTCGACCTCCTCTCGGAGACTCTGTATCTGTGTCTCCATACGGATCACTCTCTCGTAGAGTGTCGGTGGAGCGGGCTCGTCTATATGGGCTCTGCCTTCTGCTGCTACATCTGCGACGTCGTACTCGACCTCCTCGTCCGAATCAATCTGATGAGCTGCTCTCCGACGTCTCCAGGACAGGACCCCGGTACCGGACACCTCTATACTTGCTAGGGCGAAGTTTCTATAGCCTATTTCATCGTAGTCTGTCAGATCGACCATTTCTCCCTCGGTAATGTTCCTACCATGGTAATGTAATAGGGACATGATAATGTGGCAGTAGGGTGTGCGTACCCGCCCTTGCGTGGTCACACTGGATGCGTGTAGGATAGTGTGAAACATATGAAGTCCTATATTAATATCTAGCTGGTGAATCAGGGCGTACAGGAGAAAGGTATGGAATGGTCGCATAGTGGTAACGTCCCTGGTGGATAATGGTAGAATACATCGGACTAAGACCCTATATAGGGCGTAGTCCTGGACCTCTAAGTCGACTGACTGGAATCGTCTGGCCACTGGTTGCCTAAAGAAATATGAGTGCAATGTATCTAAGGTGATGTGAGAATAGGGAGCATCAAAGGGAGGCTCCCTAGGAGGATAACAACAAAAGGTGGACTGCGAGGGTCGTAGTCCTAGAAATCGATTCAATAATGTTGGTGTGATAGTTAGGGGAATACCTTGAACAATGGTGGAGAACATGAGATTATCCTGTCTAATGATATTATTGTAAAATTCTGCACATAAGGAAGTATTGATTGGGTGAGTGCAGAATACGAGATTATCCAGTTGGTAGTGGTTTATGACGTTCATAGCTAGGGGACAGGATTGGGTGAAGAATAGTCGATTCAAGTAGCTCGTCTTTATAGGTTTATAGGTGGTACGAGCGAACTTGTTACACAATTCTAAATTTAGAAACCTAGGATCAGGACTAGGTTGAGTACCCGGTTCTGCCTGATTAGGTCGGTGTCTTCTAAGAGAAAGAATGTATACTTAAAGAAAGTGTGCATTTAATGAAAAATTGAAAAGAAATTAACAAAAATAATAAATTATACCGGTTTGCTCGGGGAGGCATTGTTGAAGTTGAGGGCTTGAGAGCTTGAGAGGGTTGCAAGATCTCTTGGAAGGTAGAAGGTTGAGGAGGAGAAGAGTTTTGAGTGTGTAGAGAGGAAGGGGAGGGGAGCCCCCTTTTTATAGGCAGTTTGGGCGCCCTTCCCTGGGAGGGCGCCTTGACTGGCGAGGGCGCCCTGTCTGACCAGGGCGCCTTGACCAGGTTGCAGTTGCCCTTTTTGCAGCTTTTGACCACCGAAGGACACTGGTAAGGGTGCCTCTCCGGACGAGGGCGCCTTTACCAGGTCTGTAGTTCCGTTTGTGCAGCTTTCTGCCGTTGACTGACTGTGGGAGGGCGCCCTGCATGACAAGGGCGCCCTAAAAAGGGCTGCAGCTGCCTTTTGGCAGCTTTTGACTGAAATGAAGTGCGTTTGACCAGATTTGACTTGGTTTGACTATGTTGACCGTGGTTTGACTATGTTGACCGTGGTTTGACTATGTTGACCGTGGTTTGACTATGTTGACCGTGGTTTGAAATATAGAATTACATTGCAACACAGGTATTAAGGGAATCATATTTTAGTCTTAATTTTACTGTCTCACCCAAATCAAGGGTTTTCAATCACGTTAACCTTATAGATTTTGTGAGACAGGTTTTGATGGTTAAAATTATTTTGAAAATTTTGATTAATTTTGAAGGATAATTAAATTTTGAAAGTTTAATTAATTAATTTTGAAATTTTTGAAAAGATGTTTTAAATCTATACTTAGCTGAAATTTTGTGTTAGATTCGAATTTGACAAAAATTAATTTGAATTTGAATTTCAAAAATTGGCTTCCAGGTCTTGGCGAGGCACTAGGCCTTCTTTGGCCGAAGCCTTATGGGATCATCCACCCTTTCCTTGACAAAGTCTTTTAATGAAAGTTCATTTTCAAAATTATTTTTTGAAAAATTTTTGGTCTAACTAGTTTGGTTTTTGGATCGGTAGCTTCGGCTGGTTTCACCAGTCTAAAGAGACCAAGTAAGCTTGATCTTATTAGAATTGGTTTCCCCAACGTACTATCATCTCACCTCTAACCAATACTATGTTTTCAAATTTCAGTTAAGTTTGTTTGGTCCTTAAGCTAGCCTAAGTCTAAGCATGGTATATTGCAGAAATTAAGTAAATAGGCAAACAATCAAGCAATTTAAAACAACTTTATCTAATAATGAAAATAATTTTCAGTTTGGCTCCCCCTGGACTAAAGCCACAGTGATGGTTAGGCAAGATGTGAATCTCGTCCTTGGGGATCCAATACTGATTTGATCCAGTTGGTTTGTTCAGGCACAGTTTAGGTACCCATGCCTGAATTTTTCCTCTGGACTGATTCAGTACAGACAAATATGATCTTTGTCGGGATTTGGTTCGGTAGCCAAGTCCGGATCGATTTAGAAATGATTTCTGTTTTCCAAGGATCATGTCAAGACCCTTGGAACCAGATGTAAATCATTCTAAAGCTGTTCTAAATTCCTTAACCTGAGTTTTCAGGGAGGAGTTCTCCTTTTCAAGTTTTTCAACTTGAATAGAAGTTCCTTCCTGAACCTTCTCGGTTAAGAGTTTAGAGTCAGCTTCCTCTTTCAGGAGTTTTACTTCCTGTCGGAGGGATTCGACTCGGAGTTTAGCTTTAGCCAAGTCTCGAGAAAGAAAGAAATCAACTCACTTAATTGCAATTTATTAAAACCAGTTACCTTTATTTCTCCGTCTTCTATGAAGGTCAGCTCGCCGTCCTCTTGTTCTGATTCTGACTCGACTTTTTCTGAGGCGGTCAGAGCTAGGAGATTGGACTGAGGTGCCTCTTCTTCTTCTTCTGAGGAAGACTCGTCCCAGGTTGCTTGTAGCGCCTTCTTTCTTCTCGTCTTCTTGGACTCTTTCAGATTTGGACACTCTGTTTTGTAGTGGCCCTTTTTCTTGCACTCGTAGCAGGTCACATTAGGCTTGTTCGCGGGTTCAGTTGGTTCATCCTTTCTTCGGCCGGTTTTCCTTTTGTTGGTTCGGTTCTTTAGCTCCTTGTAGTAGTTTCGAGCGAGCCGGACCAGCTTAGTTTGTTCTCCTTTTCGTCTTCTGAATCTGAGTCAGAGTTAGACTCGGGTTTAGGTTCGGGCTTCTTTTTCATTGTCTTTTGAGTTTTGCCTGGAAGAAAAGCAACACCTCTCTCGACCACATTGGTGTTAGTTGGTTTGTGCAGTTCTAGTTCGGAAAACAACTCATCTAATTTTATTTTAGAAAGATCTCTAGAGACCTTGTATGCATCTACAATAGATGCCCACAAGGTGTTTCTAGGAAAGGCGTTTAGAGTATACCTTATCAGGTCACGGTTTTCAACCTTGTGACCTATTGTGTGAAGACCGTTCATTACCTCCTGGATTCGTGCGTGGAGCTGGGTTGCTGTTTCGTTGTCGGCCATCTTGATAGTGTAGAGTTTATTCAGCAGTAGATCCCTCTTGCTGATCCTGGTGTCTGAAGTCCCTTCGTGCAGCTCAATTAGTTTTGTCCATAGCTCTTTTGCACTGTTGAAAGGGCCCACCCGGTTCAGCTCTTCCTTTGTCAGCCCGCATTGTAGGGTTTGCGTTGCTTTTGCGTCGGCCTCTATTTTGCGCTTTAGAGTATTGTCCCACTCGGAGTAGCTTTGTGGTTGTCCTTCGGTGTTTTTGGGGATCTCCAGACCGGACTGGATGATGATCCACATATCCACCTGAGTTTTCAGGTGGACTTCCATGTGACTTTTCCAGTAAGAAAAGTCTTCTCCACTGAAAAGTGGAGGTCTGGCGGTGCTGAATCCCTCTTGCATGGCCATTGGATCTATAACAAAAAAACCAACAAGAAAAAACAAATTTTCCAAGACTAGGTCTTGGATTAGTAGTGCTGGATTAGGAAATAAAATATCGAGGGATGTTGCACCAATCTCGATTAACAAAAAAAATTGAACGAAAAAAAATACTTAAAAAATTCGAAAATCCGAAAAGAATTTTTCAAACTGGTGGTTGCACCAAGTTTGAATAACCCCGCTCTGATACCACTTGTTGGATCGTGAAAAACCGATAGAGGGGGGGGTGAATATCGGAAATCGCTCTTTTTCGGAAAACTAAGAGTAAGTGCACAGCGGAAATAAAAATACGAGTCACAGCACAAAGACACAGTGGTTTTTACTTGGTTCGGAGCCTGTGTCGACTCCTACTCCAAGGCCCACGGTCGTTGACCGTTTACTTTGGGCAATTCTATATTCGCGCAAATCGGTTACAATGATTTCAATTACAAAGAGAGTGCAATAAAATAATAATAAAATATTAAGCTCTTCGTTACCGACGTCCGGAGTGTATCGATTCTTTTCGGGGCAGCGGGACGTCGTCGGCTCGAGGTGAGGCGTTTCTGGAGCAAGGCGCGAGCGTAGAAGAGCGTGGAAGCTTTTGAATGAAGTTGATGTGAAGCTTGGGTCGAGGGGTGCTATTTATAGCCCCTAGGGCGCCCTGGACGTCGGGGGCGCCCTGCCAAGTGTCATCCGATCCGCAGTTTGCTCGGTCAAGCTTTATCCTGCCTAAATAGGGATGAAGTTTGACCTCTGGGGCGCCCTGGTCGCTGAGGGCGCCCTTGTTGACCCGGTCTTCTCGGCTGGATAGATTTGATCGGCCTCGCTGGCGTAGGCGCGAAGCGCCTTGGACCTGAGGGCGCCCTGGGCGCTCAGGGTGCCCTGGCTGCTGAGGGCGCCCTGGTTGCAGAGGGCGCCTCGGCCAGTTGTTAGCAGCACACCTTTTTGCCTTATTTGTTTCTTGTTCACCTTGGAGGCGCCCTAGACACTCAGGGTGCCCTACTCAGCTACTGCCTCACTCCTTTGAGGCTCTCTGAGCTGCAGACACACGTTCCTTTGGTCCTGCATCCAGGGTTAGTCCGAAACACAATAAAACAATTAATTATTATTTTATATAGCCTTAGCTGTCTTGGTTCTGACTTTGGTCTCCAAAATGGAGCCCTAGGTCGAACCGACGCCTACTGTTCCCTCGACGGGGAACGCGTCCTCACCTACTCCTCTCGGGAGAATTTACCTGATGCCAACCGCTCCTTTGGTTGGACTTTTACCTGACGGTCCTTTGTCAGGTCTTGTAAACTAGCAGTCCTTCGCCAGTTGCCTAGCAGTCCTTTGCTAGGGCTTGAGACTGGCAGTCCTTCGCCAGTGCCTAGCAGTCCTTCGCTAGTGCTTAGCAGTCCTTCGCTAGGGCTTGAGACTGGCAGTCCTTCGCCAGTGCCTAGCAGTCCTTCGCTAGGGCTTGAAACTGCACACTAGATTAACTTGTTAGAAAACAAGAAAGACTTAACTTTTGACCTATGTTGCCATTATCAAAACACAGGTTTGACTAA
>JAGFNQ010007931.1:202419-248672 GCA_024364735.1 Boesenbergia rotunda
TTGCCATATATCAAAACAGATAATTAAAGCATGAATAAATAATAAAAAAAATAGACTAGAACAAAAAGTTGAAAATTGAAGTTTAAATGAATAAATAATTTGCTGTACTGAACCAGTCAGATTTACACTAAATCAATCAATTGCACTAAATCAATCAATTTCACTAAATCAATTAAACTAAATCAATCAATTATCTCTGTAGGGACCTGTCTAACCCAATTAGCTACTTACTGACTGTTATATACAGTAGTTTTTGCTAGGGTTAGTCAAGTTAAGCGTTTCTGTTCAAGTTAGATTTTCTAAGCTTGACACTTAACTTGATTGCTGTATTAGTTGTATTTAGTGCCCCAATTACTGCAGATGCACTGACTTAAAGCATCTTGAATTAAGGCAAAGACCTAAGCATCTCAACCCTTTCTAGGTTATCAATCAAAAGTACCCTAAGGTGCTTGTGAGATGCTGGCTTCTAAGTCTATAGGTGCATGCAGTTCTACAGTTAGGGCCTAGGCTAGGTCCATTTTCGAAAAAAGCCCTAATTTTAAAAGGGGGTAGTTTTGAAATAAAACTAAGTAAAAAAAATGAAAACTGATTTTGAAATTGAGTAAAGCAATTTTTCAAATTCTATTTTAAAACCAATTTTAAGAAAACTTTTAACCTATTCTACAGAACACAATCCTAACTGCCTTCTTAGTGAACTAAACTCTGATTCAGGTAATGGTTTTGTGAATATATCAGCTAAGTTGGATTTAGAGTCAATATACTTAAGTACTATTTCACCCCTGGCTACATGGTCTCTAACAAAATGATGTTTGACTTCTATGTGTTTGGTTCTGGAGTGTTGGATTGGGTTCTTAGTTAAATTAATTGAACTTATATTGTCAATAAATACTTGAGTTTGGGTGTAGTTGAGTTGGAAGTCCTTAAGTGTGTGCATCATCCATAACAGTTGAGCAACACACTCTCCTAAGGCCACATACTCAGCTTCAGTTGTGGATAGAGCTACACAGTGTTGTTTTCTGCTGCACCAACTAACTAGACTTTGACCTAACAGTTGGCAGCTTCCACTTGTGCTCTTTCTATCTAATTTACAGCCAGCATAGTCAGAATCTGAGTATCCTGTCAAATCAAAAGTGGAGGTCCTAGAATACCAAATCCCTACATCTAGGGTGCCCTTTACATATCTTAGTATTCTTTTTAGGGCTGCTAAGTGCGTTTCCTTAGCACAGGTTTGGTATCTAGCACACATCCCTACAGCAAACAAAATATCAGGTCTACTGGCTGTAAGGTACAGTAGGCTACCTATCATACTCCTATAGAGTTTAAGGTCTACTGGTTTACCATCAGGGTCACTATCTATTTTTACATTAGTGGCCATAGGGGTACTTATACTTTTAGAGTTATCCATTTTAAATTTCTTTATTAACTCTTTAGCATATTTAAATTGATGAACGTAGTTGTCATCCCTAGTTTGTTTGATTTGTAGTCCTAGGAAAAAAGTAAGCTCACCAACCAAGCTCATTTCGAATTCTTCTTCCATTATCTTGACAAATTCTTTTAAGAAGTTGGTGTTGGTGGATCCAAAGATTATATCATCTACGTAAATTTGGGCAATAAATATATCTTTTCCTAGGGTTTTAATAAATAAGGTTGAGTCAATTTGGCCTTGTTTAAATTCTTTGGATGTTAAATAGGTTGATAACCGTTCATACCATGCCCTAGGTGCTTGTTTTAGCCCATATAATGCTTTGGTTAGTTTATAAACATGGTTAGGTTTATCTAAGTCCTCAAACCCTGGGGGTTGTCCTACATACACTTCTTCTTTAATGAATCCATTTAAGAAGGCTGACTTTACATCCATTTGATATAATTTAAATCCTTTATGGGATGCAAAGGCTAACAACATTCTAATGGACTCAAGTCTAGCTACTGGGGCATATGTTTCATCGTAGTCTAATCCCTCTACTTGGCTGAAACCCTTTGCTACTAAGCGGGCTTTATTTCTGACTATTTCTCCTTGATCATTTAGTTTATTCCTAAAGACCCACTTAGTATCTATGATGGATTTGCCTTCAGGTTTAGGCACTAGTTCCCAGACTTGGTTCCTTTCAAATTGGGCTAATTCTTCTTGCATAGCTATGATCCAGTCAGGGTCAGGTAGGGCTTCATCTATAGTTTTGGGTTCAATTTTCGATATCATAGCTATTTGACTAAGGTTTCTATAGGAGGATCTAGTCCTGACTCCTAGAGTTGGATCACCCACAATTTGATCAGTTGGGTGACTGAGTCTGGGTTTCTTGGTTCTTCTAGAGCTTGGTTCAGCCTCAGGTCCGGCTGGTCGGTTTGGTTCACTATTTGATTCGACTCTTTGGGCTGGTTCATTTGTTGGTTGGATACTTGATTCAGTTGACTCATTAATTGGTTCAATGGTTAGTTCGTTTAAGGATTCAATTAATGGTTCAATAATTTGTTCATTATTTTCTTGGTCAGAGTTTGATGAAATTGGGTCTGGATTATTAGATGTTGAATTGATTTCTTCATCGAAAATTAAGTTTGTTGTTTCTTCAATTTTCTTAGTTTGTTTGTTGTAAGCCCTATAGGCTCTACTTGTTGTTGAATATCCTAGGAAAATACCTGGGTTTGACTTGGATTGAAATTTTCCTAAATAGTCTTTGGTGTTTAGGATATGGACCTTGCACCCAAAGACCCTCAGATAATGTAGGTTTGGGAGTCTATGGTAGTATAGTTCATAGGGGGTTTTGTTGTGTCGTTTGTTAATCAAAACCCTATTTTGGATATAACAGGCTGTACTAGTTGCTTCTGCCCAAAATTAATTTGCTAATTTAAATTCGTTGAGCATAGCCCTAGCGGCTTCTTGTAATGGTGTATTCCTTCGCTCGACTATCCCATTTTGTTGGGAGTTCTAGCACATGAAAATTCATGTAAATACCCATTTATCTTACAGAATTCCTCAAATCGTTGATTCTCAAATTCTCCCCCGTGATCACTCCTAAGTCTTTTAATGTTAGTGTCGTTTTGATTTTCAATTAGTTTACAGAATTCAATAAATAGGTTTAGAGTTTCATGTTTGGTTTTTAAGAACCTGACCCAGGTAAACCTAGAGTAATCATCAACTATTACTAAGCAGTATCGGTTCCCGCTTAGTGACTTGGCTCCATGTGAATCAAATAGGTCAAGGTGCAGGAGCTCAAGTGTGGTTTGAGTTAAATCAAACTGGATTAGTTTGTGATTGGATTTGGTTTGTTTACCTTGATTACATGATTCACATATTAGGTTTTCATTGTTTTTGATTTTGGGGATACCTTTGATTAAGCCAAGTTGGGTAATTTTTGAGATAGTTCTTAAATTCGTATGACCTAATCTCCTATGCCAGAGGTTTGATTGTTCTAATTGTGTTAACATGCATTTGGGTATAAGGGGAAGATTTATAGTGTATACATTGTTTTTCCTAGTGCCCTTAAGTATGATTTCTGAGTCTTGTTCATTTCTAATCAGGCAGTTGGAATTGTTGAAGGTAACTATATAACCAGAATCACATAACTGACTTATGCTAAGCAAGTTAAAATTAAAGTTTTCAACCAATAAAACTTTCTTAATAATGAAATCAGATTTAAGCTCAATATTACCTGACCCAATTACCTTGAGTGTAGCATTATTGCCAAATGCTACTGAGCCTAGGTTTTTGAGTTTGAGCTTGGTGAACTTCAATTTGTCTCCAGTCATGTGTCTGGAGCAACCGCTATCCAACATCCATTGGTCCAAATCTTTATGTTCCTACGCATAAAGAATTTTCTTGATTTGGATCCAATTAGAATCAGGAATAGCTTAAATTGAGTTTCACTGCCTAGTCTGTCTCACCCAAATCTAGGGTTTTCAATCACGTTAACCTTATAGGTTTTGTGAGACAGTTTTTGATAGTTTTGAAAATTTTAAAAATTTTGATTAATTTTGAAGGATAATTAAATTTTGAAAGTTTAATTAATTAATTTTGAAATTTTTGAAAAGATGTTTTAAATCTATACTTAGCTGAAATTTTGTGTTAGATTCGAATTTGACAAAAATTAATTTGAATTTGAATTTCAAAAATTGGCTTCCAGGTCTTGGCGAGGCACTAGGCCTTCTTTGGCCGAAGCCTTATGGGATCATCCACCCTTTCCTTGACAAAGCCTTTTAATGAAATTTCATTTTCAAAATTATTTTTTGAAAAATTTCTGGTCTAACTAGTTTGGTTTTGGATCGGTAGCTTCGGCTGGTTTCACCAGTCTAAAGAGACCAAGTAAACTTGATCTTATTAGAATTGGTTTCCCCAACGTACTATCATCTCACCTCCACCAATACTATGTTTTCAATTTCAGTTAAGTTTGTTTGGTCCTTAAGCTAGCCTAAGTCTAAGCATGGTATATTGCAGAAATTAAGTAAACAGGCAAACAATCAAGCAATTTAAATCAATAATAACAAGTTTATCTAATAATGAAAATAGTTTTCAGTTTGGCTCCCCCTGGACTAAAGCCACGGTGATGGTTAGGCAAGATGTGAATCTTGTCCTTGGGGATCCAATACTGATTTGATCCAGTTGGTTTGTTCAGGCACAGTTTAGGTACCCATGCCTGAATTTTTCCTCTGGACTGATTCAGTACAGACAAATATGATCTTTGTCGGGATTTGGTTCGGTAGCCAAGTCCGGATCGATTTAGAACTGATTTCTGTTTTCCAAGGATCATGTCAAGACCCTTGGAACCAGATGTAAATCGTTCTAAAGCTGTTCTAAATTCCTTAACCTGAGTTTTCAGGGAGGAGTTCTCCTTTTCAAGTTTTTCAACTTGAATAGAAGTTCCTTCCTGAACCTTCTCGGTTAAGGGTTTAGAGTCAGCTCCCTCTTTCAGGAGTTTTACTTCCTGTCGGAGGGATTCGACTCGGAGTTTGGCTTTAGCCAAGTCTCGAGAAAGAAAAGAAATCAACTCACTTAATTGCAATTTATTAAAACCAGTTACCTTTATTTCTCCGTCTTCTGTGAAGGTCAGCTCGCCGTCCTCTTGTTCTGATTCTGACTCGACTTTTTCTGAGGCGGTCAGAGCTAGGAGATTGGACTGAGGTGCCTCTTCTTCTTCTTCTGAGGAAGACTCGTCCCAGGTTGCTTGTAGCGCCTTCTTTCTTCTCGTCTTCTTGGACTCTTTCAGATTTGGACACTCTGTTTTGTAGTGGCCCTTTTTCTTGCACTCGTAGCAGGTCACATTAGGCTTGTTCGCGGGTTCAGTTGGTTCGTCCTTTCTTCGGCCGGTTTTCCTTTTGTTGGTTCGGTTCTTCAGCTCCTTGTAGTAGTTTCGAGCGAGCCGGACCAGCTTAGTTTGTTCTCCTTCTTCGTCTTCTGAATCTGAGTCAGAGTTAGACTCGGGTTCAGGTTCGGGCTTCTTCTTCGTTGTCTTTTGAGTTTTGCCTGCAAGAAAAGCAACACCTCTCTCGACCACATTGGTGTTAGTTTGTTCGTGCAGTTCTAGTTCGGAAAACAACTCATCTAATTTTATTTTAGAAAGATCTCTAGAGACCTTGTATGCATCTACCATAGATGCCCACAAGGTGTTTCTAGGAAAGGCGTTTAGAGTATACCTTATTAGGTCACGGTTTTCAACCTTGTGACCTATTGTGTGAAGACCGTTCATTACCTCCTGGATTCGTGCGTGGAGCTGGGCTGCTGTTTCGTTGTCGGCCATCTTGATAGTGTAGAGTTTATTCAGCAGTAGATCCCTCTTGCTGATCCTGGTGTCTGAAGTCCCTTCGTGCAGCTCAATTAGTTTTGTCCATAGCTCTTTTGCACTGTTGAAAGGGCCCACCCGGTTCAGCTCTTCCTTTGTCAGCCCGCATTGTAGGGTTTGCCTTGCTTTTGCGTCGGCCTCTATTTTGCGCTTTAGAGTATTGTCCCACTCGGAGTAGCTTTGTGGTTGTCCTTCGGCATTTTTGGGGATCTCCAGACCGGACTGGATGATGATCCACATATCCACCTGAGTTTTCAGGTGGACTTCCATGCGACTTTTCCAGTAGGAAAAGTCTTCTCCACTGAAAAGTGGAGGTCTGGCGGTGCTGAATCCCTCTTGCATGGCCATTGGATCTATAACAAAAAAAACAAAAAAACAAATTTTCCAAGACTAGGTCTTGGATTAGTAGTGCTGGATTAGGAAATAAAATATCGAGGGGTGTTGCACCAACCTCGATTAACAAGAAAAATCGAACGAGAAAAAAAATATTTAAAAAAAATTCGAAAATCCGAAAAGAATTTTTCAAACTGGTGGTTGCACCAAGTTTGAATAACCCCGCTCTGATACTACTTGTTGGATCGTGAAAAACCGATAGAGGGGGGGGGTGAATATCAGAAATCGCTCTTTTTCGGAAAACTGAGAGTAAGTGCACAGCGGAAATAAAAAATACGAGACACAGTGATTTTTACTTGGTTCGGAGCCTGTGTCGACTCCTACTCCAAGGCCCACGGTCGTTGACCGTTTACTTTGGGCAATTCTATATTCGCGCAAAATCGGTTACAGTGATTTCAATTACAAAGAGTGTGTAATAAAATATTAAGCTCTTCGTTACCGACGTCCGGAGTGTATCGATTCTTTTCGGAGCAGCGGGACGTCGTCGACTCGAGGTGAGGCGTTTCTGGAGCAAGGTGCGAGCGTAGAAGAGAGTGGAAGCTTTGGAATGAAGTTGATGTGAAGCTTGGGGTCGAGGGGTGCTATTTATAGCCCATAGGGTGCCCTGGACGTCGGGGGCGCCCTGTCAAGTGTCATCCGATCCGTAGTTTGCTCGGTCAAGCTTTATCCCGCCAAAATAGGGATGAAGTTTGACCTCTGGGGCGCCCTGGTCGCTGAGGGCGCCCTTGTTGACCCGGTCTTCTCGGCTGGATGGATTTGATCGGCCTCGCTGGCGTAGGCGCGAAGTGCCTTGGACCTGAGGGCGCCCTGGGCGCTCAGGGCGCCCTGGCTGTTGAGGGCGCCCTGGTTGCAGAGGGCGCCTCGGCCAGTTGGTTGCCGAACACCTTTTTGCCTTACTTGTTTCTTGTTCACCTTGGAGGCGCCCTAGACACTCAGGTCGCCCTACTCAGCTGCTGCCTCACTCCTTTGAGGCTCTCTGAGCTGCAGACACACGTTCCTTTGGTCCTGCATCCAGGGTTAGTCCGAAACACAATAAAACAATTAATTATTATTTTATACAGCCTTAGCTGTCTTGGTTCTGACTTTGGTCTCCAAAATGGAGCCCTAGGTCGAACCGACGCCTACTGTTCCCTCGACGGGGAACGCGTCCTCACCTACTCCTCTCGGGAGAATTTACCTGATGCCAACCGCTCCTTTGGTTGGACTTTTGCCTGACGGTCCTTTGTCAGGTCTTGTAAACTGGCAGTCCTTCGCCAGTTGCCTAGCAGTCCTTTGCTAGGGCTTGAGACTGGCAGTCCTTCGCCAGTGCCTAGCAGCCCTTCGCTAGTTCCTAGCAGTCCTTCGCTAGGGCTTGAGACTGGCAGTCCTTCGCCAGTGCCTAGCAGTCCTTCGCTAGGGCTTGAAACTGCACACTAGATTAACTTGTTAGAAAACAAGAAAGACTTAACTTTTGCCCTATGTTGCCATTATCAAAACACAGGTTTGACTAAGGTGCATTCTGCACCAACAAGGACTCCTCATCGGCCTTATATGTCTTCAGTGCTTCCAAGGCTTGGTCCCGGGCAGTCTTCAGCTCACCCGCCTCCTTGGATAGTTGATCCAGGGTAGCCTGGGTCTTCTCTAGTTGCTCTTCGGTTTCTCGGAGTTGTAGCTTGCCTTGCTTTGACTCTTCTTGCCGAAGATGAAGCTCCTCTGACAATTTAGCCTCCCGCTCCTCGGAGCACTTCATCCCCTGAGATTGGTGACTCACCTCGTCCGTGAGGGTCTTCGTCAGCTCATTTAAGAAGTGCTCTCGGTGGTGAGAACTGTGCAGAGAAAATTCGGAGGCCAGAAGGGAGTTTAGGTAATGTTCTACCTTGACTCGCAAACTCTTGCTGACCTTCGCCTACATGAGGCCTCCCCTACGGGCACGGTGGACCTCTGCCTCCAACTGGACTACTCGTTGGATCAGGGCTTCGGTCTCTCACCTGGAGTATAACTGGCAACCCGCGGTGAGGCAGTCATGAGCGACCTGCCACAAGGAATAACAGGAATTAGAAGGCATGAGCAAGGATAACATAAAAAAGCAAGATACCTTTACCTTCAGGAGGGACTTGTGCAGGTTGGCTAGTGACCCAGCCGGGGCCCTAGGAGCCCTCCCTCTCGCGTCTCCCTAGATTAAGTCGGATACGGTCCTATCTCACCACACGTGAAGCATTTAATTTTCTCCCTTTTCTTTTGGATTTCCTCATTCCTATAACCCATGTTAGATTTAGAAGAAATTAAAATGAGTTTAGGGGTTTCCTCCATTTTCTTACCCTTTGGACACTTGTCCTTGTGGTGTCCCTTTTCATTGCACCCAAAGCAAATGATGTGGTCTTTGGTCCTTGCTTTGGCGGAGGTAGGAGCCTCTTCTTGCTCCGGTATTGATGGGGATCTCTCCTCCCCCTCAATTCTTGAAATGGATACTTCTTCTTCCCTTGATGAAGTGGATAATCTTTCACTTGATTGTGCCACTTCACTTGATGAGGTTAACAATTCTTTTTCTTCTTCCTTTTCTTGGACCATTAGGCTTATCTCCTTTGGCTCTTCCACCATTTGAGCTCGGTAGGGTTTTCATGATATTCTCCCATCTTGTTCCATAGCTCATATGCGTTTTCGTATTTACCTACACCACTCAATACATTATTAGGCAAAATGCTAAGTAATATCGAAATTACCTTCTCGTTTGTCTTCGATTGACTTTGTTGCTCTTTAGTCCAATATCTAGGTCGAAGCTTCTTTCCTTGCTTATCCTTTGGAATCTCGAAGGGCTCTTCTGGCACCATTATGAATTCCCACTCCATTCCAAACCACGTCTTCATCCTTGTCCTCCAATAGTCAAAGTCTTCATGATCATAGGAGGGTGGAGTGTTGATATCATCCCCCAACTTGTCTTCCATCATTTTTTGCTTTAGATTGTGCCCTTTTGGCGGTTATTCCAACAAGAGCGGACCTTCGCTCTGATAACACTTGTTAGATCGTGTTTGTCTTGCTAGAGGGAGGGGTGAATAGCAACTCTCGATTTCTACCTATGATGTTAGCGTGCGCAAGCGGAAACAATAACAATAAAAACAATCAAACGCTAACACGTTACCGTTTACGTGGTTCGGAGATGACGCTCCTACTCCACGATAGTCCGTAAGGTGGACGATCCCTTGATCCTTAGGCGGATCACTCCCCGGTGTCCGCCGGCTAGCTCGTGTAGCTCCTTGTGGGTGGAGAAACCTCGCTACACTCCTGGGCACACTTTCTGAGCACAAAGACTACTATTTAGCTCTTAACCAAAGCCAAATTCGTCAAAACTCCCAGCCAAAACGAAGCCCTCTTAAATAGAGCTTAAGTCTGTTTTAGCCGCCACCAATTGACTGCTCCCAGGGCAGTCGACTGTCCCCACTCAAAACTCGACCGTTGCAAGCCCAACGTTCGAATTTCTGGCTACTACCAGTCGACTGCCCCCATAGCAGTCGACTGATATTTCTGCCACTCTCATCTGTCGACTGCCTGGGGCCCAGTCGACTGCACCTAGGTTTTTCCCTTCCCGAGTACAATTCTCTCAGCACTCGACTCCTAGGATTTCCACGAGTACATTCCCTCAGCACTCGTATCCTCACAACTCAGTTGACTCTTCACCAGCAGCCTCGACTGTTTCCTTCGCGCCCTCTTCATCTTTGGCTCTCGTCCCTTAGATGCACACACAAGCCTCCAGCTTACCTCTATGAAATCCTTCATGCATTCCTCGAAGTCCGCACCCCTCGACTCATCGTCCCTGCTATCCATGGTCCCTCGGGTGCACACAAGCCTATTTCTTGCCTCCATATCACCCTTCACCGTACCTGAAGCCGTCCAACTAAATCAATATGTGTAACCTGCAAACCTGCACACTCACATACACATATTAGAACACAAGGGTAAACCTAACTTAAACCCTTTTCCCAAAGATCAAAACACATGGTCACACCGGACCATAGATTGACCCAACAATCTTCCCCTTTTTAATGGTTGGCAATCCGTTTAATTTAGGGAAAATAAATAGCAACAAATAACAACAACAATGCTAAACAAACATTTGGACTTACGTTGCCAAGGCTCTATCTTGGACTTACACTGTCAATGCATATGCAATGCAAACAATCATGGATCCTATCCCAAGGCATCCCCACACCTAACCTCCCCAAGTTAAGAATTTTCACCAAAACAGGCTTTTTAAAACCTTCCCAAGGCTCCCCCTACATTGGACTTACAAAGGCTTTTTAAGAACCTCTCCAAGGTTCCCCTTATGCCAAGAATGGAGCAACCATGCTCCCCTTTTTTCTAAGATCCCCCTAAACCTAGGGTTTCTCGCAAAGGCGTGTTTGGTTTCCCAAATTAAACCCAACACTTCTCCCCCTTTGCCATACATCAAAAGACTCCAACAATTTCCCCATTATTGGATCTTTTAATCTCTAATGATCCTAAACACAATGTGTTGGTGCAAGTTGCATCAGTGATGTCCTCTTCTAAGTGTTTTAATGTTTGGCAATATACTTAAGTCAGTGATACATTGAACAAGGGAAGGGGAGTTAAGAGAGGAGTAACATAATGAACCAAAGTCCTAGTAAATCTAGGCAATAAGTCCTGGTTCGAAGAATTGGGCACTATGTCCTGGCAAAGGGCTGGGCACCGAAGACCTGCTCGGAAGGTGGGCACTAAGTTCTGGTCGAGGACTGGGCAAGAAGACCTGGCCGAGGGTTGGGCACCGAAGTCCTGGTCGAGGACTGGGCAAGAAGACCTGGCTGAGGGTTGGGCACCGAAGTCCTGGACTTAGGGTTTGGGCACGAAGTCTTGGTCCGAGGGACTGAGCAACTTAGCTGAGCGATGCCTAAGGATAGAAGTAGAGATGGGTCAGGGTTCGGACGTCTCGAGATCCGAGAGTGTCGGAGGCTAAGTAAAAGTCCACCCGAAGGACTGGGGTGGCAACCGTCTCCTGAATGGAGTAGGTGAAAGGCGCGTTCTCGGGGGTGGGAACTTGCATCGGTTCGACCTAGGGTTTTGGGAAAACCCAAAGTCAGAACCAAGACAGCTACGGCTGTAAATACTGACCAACTTTCTTGCTTTGTTTGGTTTAAAACTAACCTTGGTTGCAGGGACCGAAAGAGTGTGTTTCTGCAGCTCAGAACGCCCCAAAGGAAAGGGGCAGGCAGCTGGGCTAGGCGCCCGGGAGGTCCCGGGCGCCCAAGGTCAAAGCTAAAGAGGTAATCGAAGAAAATCAGCCACGAAGCCAGCGGACCAAGTCAAGCTAGGCGCCCAGGAGGTCCCTGGCGCCCCAGTCAGCTCCAGAGGCCGAGTCGAAGGGGATAAGCACTAACCGAGCTGCGGATTGAGTTTTCCGCAGATGAAGGCACGTGCCAAGCGCCCCCGACGTCCCAGGCGCCCCCAGGAGCACTATAAAAGGGGCTCGATGCCAAGGCTTCAAGACAACAACTTCCAAGAGCGATTCTGATCATTCTGACTGACGACAACGTGCTAAAGACGAGGCTCTACGACCGGGAGGCTCCAGGAGGAAGTGCGCGGCACTTCGGAGGTCCAGATCGGCCGAGCTTCAAACTTTGTTTTGTTTGGTTTGCATTTATTATTCCGCATTCAATTTATTATCTTCTTGATTGTAGTTCTGCACTATAAGACGAGTTTTCTCCGCCTTCGGAAATTCCGGAAAGGAGACCAATACTGGACTCACGCCGAGTACATAGGCCTTGGACGTACTGACCCTGGGGGGTTGGGAACCAAGTAAATAAATCCCGCGTGTCTGCTGAGTTCTTTTATTCTTTCTATTTTATTTTCCGCTGCACTAACGCTCTAAGTCCAGAATCAACGAAAGTCTTACGAAGTTTTCAATGAACGATTTACGGTCGATATTCACCCCCCCTCTATTGACGGCATCGGTCCTACAAGTGGTATCAGAGCCAGGTTGCTCTTCAACGGACTAACCGCCGACGGAGCAACGACGCCAGGATTTGAGGGGGAGCCCATGGGTGAATCAGGTATAATTTTTTAATGTCTGTTTTTAAATTCCATATTATATGCTTCACGTGCAGGGAGAGAGGGCACTATAAAAATCAGTGCCCTACTCGTAAGAATCGATTCTCACCGGTGGCAAAGGAGGCACCAGCATCAGGAGTCCGGAGAGACAAAAATCACGTACGATGCTCCAAATGCGAAAAATTCGGACACTACAAAAATAAATGTCCGACAAAGGTACGTAGAATTTACATTTCGAAAGTTTTTAAAATTCCTGCACTATCCCATAATTTAGATAATTTTTCTGATAAATTAAAATTTTTACACAGTCAAATAGATATCTTGCATGATTAGTTAGAAAAAGTAAATAATGCTAAAATATCAGAAATTAACCTTGTAATCCGTAATATTAATTCGTTGATTTCTAAAACCAATTCTGAAATTAATTCTAAAATTAATCTTAATTTTAATCCTGTTAATTCTGAGAAATTTTTTCCTGAATTCAAATTTGAAAAACCTTTAGATAATTATGAATTCAAATTTGAAAATCCTTTGGATAAATCTGATTTCAAATTTGAAAAATCTTTAGATAATTATGAATTCAAATTTGAAAATCCTTTGGATAAATCTGAATTTAAATTTGAAAAACCTTTAGATAATTATGAATTCAAATTTGAAAATCGTTTGGATAAATCTGAATTCAAATTTGAAAAACCTTTAGATAATTATGAATTCAAATTTGAAAATACTTTGGATAAATCTGAATTCAAATTTGAAAAATCTTTAGATAATTATGAATTTAAATTTGAAAATCCTTTGAGTAAATCTGAATTCAAATTTGAAAAACCTTTAGATAATTATGAATTCAAATTTGAAAATCCTTTGGATAAATCTGAATTCAAATTTGAAAAACCTTTAGATAATTATGAATCCAAATTTGAAAATCCTTTGGATAAATCTGAATTCAAATTTGAAAAACCTTTAGATAATTATGAATTCAAATTTGAAAATCCTTTGGATAAATCTGAATTCAAATTTGAAAAACCTTTAGATAATTATGAATTTAAATTTGAAAATCCTTTGGATAAATCTGAATTCAAATTTGAAAAACCTTTAGATAATTATGAATTCAAATTTGAAAATCCTTTGTATAAATCTGAACTCAAATGTAAAAATCCTTTAGATAATTCTGAAATTAGTGAAGATATTTCTGGAGATAATCCTGAAATTATTTCTGAGGTTAAAAATGATTTTGTTGGAAATATTCTTGAGGATAATCAAGATGAAATTCTCCTAGATGATAACTTAATTATAGATAATATTGAAGATTATTACAAAACATTAACTAGTGGCCCAAGTTACTCCACCTACTTTGAGGATATTGAATGATCTTATTTTGAGGAGGAGAAGGAATTTTCTAAGATAAAGGCTATAGTTAATAAAAATTACCATGATTCAAATAAACCAGAATTATTGGAAAAACTTGAAAAGATAAATAAGGAAGAAATAGTAGATGAGTCAGAAATTTTCGAAATAATAAAAATTATGAACTTAAACCCACAACTATTAATTAATCATTTCAACCTTAATTATTCAAATCTTAATTAATTCAAATTAAATCTCAATTAATTCAAATTAAATCTTAATTCAAATTCAAATTAAATCTTAATTAATTCAAATTAAATCTTAAATAATTCAAATTAAATCTTAATTCAAATTTAAATTGAATCTTAATTAAATCAATTACATCTTAATTAAATTAACTTAAATTAATTCAATTAAATCTTAATTAAATCAAATTCAAATTAATTCAAATTAAATCCCAATTAATCCTTACTTAACTCAATTCCAATTAATTCTTAAATAACTTAAACTCGAAATAAATAAAATTTTATCCAAACTGAAACAATCAAAATTAACAACATTAAATATGTCAAAGTGGGTTGGCATATTCGTAGGTTCACACGACATGTATCAAATCGGAAATTTGGTACATTTTTAGAAACTTAATTAAAATGCCTATTGACTTGTTTGACTCATGCATAATTGTCATGTCATGCATCTGCTATTTTCCTTAATATATGTCATGTCATTCACATTTAATTTGATGCATAAATTAGAATGGTTATAGGAAAAAGAATAATTGAAACTTGATTAACCTTGTATTAGGTGGAGGTGAGATGATAGTACGTTAGGGAAGCCTTTTTGGTGGAACTAGTTGAAGCTACCGATCCAAAACCTAAACTAGTTAGACCAAAATCTTTCAAGAAGTAACTTGAAGATGGATTTTCTATAAAAGGCTTTGTCAAGGAAAGGGTTGATGATCCAATAAGGCTACGGTCAAAGAAGGCCTAGTGTCTCGCCAAGACCTGGAAGCCAATTACTGAAAATCAAATTCACTTTACTATTGCTAGATTTGAATCTAACACATGTTTCAATTAAATCTTAGATTTAATAATAAATTAAAGAAAATGATTTAAGCATCTCACAATACACCCATAAGGCAACCATGCTTGCTGTATTGAGACATCTAGAATGGGTGAGATGTTAAGGACTAATAAATTGAAAAATTATTTTCAAAATTATTTTTCAAAATTATTAGAATATTTTTCTAAAAATGTACTTTCAAAATAGTGCTTTAACATAATAATGTTTTTATGAAATTCATGATTGTCTGATTGATTATATATTATATGTTTTCAAAAATTATATCCTTTAAAAAAAATTATTTGACTCACACAATTAGACACAAGCCTTCTAGGACAACACTAAAGTTCCTTAAGGCACTTAGAGTCAAACGATGTTGGGTACAGGGGGAGTGGTTTATTCCTTTAATTTTCTTTCAAAAATGTCTTTTGAAAAATCACTGTCTTTTAAAATGGTTTTCGAAAACTGCTTTAAATACTATGTCGTATGTTTTTCGTAAACTATATCTAACAAATTACCTTTATTTCAAAATATGCTTCAAAATTTTAAAACTGTGCTTTAAAATTGTGCCGAGGCCTCGTTTGATTTTGATAAACCCTAAAGACACAGAGGAAGGTCACTTTATGATCTACAAGGACTCCTAGGATGTGTCAGATTTAGGGGGAGTCTGAGTCAAACTTCTGAAAAGTTTGATTTAATTATTTGTTTTAAAATTATTGGATAATTCCTTTGATCTGAACTAAACCCTAAAAACTTAGAGGAAGAGTACTTGTGGTCAACAAGCTTCCCAGGGCTAGGTCAAGTTTAGGGGGAGGTCAAATTAAAAGAAATAATTTAATAACATGTTCAAAATCTTGCTGAAAATATAAGTCTTTCAAAATACTATTATTTTATTTTTTAGAATTTTTGTGGCTTATGAAATTGGTTTTGAAATAATGTTTACTTAAGGTTGAAAATTTTTCCAGGATACTTAAGAAAATGTCCTTGTAGTCAACAAGGTTTCCTAGGATTGTGTCAGACTGGAAGATAGACCAAGTCAAGTAAAATATTGTGTTTTAAAATTAAAGATTTTTCAAAAGTATTTGAAAATTTTAAAATTATACTAGCATATATTTTCAAAGTACTATCATTCTTTTTGGATTATCAAAATTCTATTTAAAAAATAATATTTACTTGAGTTTGAAGAATTTCCAAGACACTTAGGAAAATATCCTTGTAATTAACAAGGTTTCCTAGGATTGTGTTAGACTGGAAAAGAAACCTAGTCGAAACCTAGTCAAGTAAAATATTATGTTTTCAAAGCATAATCTTTTTCAAAAAGTACTTAATTTTTCAAAAATTCAATATTTTTCAAAAGTACTTAATTTTTCAAAGCTCAGTACTTGCAAAATATGCATAATATTTTTCAAAAAATACTTATATTTTTTAAAATTGTAAATATTATTCAAACATGCATAATATCTCTCAAAGTTACTTAAATCATTCCAAAATTGCATAATATCTCTCGAAACCACACTGGGCTAGGCGCCCCGGAGGTCCCGGGAGCCCAAGGTCAAAGCCAAAGAGGTAATCGAAGCAAATCAGCCACGAAGCAAGCGTACCAAATCAAGCTAGGTGCCCAGGAGGTCCCGGGCACCCCAGTCAGCTCCAGAGGCCGAGTCGAAGGGGATTAGAGCTGACCGAGCTGCGGATTGAGTTTTCCGCAGATGAAGGCACGTGTCAGGCGCCTCCGACGTCCCAGGCACCCCCAGGAGCACTATAAAAGGGGATCGACCCCAAGGCTTGAAGACAACAACTTCCAAGAGTGATTCTGATCATTCTGACCGACGACAACGCGCTAAAGACGAGGCTCTACGACCGGGAGGCTCCAAGAGGAGTGCGCGACACTTTGAAGGTCCAGATCGGCCGAGCTTCAAACTTTGTTTTGTTTGGTTTGCATTTATTATTCCGCATTCAATTTATTATCTTCTTGATTGTACTTCTGCATTGTAAGACGGGGTTTCTCCGCCTCTGAAAATTCCGAAAAGGAGACCAATAGTGGACTCACGCCGAGTATATAGGCCTTGGACGTACTGACCCTGGGGGTTGGGAACCAAGTAAATAATATTGAACAATTAGTTTTGAATTTATTTTGAAAATAAATATTGAATCTAAGATTAATTGAAAATTTGTGTTAGATTCGAATTTGACAAAGAGTAAACTGAATTTGAATTTCAAAAATTGGCTTCCAGGTCTTGGCGAGGCACAAGGCCTTCTTTGGCCGTAGCCTTATTGGATCATCAACCCTTTCCTTGACAAAGCCTTTCAGTGAAATTTCATTTTCAAGGTTACTTTTTGAGAAATTCTGGTCTAACTAGCTTGGGTCTTGGATCGGTAGCTTCGGCTAGTTTCACCAGTCTAAAGAGACCAAGTAGTGTATACTTGACCTTATTAGAAAAGGCTTCCCCAACGTACTATCATCTCACCGCCACCCAATACTATGTTGTTCAAATTTCAGTTAATTGGTTTAGTCCTTAGTCTAACCAGTCCTAATTCTAAGCAAAAAAACAAGCAAACATGACAAAAAATGATCTAAGTTATATCATAATTGAAATAATAATTTGGTTTTTTAAAATCAGCAAGGTTGTGAATTAGGTTTTCTAACATATTAACCTTAACTAATTTATATGAATCAATTATGTTATTTGAGATAAGTATTGGATTTTCAAATATTGAGAACTTACCTTTCCCGATCGTTTATCCAGAACTCTTGTAATGATCACGAGCTAATCGGACCAGTTTGGGTCGATCTCCTTCATTGTCTTCTGATTCCGAGTCTGAGTTGGACTTGGGTACAGGTTGAAGCTTCTTCTTTGGAGTTTTCCCTGCACTTGAAATTATACCTTCCTCGACCATTATAGTATCAGTCTGATTATTTAATTGTAATTCTGGAAAAAATTCAAAATTGGTTACCATTTTTATCTCAGTCACTTTGTCTTCTGACTCTGGCTCGAATTCGTAGTCAGGTATGGATTCTATCTCATCTTCTGATCCAGAGTCAATTTTGAAGTCGGGTGCTGACTCTTCGTGTAGATTGATTAGCTTTTCCCACATCTCCTTGGCACAGATGAAGGATCCGACCCGCTTCAATTCTTCTTTGGTCAGGCCACACTGTAAGATTACTGTTGCCTTAGCATCAGTCTCGATCTTCCTTAGAGTTGGTTCGTCCAATTTGTCCCAGGCGATTGATGTTCCATCTTCTGTGGGGAATGTGAACCCCGTTTGGATTATCAACCATAAATCCAGATTGGCCTTCAAGTGGGATTCCAATAGACTTCTCCAAGAATTGAAATTTTCGCCAGAGAAGAGCGATGGACGGGCACTGTTCCACTCTTGGTTGGCCATTTAGTTTAAACCTTGCACACAAGAGAAATAACAAAAATGTACCAAGACTTGGTCTTGGATTAGTAGTGCGGGAGAGGAAAAAATAGCTCAATAAAAATATTACACGAATTTCGAGGTAAAATAAAACTAATAAAAAGTTTGAGACAAATTTTTAGAAAATGAATATTCTGATTAATGAAAAATAACAGGAATTCAATGTTTGGGAAAGAATTTGCTCGAATTCAGGTAGCACGAATTTCGAGAAAAAAATATTAAAATAATAATAATAAAAAATTTATGACAAATTTTCAAAGATTGATCATTTTATCAATTCTGACTTATGGTGAAAAAAATAAGAATTCAAAATTAAAAAAGGCGTAAGAATATTTTAAAGCCACCCACAGATATTATTTATTTGAAATAAAAAGCGAAAAAGATCGAGTGGTGTTGCACCAACCTCGATTAACGAAAAAGAAAAGGAAAAAAATGAAAAATTTCGTAAATCTGAAAAAAAAAAACTCTCAAATTGGTGGTTGCACCAAATTTGAGCTACCCCGCTCTGATACCACTTGTTGGATCGAGAGAATACGATAGAAGGGGGGTGAATATTGTAAAACCGTTTCAGATTAGAAAAGAGAATGCGTAGCAGAAAGTTAAGACAAAAACACACAGAACACAATTGTTTTTACTTGGTTTGGAGTCGCGGTTGGCTCATACTCCAAGGCCCACCGTCCTTGATCGTTTACTACGGGCAATTCTATAATGCGCAAAGTTTTATAGAGAATTGTACAGTAGTATTGCAGTAAAAGGAATAATTTAACTCTTCGTTACCGACGCCCGGTGTGGATCGTACATCGGTGCGTAGGGTCGTCGTCGGTGCTAGAACCTCGAGATCAGAAGTTTCTGGAGCAGAGCGCTTGAGCGAAGAGCGTTGTGGCGTTAGAAAAGTGTTGCTTGAAGCCTTGGGGGTCGAACTCCTTTTAGAGTGCACCTGGGGGCGCCCTGGACGTTGGGGGGCGCCCTCCACGTGCCTCTTGATCCGCAAACCCCTATCCTGAACTCGGTCAGCCCTTATCCCTCCAAGATCGGGCTCGGAGTTTGACGGGGGCACCCGGGACACAGGGGGGCCCTGCTTGACTTGTTCAACAGGCTTCTCGGCTGACTTGAATTCGATCGCTTCGTTGGCTTAGACCTAGGGCGCCCGAGGCATCCAGGGTGCCCGAGACCACCTGGGTGCCCGGGAGCTTGAGGGTGCCTGGCCAAGTGAGCTTCCGAAGCGTTTCTTGCTCAACTTATTTTTCCTTCACCTTGGGGGCGCCCGGGACCTCCGGGGCGCCCAGCCCAACTGCTGCCCCTCTCCTGTGGGGCGTTCTGAGCTGCAGAAACTCATCCCTTCGGTCCAGCATCCAGGGTTAGTACCAAACATAATAAAGCAAGAATATCAGGTTTATACAGCCTTAGATGTCTTGGTTCTGACTTTGGGTCTCCCAAATGGAACCCTAGGTCGAACCGACGCCTACTGTTCCCTCGACGGGGAACGCGTCCTCACCTACTCCTCTCAGGAGAATTTACCTTTTGCCAACCGGATCCTCCGGTTGGACTTTTGCCCAACAATCCTTCGCCAGGTGTCTAGCAGCCCTTCGCCAGGTCTTCGGTACCAAGCAGTCCTTCGCCCGGTGCCTAGCAGCCCTTCGCCAGGTCTTAGACTCCTAGCAGTCCTTCACCAGGTGCCCAGCAGCCCTTCGCCAGGTCTTCGATTCCTGGCAGTCCTTCGCCAGGTGCCTAGCAGTCCTTCGCCAGGTGCCTAGCAGTCCTTCGCCAGGTCTTCAACTCCTAGCAGCCCTTCGCTAGGTGCCTAGCAGTCCTTCGCCAGGTCTTCAACTCCTAGCAGCCCTTCGCTAGGTGTCTGGCATTCCTTCGCCAGGACTTCAACTCCTAGCAGCCCTTCGCTAGGTGCCTGGCAGTCCTTCGCCAGGACTTCTTTCTACACACTTAGTAAACACATTAGATAACAAATAGTACTTAACTTTGAATCCTTTGCCAATATCAAAACAAGGTTCGATATGGTGCTTCCTACACCAACAAGATTTACGGTCGATATTCACCCCTCTATCGACGGCACCGGTCCTACACAATGTACTAACCCCTCACAAGGTTCCACACTTGTTTCACATCAATTGGACATTTTTCAATGGCTGAAAACCCAAATCAGCCTATACCAGTCGACTGCCCCTGGGCCGGTCGGCTGGCACTCTGAAAAACCAAATTTCAGCCTTCTGAACCCAATTTCATAAATGCACCCGAAATTCCATAAATCTCCAAAAATTTTTAAATTTTGTGGAGAGATTTGTGGTACCCATATCTACTTGGGAAAAATACATCCAAAAATATATCTATCACCATTCCAAAGATTGACATAAAATCCAAAACTACCTAATTAGTTCAATTAAACCTTGACCTAAAGTCCTAGTTTTGGTTTCCTCTCACTACTAGAAAAAATACATTCAACAACAGTGAATCACTGTTGTCGTATGCCAAATACCACTGTTGTTAAAGGCCATGTTGTTAAAGGGGGGTCTACGACAACAGTGAATCACTGTTGTCGTTTGGTCTACGACAACAGTTTGACAACAGTTTTCCACTGTTGTCGTATATCACATTCGATAACATTTTGACAACAGTTTTTCACTCTTGTCTTTTATTATATTCGACAACAGTTTTATAACCGTTGTCGTATATCAATAACAACAGTTTATCACTGCTGTCGTTTAGGGTTTTCACTGTTGTCGTTTAGATGAGTTTTAACAACGATGTTTAACCAATTTGACAACAAAGATATTTCCATTATATTTTCAATTAAAAGGCAATAATTTAACCTCGAAACAAAAACTATATATATCAAACATCATCAACATATTTACAATAAAGATCCACCACAACCTTTCTACAGACGAAACCACAAAAGTATCTTCTGTCCAAAAACCTTTCTACAGACGAAACCACTAAAGTATCTTCTGACCCAAATTACAAGAGTTCAAATTATATATAATTCTGACCCAACTAAACTTACAATGAAGTTCAAATCACAAAAATTATAGCTTGGAAGGTCAGATTAATGGTCTTCGAATATGATCACGAACAAGTCCCTGCAGCTGGAAAAAAGAGAACAAACACTCTAAGTAGTTATTCTATTAAATGCATATGTCCAATAAAAAATGATCCATGAAGATATGTATCAACAAACAACAAAAATAACAAACTAACAAACAAACTAACAAAAAAGATATGCATGTATCAGCACTTGCAATTATAAGGAAACTGCTAGCTTGGCTTATCTAGACATTTACAGCCTTGCAACCACTTTTCAAGGAAAATACTCAGACGACCATATTAAATATCTGACACATGTTCTTGATTGATTGTTTGTGATTCAGAATCATATTCTGAATCATAAACTGTGTCTGTTTAGGCAAATAAAAAAATATATTGAAGAATTGCATCCAATCAGGGATGTTAGGCAGAACTGCTGAAGCTCCAAAATATATTGAAGGAATTTCTATTGGATGAATGTGTTTATATTTATGTTAATTTCATACGATCATATAATTAGCTCATTGAGGTAGTCCTAGCAAACTGGATAAAACCCTTGATGAACACTCTCATTAATCCCTACCAATTAGACCTCGTCAAAGGCAGATAGATTGACAAAGTCTTCATTACAAGATGGTCCTCACTCACACAAAGAAGGGGATATAGCATGTTTCATGCACACACAAGACTTTTTCAAGTATTTCAACTCAGTCTTTTGGGATATCCCAAAATGCATATGCACGTCAGTTATTCACCATTGCATGTGTTACCAATTGTTCACCAACAGTCAGAGACTAAAGCAGGGGGCTTGTTGTTGATTTTTTATGGCATGACATGTAAAGAGATGAATATTGATTTTTGTGGCTCAGTGTTTACTGGGTTTGTAAGTTAAGGAATAATGTTAAATACCAGAAGGATCGTTGCAAAAAGATTCAGTTTAAAAGTTGTAATGAGAACATTTTGCTATGTATTTTATTGTTGGTCTTCTACGATCTCTAAGGGATGGGATTCCATTTGGATGATACACAACTGTTAATCTAGGTTGGTAATTTTCCACCCATTTGCAAAATGGGTACATTAGAAAGCCTAGTTGGATCAAATTTCAAGGAAATTACCAAACTCCTTGAATGCCCTAGTATCATTTTGATTTGAAAAGCCTATTTCATGTTGAGGTTTTGGCAGAGTTCCTAGAGAGCTTTAAGCAAAAAAATTAATTTCAACACCTCTTCACCCTCAAAGAGATGGACCTATTTAAAGCTCTACCTGGGAAAGCATGAAGTTCCACAACGTTGTTGGAAGAAATTTACATATCTCCAAATAACTAAGAGTAACTCTCCGTCTCTCTCTTTAATTATGTCTAAGTAAATAAGATAAATGAAATCAAACAGATATGAGATAGTACAATTCTTTCTTTACTTTTTTTTTCTCTTCCCTTAAACTATTTCATTCGCCTTCTGTTCTTTCTGTCCATGTACAGTGTATGTGTTTCCCCAAAAAAAAAAGGTTTTAGCATTAGCGAATGTTAAGTAATATCTGAAAAGTTTATAATGAATTCCTTTTCCAGAATAGTAGATCTAAAGCATATGCTGTTAAAATAATGATTTCATTTTCCATAGGAAAACAATATTTTAAAAAGCATACTGACACACAAACAGAGTTTTGATGAGAAGCACATATAACAAAAAGAAATTGTTTGACCATCATTAACAAGTTAATAAATTTTAGCATTATTAATCATAGAACCGTTTTTAGGAATATGGTTATATAGAAATACTTGATTTGAAGGAACAAATACACGATAACAAGTATCCTTCCATTAAAAGAAGAAGAAAACTAATCTTTAGAAGATCAAAACATTATCACCTTGTATTCGAGAAGATAGTCCCAGATCACGATGGTACTATCATCTGGAGACCACTCGGCGCCTGATAAATCTATTGTGTCAACAGCATAAGCACCCATAATTTCCCATGTCTGACAGGAAAGCAAATTTATAAAGTCTTTACAATCACGCCTCGTGCATACTACAGCAAACTTGCCATCTTTAGTGAAAGAAACACCTCTTGAAGCAAGTTTTGGCCACTGCACATGAACACAGGCAGTGTTTAGCAGTGACCAAATAGTCAATCTCAGCTGAAACATTTTCATTACATTAAATATAATTTCTTACAGAGTAATAAATAAAGTTACAAAATATATCTACAAACAAATTGCTAGTTTTTGTCTGAATAGCAAAGTCTTACACAACAAACCAAAGAGCATAAGATGCTATAAATCTACTTGTAAACTACTAATAGGGTTGGCAGAAAATTATGCTCTACTGGACAATGTTCTTAGTTTCAAACTCATCAACAGTTAGTGAATGAATGAAGTTATCAAGGAATTAGTTGGGTCCTACATAAAAGAAATGATCAAAGCTCAACTAAACCTAGCTAATGCAATTTGGGAATCTAATAGAGCTCACGTACAAGTTTGTGAATCCAAAAGGAAACATCCAAGAATGAAGATCACAACCAAGCCTTACTTGGAAACCCACACACCAGGCTTTCCTCTGCCCCTTTCTATTTTGATCAGAAGAAACCCAGCCACATGCAAGAGCCCTAATTTTCAAAAATCCCTAGGAAGAGGACTAGGTTAGCTCCAACTCACAGTACCAAAAACAATCAATAGCGATCTCAACTCACTAGGAGGGCCGCTGGCAGTGGCACTCAGCCGGGAAGGAGCAATTCGCCTGTCGTAGCTAGCGATGAAGATGCGGTGTTGACGCAGGGTACTGCTTGCCTGGGCGTCAGTAGCTAGGGCACGCGATCGAGGAAGAAGAAAAGGTAAGTGAGGAGGTGTCGCCTCCTTGCTTGCGCGATGAGAAGAAGAGAGCGAGAGGAGTCGGGGCTCACCTTGCGAGGGTGAAAGGAAGCGCCGCTCTCGGGGCTTCCTTGGACTCGGGCGATGAAGAAGGGGGAGAGGCGTCGACTCGTGGCTGCGAGGGGTTTGTGTGAGGAGGGGGTTTTTTTGCAGTTGGATATCCACCGTTGATTTTGTTTATTGCTTGAACAGCACAACAATACAACAACAACAGTTTAATATAACTGTTGTCTATTGTCATAATAGACAACAGTTTATCACATCAGTTGTTGTAAATCCCGCCTATAGACAACAGTTATTTTATAACTGTTGTCGTTGAGTATACATACGATAACATTTTGTTATTACTGTTGTCTTTTTACGTATACAGACCAACAACAACAACGGTTAATACTAAAACTGTTGTTAAATTGACATAAGACAACACTTTATCAAAAAACCGTTGTCGATTATGTGTTGTTGAATGCAAAAATTCTAGTAGTGTCTTGATGTCTTTGCCCATACCAATCCACAATGCATCCCAAGCATTGATTTATATGACATCTATACATCAAAAATCAACTTTCATGCTTTATGACCCCAATGTCATATTTCCATGCATGAAACTTAAATTCAACGTGCCAAAACCCAAGAATTGAGACTCAAGTCCGTCTCCAACTCTTTTGGCACACTCCATGGTCCATCTAGACCTCTATGAGAATACCTCCCGAGATCCATTCACCATATATCCCAAAGGCTCCTAGAGCTCCCCCTTGAGCTCTTAGCCCTAGCCACCTCCCTAGGTGACTCAACAACCACTAGGCCACACCGATGTACCTCTGGTGGCTCTTGGCCTACAAACTTAATCTTCTTAACTTAGACTCCTTGTCTTTGGTTAAGTCCTTCTTTTTGCTTTTAAATGACATCCCCTTGTCAGTTTTAGACTTTTCCTCCTTACCATAATTATATGCTACCCTAGCATATTTCTTTCCATTGGCATTGGAGCACTTTGATCGGTATCCCAACCCCGATCTATCATTGTTGGGGTTTAGACCACCCAACATCATATCTAAACCCTTAGATCCAACCGCGAATCTTTCTAGGGTTTTCTCCAATTTATCAAGCTTTGCCCTCAAAGCTTGATTTTCCCTTTCTAGGCTTTTAACCCTAGAATCCACATGTCCACCTTGGACATTCATAGACCTACCCATCTTCCTAGGCATATGTCTCCCCTACTTGGGACTCATGCCTTGATCCTTAGGTACATAGGTCTTTGATTTATCATAATGCATGACCTTTCTAGGGTTTTGATCTACCTTATTAACCCTATTTCTATCATTATACCTAACTCCATGATTATGCACAAGCAAGCATATTTCATTATTTCTAGCATACATAGATAAATTTGAAACATGCTTAAGTTTAGGAATTACCTCCCTTACCTTTGGAGCTCCCCCTTGATGTGAGCTTCTTTTCTTTTCTTCTTTTTCCTATCTTCTTAAATGCTCTATTTTCTTGAGCTTTCCACTCCTTGGGCATTTTGTCTGGTAGCGTCCTAGCTCACCACACGTGAAACATCTAATTTTCTCCCTTTTCTTTTGGATTTCCTCATTCCTACAACCCATGTTAGATTTAGAAGAAATTGAAATGGGTTTAGGGTTTACCTCCTTTTTCTTACCCTTTGGACACTTGTCCTTATAGTGTCCCTTTTCATTGCACCCAAAGCAAATGATGTGGTCTTTGGTCCTTGTTTTGGCGGAGGTAGGAGCCTCTTCTTGCTCCGGTATTGATGGGGATCTCTCGTCCCCCTCAATTCTTGAAATGGATACTTCTTCTTCTTCCCTTGATAAAGTGGATAATCTTTCACTTAATTGTGCCACTTCACTTGATTGTGCCACTTCACTTGATGAGGTTGACAATTCTTTTTATTCTTCCTTTTCTTGGACCATTTGGCTTATCTCCTTTGGCTCTTCCACCATTTGAGCTTGGGTAGGGTTTTCATGATATTCTCCCATCTTGTTCCATAGCTCATATGTGTTTTCGTATTTACCTACACCACTCAGTACATTATTAGGCAAAATGCTAAGTAATATCAAAATTACCTTCTCGTTTGTCTTCGATTGACTTTGTTGCTCTTTAGTCCAATATCTAGGTCGAAGCTTCTTTCCTTGCTTATCCTTTGGAATCTCGAAGGGCTTTTCTAGCACAATTATGCATTCCAACTCCATTCCAAACCAAGTCTTCATCCTTGTCCTCTAATAGTCAAACTCTTCATGATCATAGGAGGGTGGAGTGTTGATATCATCCCCCAACTTGTTTTCCATCATTCTTTCCTCTAGCTTGTGCCCTTTTGGCGGTTATTCCAACAAGAGCGGACATTCGCTCTGATACTACTTGTTAGATCGTGTTTGTCTTGCTAAAGGGGGGGGGGGGTGAATAGCAACTCTCGATTTCTACCTACGATGTTAGCGTGCGCAAGCGGAAACAATAACAATAAAAACAATCAAACGCTAACACGTTACCGTTTACGTGGTTCGGAGATGACGCTCCTACTCCACGACAGTCCGTAAGGTGGACGATCCCTTGATCCTTCGGCGGATCACTCCTCAAATGTCCTCCGGCTAGCTCGTGTAGCTCCTTGTGGGTGGAGAAACCTCGCCACACTCCTGGATACACATTCTGAGCACAAAGACTACTATTTGACTCTTAACCAAAGCCAAATTCGTTAAAGCACCAAGCCAAAACGAAGCCTTCTTAAATAGAGCTTAAGTCTGTTTTGGCCGCCACCAGTCGACTGCTCCCAGGGCAGTCGACTGTCCCCACTCAAAATTCGACCGTTGCAAGCCTAACGTTCGAATTTCTGGCTACTACCAGTCGACTGCCCCCATAGCAGTCGACTGATCTTTCTGCCACTCTCATCAGTCGACTACCTGGGGCCCAGTCGACTGCCACCTAGGTTTTTTCCTTCCCGAGTACAATTCTGTCGGCACTCGACCCCTAGGATTTCCCCGAGTACATTCCCTCAGCACTCGTACGCTCACAACTCAGCTGACACTTCACCAGCAGTATCGACTGTTGCCTTCGCGCCCTCTTCATCTTTGGCTCTCGTCCCTCGGATGCGCACACAAGCCTCCAGCTTGCCTCCATGCCATCCTTCACGCATGCCTCGAAGTCCGCACCCCTCAGCTCATCGTCCCTGCTATCCATGGTCCCTCGGGCGCATACAAGCCCACGGCTTGCCTCCATGCCACCCTTCACCCTACCTGAAGCCATCCAGCCAAGTCAATATGTGTAACCTGCAAACTTGCACACTTACATACACATATTAGAACACAAGGATAAACCTAACTTAAACCCTTTGCCCAAACATCAAAATACATGGTCACACCGGACCATAGATTGACTCAACATTCTCGTTCCTGACTTGAGCGTCTGAGTGGGCTTCGCCGGAAAATATTCCGGTGTGTTCCTATTAATGTTCGTGTTAATCTCGCAGGGTGCAATCATCTTCTCCTCATTGATATCCTCGTGGGCAATGCTTCGGTGACTCGTCATCCGCGGCATCTTATTTTTTTAGTAAGAACCAAGAGATACTCAAAATCAAAGACATGGTCTAAGGAAGGCGATGCTTAGTGTATAAGTCGAAGGACTCTGTGGAAGGTGGCTAAGGGCATTTCCAATGGAGTAAGATTTGTTGTGACTCCTACCAAAAAAAATAAAAGAGAGAGAGAGCGCAAGGAGGCTCCCTAAATAAAGAGTCTGCTTCTTACTTTCTTGACAGGTCAGCGTAATAAGAATTAAGGAGCTCCAAAAAGTTCCATGGGAGAGGTCCTAAATTCATTATAACACTAAAAGAAAATAGCGGATTAGTAATGGAATAATCGGTTGTTATTCCCAAAAAGTGATTGATTAGCGATCAATTATCATCTCCATAAAATTGACCACTGGCGACATTTAGCGATGAAATTTTAGTTCTATTGCTAAGTAGAGATGATATTAAATTATTGGTATCTAAAATTAGAGATAGAATATATATTCCGTTCAAAAAATTAGAGACGACCAATTTAATTTTGTCTCTAATATGAGTGATGGAACTAAAATTCCATGGCTAAATTTATAGACGGAATTACTATTCTGTCATAACTTTAGCGATGGATGTTTTAATTCCATCTCAAATGTTGGTGATGAAAATTATAAATTTGTTTCTAATTAGATATAGAATATTAAATGTCCATTTCGAATTAGAGACGAAAATTTAAATATCTGTCACTAATTAGAGATGAAATATTAAATATCCGTCTTTAATTAGCGACAAATCTTTAATATTTCGTCGCTAAATTTTAACATAAATTTGCCAGAACCTTCTCATTTTCATATTTTCCTATTTACATATTCACAAACAACACAACATCATAAATGATGATTTTCACAACACAAACAACACAACATCCAATCCAATTCATTCACAACACAAACGATACAAACACCACAGCTTATTCATAAATCCACTTATTCACACACAACATAACATACGATACAAACAAAACTATCAAATCAACTTATTCACACACAACATAACATACGATACAAACAAAACTATCAAATCAACTTATTCACACACAACATAACATACGATACAAACAAAACTATCAAATCAAATACAAATTACACATACGATACATACACTACAAGAAAAATATTATTTAGAGATGCCTAATTTCGTTGCTAACACATGTATTTTCATCGCTAACAGCAAATGGTGATGATAAATATTCATTGCCAACATTGTCGCTATAAGCTTGTAGTAAACCATATTTAGTGACGAAAGGCAAATATTTTGTCGATAAGATTAATGACATAACATAAACATCACTAAGGTTACCGTAAAATACACCATGGCTAGCGACGAATCATGCGAAATCGTCACTAACTAATAAAAAATGTTGGACCATGTAGCAGATGAACCTGGGGTGATCGGCCCGACCCCACGGAAGTTTTCCACTGGTCACCAGGATAAATTGGGAAGCTCTCACGGTGGATGACCTAGAAGCCTAGCGTCTTATGGTTCACGCCCCATTTGGAGGTAAAATTCTTGCAAAATACGTTGTAGTTAGGGATCGAACCGCAGATGTCTGGGATAACAACTAATCGCCCTACCATTGCATCATAACCCCCGGGGTAAAATTGTCACTAACTAGAATCATGTTAGCGATGAATTATGGGTGATTCGTTGGTAACATTTACTAGTATTAGCGACGAATTCCTTATAATTCGTTGCTAACAATTTACTTAAAAAACCAATTAAATTTACAATAAATTATGATACGTTACATGGTTTAGCAACAAAACCTAGGTAATTCGTCACTAACAATTAATGATAATTTATCCCGTTCATTGATCTAGCATCACAATCAATCGATGTGTGTTGCGTGTCTCCTTATGTAGCGGTCGACCTGTAAATGCAAAAGTGTTAATAATTAACAAATGAAATACTTAAATAAATAGCAAACTAAATAAAATTTTTGTAATTTAAATACAAAACAACTAACCATTAGGAGAACTATCATCATCAGGTATCTACTGAACTGGTAGATGCTCAATCCTCTTGGGTGACATGATTGCCACATATTCATCATATATAGATTAACAAATATGCATCAACATATATAGGTATTTACAAGTAATGGAATTTTATCTTTTAAAAATGAAGAAAAACATAAATACCTTTTAGTCTAAAAATTAATCACCATCATCATCTGAAAGAGATAATTGATCATCTGTGTCACTATCAATTGTAGTATCTCCATTCTCTTCATTAAGAAAACATTGAGCATCTCTAGCCAACTCCACTTGTGCATTTGATATATTTATTCGGCAATTTACCAAAGGGCGCACCCAAGAATTGATATTTACCAAAAGGTATACCATGGTTTCATTTTCACCAAAGGGCACACTCATTTTAGTGAACTTCCTCTTATACCCCTCCTGCTATGTACTGCCTTTCTCTTTCTCTCTTAGTAACAAATTCCGAGACGTCTGCAAATGCTTTTTCAGACTTTTATTTTAAAATAATATATTATGGAATCGGCGCTAAACTAAAAAATATAAGGTAAAATCGAAAAACTATTTTAATTAAAAAATATCTCATCTAACTTATTTAAAAACATAAATAAATAATTTTTATATTTGATTAATAGAAATTAATATATTAAATAATATTTAATAAATATATTAATGTAAAAACTAAATTTGAAAAAAAGAGCGTGAGCCTGAAATCAATAGATTTCAGGCCCACGCTGGGCCTGAAATATTTTATTTCAGGCCTAGCGTGGGCATGAAATTTTTTATTTCAGGCCCACGTTGGGCCTGAAATCTTTTGATTCAGACCCGACGTGGACTCAAATTTTTTTCTATTTTAAAAATATATTAATATATAAAAAAAACTTATCAAAACACTTAATTTCATATTAAAAAGCAGGGTCTGAAGGAGTGGTTTAAGTATATCAGTGAGTTTTGAGCGAAACTCACTTATGGACCTACCATATTTGGAATTCTGAAAATCCTATATCAGTAGACAGGGTTGAGCTAGGAGATGAGATTTTGGGTGCCCAAACCTCTAATCATGCTGTATCACCAATGCTATAGGAGTGGTTTAGGTATATTAGTGAGTTTTGAGCAAAACTCATTGATAGACCTACCATATTTGGAATTTTGAAAACTCTATATCAGTAGACAGGGTTGAGCTAGGAGATGAGATTTTGGGTGCCCAAACCTCTAATCTTGGTGTATCACCAATGCTATAGGAGTGGTTTAGGTATATCAGTGAGTTTTGAGCAAAACTCACTGATGGACCTACCAGATTTAGAATTCTGAAAACCCTATATCACCAGATAGGGTTGAGCTAGGAGATGAGATTTTGGGTACCCAAACCTCTAATCTTGCTGCATCACCAATGCTATAGGAGTGATTTAGGTATATCAGTGAGTTTTGAGCAAAACTCACTGATGGACCTACCATATCTGGAATTCTGAAAACCCTATATCAGTAGACAGGGTTGAGCTAGGAGATGAGATTTTGGGTGCCCAAACCTCTAATTTTGCTGTATCACCAATGCTATAGGAGTGGTTTATGTATATCAGTGAGTTTTGAGCAAAACTCACTGATAGACCTACCATATCTGGAATTCTGAAAACCCTATATCAGTAGACAGGGTTGAGCTAGGAGATGAGATTTTAGGTGTGCAAATCTCTAATCTTGGTGTATCACCAATGCTATAGGAGTGGTTTAGGTATATCAGTGAGTTTTGAGCAAAATTCACTGATGGACCTACCATATTTAGAATTCTAAAAACCCTATATCAGTAGACAGGGTTGAGCTAGGAGATGAGATTTTGGGTGCCCAAACCTCTAGTCTTGCTGTATCACCAATGTTATAGGAGTGGTTTAGGTATATCAGTGAGTTTTAAGCAAAACTCACTGATGGACCTACCATATTTGGAATTCTGAAAACTCTATATCAGTAGATAGGGTTGAGCTAGGAGATGAGATTTTGGGTGCCCAAACCTCTAATCTTACTGAATCACCAATGATATAAGAGTACTTTAGGTATATCAGTGAGTTTTGAGCAAAACTCACTGATGGACCTACCATATCTGGAATTTTGAAAACCCTATATCAGGCCCTCCTAGCGTGACAATTTAGGAAATTGTTTCCCAAAACAATTCCTTGAATAAAGTATGAAATTAGAATTAGGAAATTCGGTTCCTAATTCAATTAATGAGACTTGATAAATTAAGTCACATACATACTTTATTAAGGAAATCGTTAGTACATGACATAATTATATGTCATGAATGTGCTTAGAAAAGAAAAGGATGAGACCCAAAACCCCTTACAAAATATTAAGGCTAACACCTTCCATTAATATAGTTGGAACCGGAGTTTTGTTTCTCGTTTGGGTTGATGGACAAATCCATGCCCGACTTGAACCTCAACATGTTCAAACCATGGAATTAGTTTATGAATAATATAGTTGGAGTCAGAGGTCAATCCTTAGTTTTGGTTGTTGGACACATCCAAGCCTGACTAAACGGTTGAATGAGCTCCAACCATATTAAAACTATTTCTTGATTAATGCGTCTGCCTTAAGCTTGGAGCATCGATTTGTTGTGCCACAGCCAAGGTCGATGTAAAGAGAGGTGCAGTTGGGTGCTATGTATATTGTTGCATACAATTAATGAGTTAACAACCCAATGATTTATGTAAACATTGAATTAGTTAATAGCATAAAGTGATAGTTACATATATGTGATATGTAATTGGTATAATTACCTACCTTCATAGCTAAGAATAACTTGATGGCCACAACCATGGTTGTTCTTATCTATGGTTGGATATCAACCTATTTGGAGATATTCCTATGATCTCCCGAATTGATAAAAAAGGTTATTCAATTCGAAAAATAAATAGGATTTAATTAATGTATGTTGATACATTCTTTATCATAAGCTCAATTTGTATTTCTAGGATAATCACTCGATCATGTCTTCTTTGAATTTGCGTTCCATTTTGGACACCAATAAACTGACTGGGCCAAACTTCATGGACTGGCTTCGAAACCTGAGGATAGTCCTCAAGGCAGAGAAGCTTGCTTATGTCCTTGAAGAACAACTTCCTAACCGTCCTCCTGAAGATGCAACTCCAGACCAGTTTCCTGAGTTGCTCAACCTGCTGAAGACTGTAGAGCCTTCTGTGAAGCAGGATCAGAAGACGGTACTGTTAATTGGTTCCTCGAAGAAAGGTTCTAAGAGGAAGACCAAAGAACAGAATAAGAGAAAGAAGAAAAAGGCCAAAAAGATTGAAAAGACCCCAAAAGGCACTTGCCATTACTGTGGCAAGGAGGGTCACTGGCGAAGAAACTGCAAGGTTTATCTTGAGTCCTTGAAGAAGAAGGCATCCGATGCCCCATCCTCTTCAGGTATCTTCGTTATTGAATGTCACTCTATTTCCTCAAACACCTGGGTACTTGATACTGGGTGTAGCTCGCATATATGTAATGACATACAAGGGCTAAGGAATAGAAGAAGACTCGTCAAGGGAGAAGCGAATTTGCAAGTTGGAAATGGAGCAAAGATTGCTGCTATTGCCATCGGAACATATTTGCTAAAGCTCCCTACTGGACGTGTCTTAGAATTGGATAATTGTTATTTTGTTCCTTCGTTAATAACAAAACATTGTATCTATTTTATGTTTGAATGAAAAGAGTTATCATTTAACTTTTAGTAACAATTGTTGTTACATAACTTTAAATGGTATTCTTTATGGGACCGGAACTTTGTGCAATGGTATCTACACGTTAGATTTATCCGGTGACGTTTTCAATATCGAAGTCAGCAACAAACGTGCTCGAATAGATAATCGAATAGACTCCTACACATGACATTGTCGTCTTGGCCATGTTAGTAAGAAACGCATGACCGAATTACACCGATGTGGAATTCTGGAATCATTTGAACCCGGTTCATTTGATACATACGAATCATGCTTAAAAGGCAAGATGACCAAATTACCGTTTTCCGGAAAGTGTAATCCAGTGGGAGAATTGCTTGGTCTAATACATACTGATATATGTGGACCAATGTCAACTCTTGCACAAGGAGGCTATAGCTACTTCATCACCTTTATCGATGATCACTCACGATTCGGGTATGTGTTCTTGATGAAACACAAATCTGAAGCTTTTGAGAAATTCAAAGAGTTCAGAAATGAAGTAGAGAAACAGCTTGGCAAAAGTATTAAGATACTTCTATCCGATCGGGGTGGTGAATACTTGAGTCAAGAGTTTCAAGATTATCTTAGGGACAATGGGATATTGTCCCAATGGACTCCGCCGTATACACCACAGCATAATGGTGTATCTGAGAGACGCAACCGAACCTTGATGGACATGGTGAATCATGCAACTCTTCTAAAATCCTTTTGGGGCTATGCACTTAAGACAGCTGTTTACTTGCTAAACAGAGTCCCGACCAAGGTAGTCTCTACTATTCCATATAAGACATAGAATAGTAAGAAACCTCACTTAACTCACCTTAAGATATGAGGTTGTCCTGCTTATGTGAAGCGGATTATATTAGACAAATTGGATGCTAAGTCTGATAAATGTCTAATTATTGGATACCCTAAGGAAACGAAGGGTTACCAATTCTATCATCCCTTGGAACAAAAGGTGTTTGTTTCAAGGCATGCTGTATTTCTGGAAAAAGAATTTCTTTTACAAGAAAACAGTGGGAGTGGCATTGAACTTGATGAAGTTCAAGAAACTCCAATAGACATTACAGAGACACCTAGTCTAGACCCACAACCAATAACTCATAATGATGAGCTATCAGTTGAACCTAAAACAACACTACCTCTTCGTAGGTCTGATAGGACACGCAATATTCCAGAGAGATACGGATTTCTCATAAGTGAATCGAACGACGTGTTACTCATAAGCGATGACGAACCTATCAGTTATGAAGATGTTCTGAAAAGTTCAGAAAGGGACAAATGGCTTGAAGACATGAAGTCAAAAATGGATTCCATGTACGAAAATCAAGTATGGGACTTGGTTAACCCACCTGAAGGGATTAAGCTCATAGGGTGCAAGTGGGTTTTCAAGAAGAAAACCGACATGGAAGGTAATGTTGTTACCTTTAAAGCTAGACTAGTGGCAAAAAGGATATCGTCAGAAACAAGGAATTGATTATGACGAAACCTATTCGCCAGTAGCTATGCTTAAATCCATTCGGATGCTCCTGGCCATAGCAGCTCATTATGATTATGAGATATGGCAAATGGATGTGAAAACAGCTTTCCTTAATGGAAACCTGCTTGAGGATGTATACATGATACAACCTGAAGGTTTCATATCGGTTGATAAAACCAAAGTATGTAAGCTTCGACGATCCATATATGGACTGAAGCAAGCATCCAGGAGCTGGAACATCCATTTTGATGAGACAATCAAAGAGTTTGATTTCTCACAAAATCCTGACAAACCTTGTGTGTACAATAAGGTTAGTGGGAGTGCAGTCGTATTCCTAGTATTATATGTCGATGACATATTGCTTATAGGAAACGATATATCAGTCTTACAGTCGGTTAAAATTTGGTTGTCCAAAACCTTCTCCATGAAAGACCTGGGAGAAGCAACCTATATCCTTGGGATTAGAATCTATAGAGATAGATCAAAACGGTTGCTTGGTCTTTCGCAGTCTACATATATAGACCGAGTGCTTAAAAGGTTTAGCATGTCGGAATCCAAGAAAGGTTACCTTCCCATCAGGCATGGGATCAACCTTTCAAAGTCTATGTGTCCGCGCACAGAAGACAAGAGGATTTGCATGAATAAGATTCCTTATGTATCCGCGATAAGATCTATCATGTATGCTATGTTATGTACTAGGCCCGATGTATCGTATGCTCTGAGCATCACGAGCAGATACCAGTCTGATCCAGGAATGGATCATTGGGCGGCTGTCAAGACAATCCTTAAGTACTTAAGAAGAACTAAGGGTGTGTTCCTAATATATGGAGAAGATGATATGGTGATACGTGGGTATACAGATGCCAGTTTCCAGACAGATAAGGATGACTCCAAATCTCAGTCTGGATACGTATTTATCTTGAATAGAGGCGTAATAAGTTGGAAGAGTTCCAAACAAGACACCGTAGCAGATTCTACCACGGAAGCAGTCTGGATCAAGAAGTTTGTCTCAAAACTTGGTGAGGTTCCAACCATTGATGAAGCAATACCGGTTTATTGCGACAACAATGGAGCTATTGCACAAGCAAAGGAACCAAGGTCTCATCAGCGATCCAAACACGTGCTTCGCCGCTATCATCTGATCAGAGAGATTATAAGTAGGAATGATATACAAATTGAGAAAATTCCCACTGAAAGGAATTTAGTGGATCCTTTAACTAAGGTCTTGCCTCAAAGCAAGTTTGAGGGTCATGTTAGAGCCTGTGGTATTGGATACCGTAGCGATTGGCATTAGGCCAAGTGGTAGTTTATTAGTAATATGAGAGAAGTGTCCTAAGGCAATCGCCTTATGATTGTAATCATTTACTTTAATAAATGAATATTCACTATTTGAGTATACATGTTCATGTATATGATTGAGATCATAAACTCATTTACTGAATGTCCACAATACAATTCATAGCATGAGAGAATTTGTGATGAATTCACAACTAGTAATTATCTCTACATGTGCAATTGTGAAGTATTGAAATTGTCCCTAGTCGATGAATTGATAAATATGAACACTATCAATTCTGTTGAGACTAGCATGGGTTATTCTCTAATCAGCAGATTCTCACTGGCTGGTGACATTGGGATGTCCGAAGATAAACATGAATGCTAGTTAAGGGAACTAGTTCATTGGAGTGACTAGCTGTAAAACTTCATATGGTAATCTACATATAGATATGTCAATGAAGTTCTTACTGCAGCTTAAGTGCGATGTTCCTTTGACTTGCGGTGTTCAAGTCATCTTGGTCATGGAGACTTATACTTTGACATCTTAAGCAAGCATCTCTAAGGAGGTGTGGACCCAGGATGGTTGGGTATAAGCCGAAGTGCCCGAAGATGTTTGAACAACCTATAAAGGATTCACCACTCCTTGCGAGGAGATGTATACCCAAGGCCTATCGTCGGATTGTTACTCGAAGCCTCTGGCCAGAGCATCACATGTTCAGAGTATGAATCTCTCAGAAACATGAGAGTAACTAGAATCCGTTGGACGAGAAAGACATTACTTGGGCTAGGTGTGACGTAGTCAGCCTAGTGGGGACTGACACACATAGACCGTGTCCTGAACCAAGGGGGTATAAGATGATGAAGGGAATGGGGCACGACTCATTATAGCTGCTGAAGGGTTTCAGAATTATTTCTGAGGTCAACCGTTGATCTTTCGATTAATTGGGGGTCATGATGTACTACTAGGTGCCACTCATGATCGTTCTATAATTGGTTGATTATAGATGGCCAACATAAATCGAAAGCCTATTTAGTCACACGCACTACGAGTAATCCGAGGGATTTAAAATGAGTTGAAAATTAGATTTTCCGATCAAGAGAGATAAGTCGAATCTGAATTTATCAGAGACGCATCGGAAGCTTAAAATGACTAAGTCTTTTGAAGGCTTATTGGATGAATTAAATGAGTTTAATTCGTAAGGTAACGGCATGGATTTGGCCAGCCAAAGAGGGTTCCAACCCTCTATGGTTTGGCCGGCCACAATAAAAGGGAAACCAAATTGTTTGGTTTAAATTATAAAATAAATCGAGCGTGATTTGTTTTATAAAGAAATTTATATAAAGAAATTTATAGAAATTTATTCTTTTTATGGAAATTAAAATGAACCATGGATTGGTTTATTTTATTTTATAAAATCAATTATGAATTGATTTTTCCATGATAAGAAAAATTTATATAAAAAATTTCTTGTAAAATTTTATTCCATAATAAAAGGGGAGACATGGTTGTTTTTATTATAAATTAAGTTATAATAAAAAACTTGGCATAACGGAATAATTCATAGAAAAATTTATAAGATAAATTTCTTATGAAAAATTTATTCCGTTAAAAGGAGACTTGGCGATAAAGAGGCTACTATATAAAGGTGCAAAGGCAAGGCTTAGAAATCAATTCAAGAGATCAAGGATTCTTGCCTAGCCTCTCTTCCTCTCCTTTTCTCCCTCTCTCTCTAGGGCCGGCTACCCTCTCCCTCTCCTAGGGCCGGCTGCCCTCCCTTCCCTTGCCGTGAGCCACCACCAAGAAGAGGCCGAAGAAGAAGAAGAAGCGGGGCGCGACTCCTTCCTTCCTCCCGGATTCTTGATTCCGTTTTTCTTTTGGTGGTTAGTTTTCCATCTCTCTTTTGTTACTCTTGTCGTGCTTTTGGAGAATCTAGTAGTTCTTGTCGGCACGAAACTCGTGGCTTTACGAAGTCATCCCGAAGCGAACTCGGCGTGGACGCGAATAGAGGCGGAGCTTCCAAGGGACGCTACGGTTGGATCTCGTCCCTTACTTCGAGTTACGCGAGGTATTGAGTAAATTAGTTTACTTTCTGTAAAATTTTAATTTATGATCATGTCCACACATCATAAGGTTGCATGCTAGATACGTGGTTAAAATAATTTGATAAATTATTTATGCTAATCCTTCCACTGCACGTAATTATTTTTTTTAATTATGAACCCGTATCCATGTCAACATGCACCCGGTCCCAACATAACTCCTCTAGCGGTATCCACGCACACTAGATCACGAATTAGATGATCTGTTAAGTGCTATAGCCACTTGGATTGACAAAATACTTTTGGAAGCACTACGGATCTGAAGATATGTCTCCGATCAGAGAAGAAGTAGATTGTCGAAGGCTTCCCGGGAGAGATGGAGAGAGCTCTCACAAGAGAGACAAAGGAGAAGTGCACCTTAGTTTTCTTCCAAGGGTGGCTATATATAGCTTCCAAGGAAGATAAAGAGACATGACACTTCATCTTCTCCATTAATTATCATAATTACGGCTCTTTAAATTCTCTATTAATAATCATTAATAGAAACTCTTCATTTTCTTCATAATTGCCACCATAATTGTGACTCTTCAAATTCTCCAAAGAGTAAGAGATTAATTTCACTCTTTCTTCTCTAGATCAAATAAATCCATATTTGATCTTGATCCGTTCTAGCTTCCAATATTTCAGAAATAAATAATAATCCAATTAATTCATATTTAAAAATAATTAATTAATTAATTTTAGTATCCACTAAAATAATATAATCAATTACAGATATTGTTCATGTCTATGTGCTATACGTGCGACCCTCTAGGTTCTATACACGAAGGCAGTGTAAATCCATACACAGAATAAGGTAACCGTCTAGCAACAGTTTTTAGCCACTCAACGTGATAGAATATTAGTTATAAACTAAAACCTCCATGAACCGATTACTATGTAATTCAATCTCTTCATCTTTACCCTACATCCCAATTAATTCAGTGCACTACGCATCATCACCAACATAATTATTTTACTTGATTTCCAAGATATAATAGATTCATCTTGAATGATAATCATTCCTCCTATGACCATGAATTTCGAGTCACTAATATCTCTATCAAGCGGTCAGGATGTTAACTCTCTAATCCAAGAGAGCGATGAATCCTCTATTGACTCAACACTATTCTCTCTACGTTTTGTCATACACCCAACTACCGTATTAATTATAGATTTTAATGCATGATAGAACTAATCTGAGAAATTATAAACGGTAAATACTTACAGTGATATTCGCAAATCCTCTTGTGTTCTTTGTGCTTGTCGTTGGAAGTGCGATCACGCAATCGGAAAGCTCTTCTACTCTCATATTTACAAACCAAATCCCTCTGACTCTTTGTATGTTTCTCTGTCAGAAGCAATATTCTCCGACGATTCTCTCTTGGACGCACCCCCTCCCCTTTTAGAAAAGGGTCTAGGAAAAGGGGGGGGGGGGGGGGGGGGGGGGGGGGGGAGAAGTGGGGAAGTGACTTCCCCCACGTCTCCACTTCCTACATCTCCCACTCGTTCAAGTCAAGTCACATAGACTAAATAAGAATCAGATCACAAAGACCATATCATAACTAGGTTACAAAAATCAGATAGTCACAAAGACCATATAGTCACATAGACTAATAGAATATCCAATTCATACCTTATGGAAAATGATTCATGCGACAGCAAGCATACCGAGCAATCATTGCTAAGAAAGCTGTGACACTTAACTTAGCTGCTCTCTGAGCGATCAATACTAAGAAAGTTGTTACACTTTACTTAGTCGCTCTATCACATGAATCAGAGACATCAATCACTTGCTTTTACCCCAGACTAAATCATTTACATCAATATGAACATCTCTAATCCCTCACGATGACAATTAAGTCAAGAGTTTGTTTAGTATTTCCATTGAATACAATTATTCACAATCACAATATTTTAAGTACTCAACAAAAAATGTAATTGGTCGACCAGTGAATAGGTGTCAATGATGTAAATCTCTCTTAATCTTCCTATTTAGCTTGAATCTATTCATTCTAATTAGTTGCTTTCCTAGTTATACTCCATAGACCGAATCATACATAGCCAATAGGATACATGCTAAGGTAGCAGACACTGATTAAAATTATTAGTAGACAGCTAAATAGACACATAGGGTAAATATGAGATTAACTTATAATCTCAAGGGTCTCACATAGTTGAGAATGAGAGATTCATTCTCCTACTACCCTTATTGTTGCTATAACACATGTGGTATGAATCACATGCTGCGATGTATTTCTCTTTAACAAAAAGAGTGCATGTTTTTATCAAAATTAACATCGTACAGATTTTGATCTAGACATACCTAATGTCTAATCCTGAATTCAACTTATGAATTTCAATCTGGCTTTCAGCAGATTCAGTAAATGGTGGGTTTATTTACTCCGATCATTACCTAGATGATCTCATCTTGATACAAAAATTAAGGCAACCTCAACTTATGAGTATGCCTCTATTTATAGCTACATATGCTATCCCATAAGTAATGGTCTTATCTCTATTTATACTCAATAAATAGAGATGATTGTCCATATAAGTGGACAAATCTCAACCTGCCAACATGCTTATCGAGACTTTTATCCAAAATGTAACACCAATATATATATATACACTGATTAAATCATGGCATTTTCATATATGTGATTGTTTTACAATGTGTTACATTTTACGAAGTCCCAAAGACTTCACATATCCAAGAGATGACTCTTTAGTTAAAGGCTTAGTAAAAGGATCTGCAAGCATAGCATGGGTAGGAATATACTCAAGGACTACCTTTCTTTTATCCACAATATCCCTTACATAATTATACTTAATTTCTATATGCTTGCCTTTACTGTGATATTTGGGATCCTTGTAAAAAGCTATCATAGTTTGATTGTCACAATACAATGTAACGGGACTTTCACTATCCTCTGCAATCTTCAAATGTTTCAGGAACCTTCTTAACTAGACTACTTCTTGTACAGCCGCTACACAAGACACATATTTGGCTTCCATTGTCGACAATGGTACATAAGTATGTTTCTTGCTGTTCCATGAGATGACACACCATTCAATAAGAAAGTATAACCCGATGTGGATTTTTTGTCATCAAGGTCTCCTACCCAATCTGCATCTGTGTAGCCCTTCAGACTCAACTTTGATCCTTGAAAGCAGAGACAATAATCTTCCATCCCTTTGAGATATTTGAATATTCACTTCATTGCCTTCCAGTGTCTCGATCTTGGGTTTGACTAGAAACGGCTAACCAAGCCAATAGCATAACTGATATCAAGACGTGCACACAACATAGTGTACATTAAACTACCAATGACACTGGCATATAGTTTTTCCTTTATGTCAGCTATTTCATTAGGAGTCTTGAGATACATACTTTTGCTCAGAATAGTACCTCTCGCTACAGGAGTTTGGTCAATGTTGCAACTTGACATATTAAAGTGTTGTAACATCTTAGTTATATAAGCCTCTTGAGACAAACCTAAAAGCCTTTTTGATCGATCTCTAATGATCTTTACCCCTAATATGTACTCAGCTTCTCCCATATCTATGATGTCAAATTGTGATGAAAGCCATGATTTGATTTCTATCACAAACTGTATGACATTTCCAGCTATTAGCATATCATCAACATATAACGATAATATGACAATCTTTCCTTTATCCTCCCCAAGGTAAACACAATGATCCTCATTGATCATTTCGAAAACATAAGATAAAATAACTTCATTGAATCTTATGTTCCATTGTCTTAACGCTTGCTTTAGCCTATATATTGACTTTTTAAGTCTACATACTTTATCCTCATGACCTTCAGCAATATAACCTTCTGGCCGTGCCTTATAGATTTCCTCGTCATGATTACCATTAAGGAAATCCATTTTTACATCCATCTGATGTAATTTCAAGTGATAATGTGTTACTATAGCTATAATGACACGTATTGACAAAAACTTCACAACAGGGGAAAATGTCTCTTCAAAATCAACACCCTCCATCTGGGTATATCCTTTTGCAACTAGATAAGCTTTGTATCTATCAATTGATCCATCTGCCTTCCTCTTGATTTTGAGAATCCACTTATTTTCAATAGCCCTTCGGCCCAGAGGAAGATCGATTAAATCCCAAACTTGATTCTTTCTCATAGACTCCATTTCTTCATCCATTGTAATTCTCCATTTTTCTCTAACTGAGCATCTCAATGCTTCCTCAACCGTTCGAGGTTCCTCATCGTTAATAAGGAGAATGATTAATGCCTCATTCTCAATGTCAAATCTTCTTCTAGGAATAATCATGCGACTACTCCTTTGCAGGTCTGACTGTTGAGAGAATGAAACTGATTCATTAATTGGAAAATCACTCCCACTTGGTAGACTAGATTCAGGTTTCTTTTATGATACCTGATTTGTTGATAAAGGAACAATATCCTCCTCCTTTATTGCAAATAAAGGAATTGACTTATCAACTTCACCTCTTGTTGGGAATTCAGTTTCAAGAAAAATAGCATCTCTTGACTCTATTTCAAAGATGGTTCCATCTGGTTGCTCACCAACGAATACATAACCCTTAGAAGTATCAAAATATCTTACAAAGATACACTTTTTACCCCTTGGTCCTAGTTTTCCATATTGGTGAGTCTTATCATGAACATAGGCAGCTGACCCCCAAGGTCTCAGATTACTCAAATCTGATTTTTTCCCTGTCCAACGTTCATATGGTGTAGATAGAATAGATTTAGAAGACACTCGATTAAGTATATAGGTAGCAGTTAATAATGCATCTTCCCAATAGAAAATAGGCAAATTAGCTTGAGCCATCATAGACCTAACCATATCTAGAAAAGTTCTATATCTTCTTTCAGCAATCCCATTTTACTATGGAGTTCCAGGGATCGTTAGTTGTCTAATAATCCCTTTCTTATTACATATTGTCTTAAACTGATCAGACAAATATTCACCACCATGGTCAGTGCGTAAGGTTTTAACCTTACGATCTAATTGATTCTCAACTTCATTCAAATAACATTTGAAATAACTAATACTTCATATTTATGAGAAGTCAAATACACATGACCAAAATGTGTGAAGTCATCAATAAATGTAACAAAATAAGAACCTTCATGTCTAGCCTTCACATTCATTAGACCACATACATCCGAATGAATTAATTGCAATGGTTAATTAGCTCTAATAGCTTTACCAAATGGTTTCCTAGTTGCTTTTCCAGCAAGATAATGCTCACATATGGACAAGTTAATCTTAGCATGAGTGCCCAATAGACCCTCCTTAGCTAATCGATTCATCCGTTCTTGTTCGATATGTCCTAGTCTAGCATGCTAAAGTTCCTCATTAATATTAGCATCACTAGTAAGAGCAATGCTTGAAAAACAACTATAATTCCACAATTAATATGTTATTCTACATCAAGAACCATGAAACCATTCATTACATAACCACATCCAATCAACACGGAGTTAATACGAAGTTCCACACAATGACTGAAAAAGTTTATACAATAGCCCAAATCAAGAAGACTAATTATAGAAACTAGATTCCGTCGAATCTCAGGAGTATAAAGTTGACTTGCTCATAGGTTTCTGTCCATACTTCTTTCCTTTAACATTCTTCGTGATTAAGCCCTGCCCAACATCAGCAGCTTCTTTTCCTTTTCCCTTTCCTTTTCCTTTCTTGAACCACCTTTTCTTATTCTTGGATCCAGAACCTTCAGCTACAAAAGCTTGTCCAGAAATTCTTGCGGATTCACTTCTCTCAGCCTCCAAATCAATATGGAGTGAGACATCAATGAAAGTCTTAATACTTTCACTCAGTGTAAGGTTCTATTTCATTGATTCCTAAGAATCAGGAAGGGAATGGATAACTGCCTGAACCTGTTGTTCATCAGTCAACTCATGACCAGCAGTTTTCAGCTCTCGAATCATATTCCTCATTTCCCTCAGATATAGGGTTATGGAGATATTCCGGTGTTTCTTATAGTTGTCAAACTTGATTGTCAGCTGACGAAGCTTGCTTAAGCTAACTCCACTGTATTTATCTCTAAGGGCAACCCAGACAGCATGAGTTGACGATAATGGCTCATACTCATATACAAGGTCATCTACCATTGAACTAATCAAAATACCCTTAGTAGTGGAACCCTTTTTCTTGCATGCCTTATAGGCATCAAGATCACGTTTATGTTGAGCTATAGAACCATCTGCAGGTTCTACTATAAATTGATTTACAACTTCTAGAACTTCTTGTTCCTCAAGTACATATTGTATCTTAAGGTGTCATATTTTATAGTTGTCCCCATTTAATTTTTCTCCTTTGTTGAGTTCAGCTATTATATTCTTTGTTGTCATGATCTAACATAAATAAACACATTATTTAGTTATTCAGTGTAACTCATATGCATGTAACTAATAACTAACTCATTGTAAATTAGAGTTGGTTTATGAAATCAAGTGGTAACTACGTTCCCACTCATCCTCTGTATATCCAATCTAATAAACATTGATTAGTTATTTTACATACATCCCATCATATGAACTAATTATAAATGAACTTATCATTTAAATGAAATGAACTAATCATTAACAAGTTTGTTAACACATAATATAACTTTTCATAAAATAAAACTGTTCGTACATAACGACAGTAACCACTATATGACTCTTAAAAAACTAAACAAGCAAATACTATTTATACATAACAACAGAGACAAGATACTAATAAACTAGATAAGCTAGCACTACTCCCACTAGGACAAATACTACCGCAGTGGTAAATACCATTCTTCTCATCATAGACTTGATATGAAGCAAATTAGCTTCAGGATCCTCCACAGATTCTATAGGATCTTCTTCTGGATCCTCCTCGATTTCTTCAATTAGATCCATGTCGAATTCCTTAGGATCCTCCTCGAATCCTACAATTAGATCAATTTCAGCTTCCTCTAGATCCTCTTCAAATCATCAGGATCCTCTTCTAGATCATTCTTAGAATCTTCCAGATCATCTTTTAAAAATTTTGGCGAAGTAGTTCTCTACACAACTCAGTATATGAGATACGCCTTTTATTGCATCCTCAGATACATCTTGCAGCTACTCCACCACGTCTCGGCAACGAATGGATCAATGCCCCGATCCAGTAGTTATTTAGGACTGGAAACTCTTCCTGCTTGAGTTTCCAAAATGGTCGATCCAGCCTTCTCATATGTCCTAGGATTCCAAAACTTAGGCGGTAGTCAATCTCCTCTATCTGTTCCCTCAGCTCATTCCATCGCACCTCACGACGAGTTATTGTGGTTATAAACCTTGGCATCTGGAATTGAAAATCACAATGTCAATACAAAACCGATAAACTGTTGGTGACGGATGCACCAGATCGAACCTGGGGTTTGATAATGGCAAAGGTTTCATAAGTAAAGATTATATTATAATGTAATGAATCTGTTAAGTGTGTAGGAAAAGTCCTAGGTAAGCTAGGCACGAAGTCCTGGTTCGAGGAATTGGGCAATAATTCCTGGCCAAGGGCTGGGCACCGAAGACCTGATCGAGGGTTGGGCAATAAGTCTTGGTCATGGACTGGGAACTGAAGACCTGACCGAGGGTTGTGTAGGACCGGTGCCGTCGATAGAGGGGGGGGGTGAATATCGACCGCGAAAACCTTCGTAAACCTTTCGTTCGTTCTGGACTTAGAATATTAGTAGCAGCGGAAATTAAGAAAACAAAATCACACAGAGACACGATCGATTTTACTTGGTTCGGAGCCTGGGTCGACTCCTACTCCAAGGCCCACGGTCGTTGACCGTTTACTGAGGGCAATTCTATAATCGTGCAAAGATTCTTACAAAAGATTACAGTTCTAGTACAGTAGTAGTATAACAGAATTAAAGAATTAGTTCTTCGTTACCGATGTCCGATATAGGATGTTTCTCGGAGCAGAGGGACGTCGTCGGCGCTTTGGTGTCGAGTTGGAGGGTTTCTGGAGCGAAGCGCAGGACCAGAAGAACTTTACCGCATTGGAAGAAGAGTTGTTTGAAGCTTGGGGTCGAGGGCCCTTTATATAGAGCCTGGGGGTGCCCGGGACGTCGGGGGCGCCCCCCCACTTGTCAGTTGATCCGGAAGTTGCTCGGTCAGCTTCTGATCCTTTACATTCGGGATCAGCTTTGACCGGGGCGCCTGGAGCGCTCGGGGCGCCCGTATTAACGGGTCAAACCGTCATCCGTTGG
>JAGFNQ010007932.1:0-28403 GCA_024364735.1 Boesenbergia rotunda
AGATGCTTGCTTCAGTCCATATATGGATCGTCGAAGCTTGCATACCTTGGTTTTATCAACCGATGTGAACCTTCAGGCTGTATCATGTATACGTCCTCAAGCAGGTTTCCGTTAAGGAAAGCTATTTTCACATCCATTTGCCAAATCTCATAATCATAATGAGCTGCTATGGCTAGGAGCATCCGAATGGATTTAAGCATAGCTACTGGCGAATAGGTTTCGTCATAATCAATTCCTTGTTTCTGACGATATCCTTTTGCCACTAATCTAGCCTTAAAGGTAACAACATTACCTTCCATGTCGGTTTTCTTCTTGAAAACCCACTTGCACCCTATGGGTTTAATCCCTTCAGGTGGGTTAACCAAGTCCCATACTTGATTTTCGTACATGGAATCCATTTCCGACTTCATGGCTTCAAGCCATTTGTCCCTTTCTGAACTTTTCAGAACATCTTCATAACTGATAGGTTCGTCATCGCCAATGAGCAACACGTCGTTCGATTCACTTACGAGAAATCCGTATCTCTCTGGAATGTTGCGTGTCCTATCAGACCTACGAAGAGGTGGTGTAGTTTTAGGTTCAACTGATAGCTCATCATTATGAATTATCGGTTGTGGGCCTAGACTCAGTGTCTCTGTAATGTCTATTGGAGTTTCTTGAACTTCATCAAGTTCAATGCCACTCCCACTATTTTCTTGTAAAAGAAATTCTTTTTCTAGAAATACAGCATGCCTTGAAACAAACACCTTTTGTTCCATGGGATGATAGAATTGGTAACCCTTCGTTTCCTTAGGGTATCCAATAAATAGACATTTATCAGACTTAGCATCCAATTTGTCTGATACAACCCGCTTCACGTAAGCAGGACAACCCCATATCTTAAGGTGAGTTAAGTGAGGTTTCTTACTATTCCAAATCTCATATAGAGTAGCAGAGACTACCTTGGTCGGGACTCTGTTTAATAAATAAACAGCTGTCTTAAGTGCATAACCCCAAAAGGATTTTGGAAGAGTTGTATGATTCATCATCGACCTAACCATGTCCATCAAGGTTCGGTTGCGTCTCTCAGATACACCATTATGCTGTGGTGTATATGGCGGAGTCCATTGGGATAATATCCCATTGTCCCTTAGATAATCTTGAAACTCTTGACTTAAGTATTCACCACCCCGATCGGATCGAAGTATTTTAATACATTTGCCAAGCTGTTTCTCTACTTCATTTCTGAACTCTTTGAATTTATCAAAAGCTTCAGATTTGTGTTTCATCAAGAACACGTACCCGAATCGTGAGTGATCATCGATAAAGGTGATGAAGTAGTTATAGCCTCCTTGTGCTGGAGTTGACATTGGTCCACATACATCGGTATGTATTAGACCAAGCAACTCTCCCACTGGATTACCTTTTCCGGTAAAGGGTAATTTGGTCATCTTGCCTTTTAAGCATGATTCGCATGTATCAAATGAACCGGGTTCAAATGATTCCAAAATTCCACATCGGTGTAATTCGGTCATGCGTTTCTTACTTACATGGCCAAGACGACAATGCCAAGTGTAGGAGTCTATTCGATTATCTATTCGAGCACGTTTGTTGCTAACTTCGATATTGAAAACGTCACTGGATAAATCTAACGTGTAGATGTCATTGCACAAAGTTCCATTCCCATAAAGAACGCCATTTAAAGTTATGTAACAACAATTGTTACTAAAAGTTAAATGATAACCCTTTTCATTCAAACATGAAATAGATACAATGTTCTTTATCAACGAAGGAACGAAATAGCAATTATCCAATTCTAAGACACGTCCAGTGGGGAGCTTTAGCAAATATGTTCCGATGGCAACAGCAGCAATCTTTGCTCCGTTTCCAACTCGCAAATTCGCTTCTCCTTTGACGAGTCTTCTTCTATTCCTTAGCCCTTGTATGTCATTACATATATGTGAGCTACACCCAGTATCAAGTACCCATGTGTTTGAGGAAATAGAGTGACATTCAATAACGAAGATACTTGAAGAGGATGGGGCATCGGATGCCTTCTCTTTCAAGGACTCAAGATAAATCTTGCAGTTTCTTCGCCAGTGACCCTCCTTGCCACAATGATGGCAAGTGTCTTTTGGTTTCTTTTCAGTCTTTTTAGCCTTTTTCTTCTTTCCCTTATTCTGTTCTTTGGCCTTCCTCTTAGAACCTTTCTTTGAGGAACCAACTAACAGTATCGTCTTCTGATCCTGCTTTACAGAAGGCTCTATAGTCTTCAGCAGGTTGAGCAACTCAGGAAACTGGTCTGGAGTTGCATTTTCAGAAGGACGTTTGGGAAGTTGATCTTCAAGGACACAAGCAGGCTTTTCTGCCTTAAGGACTATCCTCAGGTTTCGAAGCCAGTCTATGAAGTTAGGCCCAGTTAATTTGTTGGTGACCAAGATGGATGGCAAATTCAGAGAAGACATGATCGAGTGATTAACCTAGAAATACAAATTGAGATTATGTGAGAAGATTTATTAAAGAATGTATCAACATACATAAATTAAATCCTATTTATTTTTCGAATTGATTCACCCTTATTATCAATTCGGGAGATCGTAGGAACATCTCCAAATAGGTTGATATCCAACCATAGATAAGAACAACCATGGCTGTGGCCATCAAGTTCTTCTTAGCTATGAAGGTAGGTAATTATACCGATTACACATCACATATATGTAACTATCACATTATGCTATCAACTAATTGAATGTTTGCATAAAACATTGGGTTGTTAACTCATTAACAAGTATGTATCATTATACATAACACCCAACTGCACCTCTCTTTACATCGACCTTGGCTGTGGCACAACAAATCGATGCTCCAAGCTTAAGGCTGACCCATTAATCAAGAAATAGTTTTAATATGGTTGGAGCTCATTCAACCGCTTAGTCAGGCTTGGATGTGTCCAACAACCAAAACTAATGATTGACCTCTGACTCGAACTATATTATTCATAAACTAATTCCATGGTTTGAACATGTTGAGGTTCAAGTCGGGCATGGATGTGTCCATCAACCCAAGCGAGAAATAAAACTCCGATTCTAACCATATTAATGGAAGGTGTTGGCCTTAATATTTTGTAAGGGGTTTTGGGTCTCATTCTCTTTAAGCACATTCATGACATAAAATTATGTCATGACTAACGATTTCCTTAATAAAGTATGTATGTGACTTAATTTATCAAGTCTCATGAATTAAATTAGGAATCGGATTTCCTAATCATAATTTCATACTTTATTAAAGGAATTATTTTGGGAAATAATTTCCTAAATTGTCATAATTAATTTCGGAAATAATATGTTTAAGACTTTGATTTCTCTAAATCAAATCTTGTTAAATTAAGAGACAAATCCCTTAATTCAACTACATATTATTTTCATGAAAATCTTATTTAAGAAACTCTATAGGAAACCATTTTCCTAATTAATTTTGGAGACAACAATATGTAAGAGCATCACCTCTTAAACATATTTTATTCATGGATTTAATTAATTACAACAAATTATTTTCTAAGGGTGGCTCCCCGAGGCTCAGATACCCAAAGAAAAGTAATGTGTTGTAAATCCAATTGGACGGCTCCCCGAGGCTCAATCCAATCAAACATGACAATTTCAATTAAAAATTGGAAAATTAAATTACAACAACTAACTTTAAATTGGACGGCTCCCCGAGGCTCAATCCAAAATAAAGAATTTTGTTGTCAATTTAAAAATCAATTCAAATTTAATTATCAATTAACTGTCCATGAATTTGTCTAGACTTTCTTAAAAGAAAGCGTCTAAAATTGCGAGATTTCGAAAATTGATTTTCAGAATAATTGCAAGTTTCCGGTACAAAGAAAACTTACATATTTCCAAAATTGGAAAATTTCTAAAATAGAAAAATTTCCAAAATTGGAAAGTTTCCAAAGATGGGAAGTTTCAAAATTATTATAAACTTTCAGAAAATAGAAAATTTCAAACGTTTGCGAAATTTCATGAGGATTTCCAAACTTTGAAATTCCTAAATCTAAAATTTATTATAATTTGAATGTTTCCATAATTGAAAAAAATTTTCCGAAATTGAGATCATGACAAAGTTTTCCACAAAACAATTATTTGATTAAGTCGAACACTAACCGGCTCTGATACCACTGTTGGGACCGGGTGCATGTCGACAAGGATACGAGTTCGTAAAATTTAAAATTTTTTCGTGCAGCGGAAGAGTTTGCATAAAATAATTTCCTAAATTATTTTAACTTCGTATCTAGCATGCAACCTTATAGTGTATCGACATAATCATAAAATAAAAGTTTGCGAAAAGTAAACTAATTTACCAAGTACCTCGCGTAACTCGAAGTAAGGGACGAGATCCAACCGTAGCGTCCCTTGGAAGCTTCGCCTCTATTCTCGTCCACGCCGAGTTCTCTTCGGGATGACTTCGCAAAGTCACGAGTTTTGTGCCGACGAGAACTACTAGATTCTCGGAAGGCACAACTAGAAGAACAAGAGAGAGATTAGGAAACTAACCAATGAAGTAACGGAATCGAATTCCGAGAAGAGAGGAGTCGCTATCCGCTTCTTCTTCTTCGTGTTCGGGTTCTCCTCCTTCTTGATTGCTCACGCTAACTTCACCTTGGAAGTTGGTTGGGTTCGCCGGCCCTAATCCACTAGGGTGGGCGCCGGCCCTAGGCAAGAGAGGGAGAGGGAGAGGAGAAGAGATTAAGAGAGAGAGAGGGAGAGAATAATTAATCTCTTAATTACTCGATTGGAATTAAGGGCTAGCCTTTGGTTCCTTTATATAGTAGCAACTCCTTTGCTAAGTCTCCCTCTAAACCGAATTAACGGAATTAGTTATAAGAAATTTATCTTATAAATTTTCTTATTGCTTATTCCTTTTAAGCCTAGTCTTATTATAAACAATTTATAATAAAACAAATTAGTTATCATAAGAGATTTATCCTATAAACTCTCTTATGAATTTTATTATAACTAACTTTATAATAAAACTAATTATTTATCATAAGAAATTTATCCTATAAATTCTTATGAATTAATTCCGTTTAAACCAAGTCTTTATTATAAACTAATTTATAATAAAAACTAATTCTTCTTCTCTTTAAATTATGGAATAAATTTTATAAGAAATTTATAAACTTTCTTATTATGGATAAATCAATTCATAATTGATTTTATAAAATTAAAATAAACCCAATTCATGAATTATTTTAATCTTCCATAAAAGAATAAATTTATATAAATTTATTTATATAAATTTCTTTATACAAATTTATTTATCCATAATTTATGAAATAAATCGCGCTGGATTTATCTTATTAATTAAACCAATTAAATTGGTTTTTCTCCCTTTAATGGTCGGCCACCCAAGGAGGGTTAACACCCTCTTTGGCCGGCCAAAACCGACCCGAACCGATCGCGAATTAAACTCATTTAATTCGCCCAAAAAGCTTTCAAAAGACTTAGCCATTTTTAGCTTCCATTGCGCCTCTGACTAACTCAGATTTGACTTATTTCTCTTGATCGGAAAATCCAATTTTCAACTCGTTTTAAATCCCTCGGATTACTCGTAGTGCGTGTGACTAAATAGGCTTTCGATTTATGTTGGTCGTCTATAATCAACTAATTATAGAACGATCATGAGTGGCACCTAGTAGTACATCATGATCCCCAATTAATCGAAAGATCAACGGTTTGACCTCAGAAGAAATTATTCTGAAACCCTTCAGCAGCTCTAATGAATCGTGCCCCATTCCCTTCACCACCTTATACCCACTTGGTTCAGGACACGGTCAATGGTGTCAGTCCCCACTAGGCTGACTATGTCACGCCTAGCCCAAGTAATGTCTTACTCGTCCTTTGGATTTCTAATTACTCTCATGTATTTTAGAGACTCTCACTCTAAACATGATATGCTCTGGCCAGAGGCTTTGAGTAACAATCCGACGATAGGCCTGGGTATACATCTCCTCGCAAGGAGTGGTGAATCCTTTGTAGGTTGTTCAAACATCTTCGGGCACTTCGGCTTACACCCGATCATCCTGGGTCCACACCTCCTTGGAGATGCTTGCTTAAGATGTCAAAGTATAAGTCTCCATGACCAAGATGACTTGAACACCGCAAGTCAAAGGAACATCGCACTTAAGCCACAGTAAGATCTTCATTGACATATCTACATGTAGATTCCCATATGAAGTCTTACAGCTAGTCACTCCAATGAACTAGTTCCCTTAACTAGCATCCATGTTTATCTCCGGACATCCCAATGTCACCAGCCAGTGAGAATCAGCTGAATAGAGAATAACCCATGCTAGTCTCAACAGAATTGATAATGTCCTTATTTATCAATTCATCGACTAGGGATATTTTCAACACTTCACATTTGCACATTTAGAGATAATCACTAGTTGTGATCCCATCACAAATTCTCTTATGCTGTGAACTGTATGGCGGACATTCAGTAGATGAGTTTAAGATCTCAATCAAATACACAAGCATGTATACTCAAATAGTGAATTATCATTTATTAATATAAATGTTTTACAATCATAAGGCGATTGCCTTAGGACACTTCTTTCATATCACTAACAATCAACGTTAGCTTCACTAGGGTTACCTTTACCCTTGAAGCGTCGACCCCTTCTCATCATCCTTCTCACAAAATTCGCCATCTCGGAGGATGAAAATCCGCTGCCATCTTCCTCAGAATCGGACTCAGATTCGGAAGAGGATGAAGATGAAGAGATTTCCTTCTCCTTCTTCTTCTTATTGGATCGTTCCCCTGCAACTAAGGCAATCCCCTTCTCCATGGGCCTTTGTTAGCCATTTCATGCAATTCCATTTCACAAAACAAATCATCTAACTTCACAATTGATAAATCCTTGGAGACTTTGTAGGCATCCACCATGGATGACCACAAAGCATTCCTTGGAAATGCTTTTAGCACATACCTCACAAGGTCGTGGTTCTCGACCTTTTCATCAATAGAATGAAGCCCGTTGAGGACTTTCTTGAACCGGCTATGTAGCTCACTTACCGTTTCATTCTCCTTCATGGAGAGATTTTGAAGTTGATTGAGGAACAAGTCCCTCTTGGCGATTATTGAATCTCGGGTGCCCTCGTGGAGTTCGATGAGCTTGTTCCACAAGTCTTTTGCACTTGTGAATGGACCAACCTTGATGAGTTGGTCTTTGTTCATGCCGCATTACAGAGTGACGACCGCCTTCGCGTCGGCTTCACTCTTTCGAGTTTGTTTAGCCGTCCACCGCCACGATTCAAGTTCTTTGCCTTCATCATCCTTTGGAGGGGTAAAACCCTCCTTCACCGCGAACCAAGTGTTGATGTCCATCTTGAGATAATACTCCATCTTTGATCTCCAATAGTGAAAGTCAGCGGTATCAAAGAAAGGAGGTCGGGTGGTGCTAAAGCCTTCTCTCAACGCCATGGATGATGACTCTCGGTTGTTAATCCGCAAAAACAGAGCCCCAAGCTCTGATACCACTTGTTGGAACTCGGATGGCTAGAGAGGGGGGGGGGTGAATATAGCCAATCACTTGAACTTTAGCACTTATTAAAATTCTGCACTTAAACCGTTTAGTAGCACAGCGGAAAGAATAGAAACAGAGTATGCAGAAAACTAGAACCCTAAGCTAAACACAAATGCAAGACGCTAATAAGAGGGTTTACAAGGTTCGGGGATAACTTGCCCCTACTCCTTGGCGTGCCCTTAAGGTGGGTGATCCCTTGATCGTCGGCAGATCAAGCCCCGAAAGATCCGGATAGAAAGCAACCTCCTTCTCGGTGGAGTAACCTCTCCACACCATTTCAATCAAAGATATAGTTTTAAGCACAATGAAACACAAGAAAGATCTTACTTAGCACTTAGCAAAGACAAGAACACAGTAAGCTTCTTCCGAGCTCCACCCAGCGACGATCTCACGCAAAAACCCTTTCTCCGTGTCTTCTCGCTGTTGGGCTCAAAGCCTCTTGTTCCTTCCTCCAAGTGCTCAAGCAAGGTCTGATTACTTCAAAGATCACAATAGCTTTCTCAAGAGTGGATGATCAGCCAAGAGCACAAGCACGTAGCAAGAAATCTCAGCACAAAACCAAGGCAACCAAGAAGTTCTTCTTGCTCTGCTCCACACCACTCCTTTTGTTTCCCTCTTGAGCGCCAGGTGACACCATCTCATTGCAGCCTCCAGCTGCTCACCTGCAACCACCAGCCACCACTGAGCTCTTCTGGACTCCCTGAGCTTCACTCAGACCAGCCCCAGTTAGCAGCTCCAGCCAGCGCCAGCGCCCGTTGCAACCTGAGAAGGAAAACGGACAAACCTGCTCCAAGGAAAGGCCTCCATTGACTCTCCTTGAGTGTTTGAATCCTCCCCTGTCACCTGCAGCTTAATCAGAGCATTAGAACAGCATATCACTCAGTAAATCAAGTATCAGGGATCAAATTCAGAGAATCGGATACGGTCAGACGCGATCAGAGCGTTTGATAGTGCAATTTAAATTAAAGTGATCGGTCACTGGACCGATCCAGGGCTCGTGGGTCGGACACCATACCGATCCACCGCTTTGCTGGGACTCCCAGCTCTCGTGGTGACACAAGCCTGATCGGTCACGAGACCGATCAGAGTGAAGCCTGATCGGTCACCAGACCGATCAGGTAGCTCCCTGTTCGATCAGGCTCAAGCCTGATCGGTCCACGTCTGAGTGAACAGTAACTGCGGAAATCAAATCCTAAGTCATGGATCGGTCACCAGACCGTTCAGGAGCTGATCAGCGGGGGAACTCAACTCACTTTCCGCTCCCTGATCGGTCACCAGACTTATCAGAAGCAAGGCAGTGAGGAAGTTGCCTACTCCTTGATCGGTCACCGGACCGATCAGGAGCCAAGCAACGAGGCAACGACCTGCTCCCTGATCGGTCACCAGACCGATCAAGAGCCATACAGTAGGTTCCTAACCTCACTGTGCGCTCCCTGATCGGTCACCAGACCGATCAGTCATTGCTGGATCGATCACCAGACCGATCCACGAAGGAGCAGCGTGCCAACTTCCCTGATCGGTCACCAGACCGATCAAGGACTCAAACCTAGCACTCCAAGCTAGGGTTTCATCCAACCTAGCCCTTCAAGCTAGGACTTTTTCACCTAACCCTCCAAGTTGGGAATTTTCACCTAACCCTCCAAGTTAGGACTTTTCACCTAGCCCTCCAAGCTAGGACTTTTCACCCAACCCTTCTGAATTAGGATTTTTCCAAACCTAGCCCTCCAAGCTAGGACCTGACCCTCCAAGCCAGGACTTTTTTACCTAACCCTCCAAGTTGGGACTTTTCACCTAACCCTCCAAGTTAGGACTTTTCACCTAGCTCTCCAAGCTAGGACTTTTCACCCAACCCTTCCGAATTAGGACTTTTCAACACCTAGCCTTCCAAGCTAGGATTTTTCACACCTAACTCTCCAGGTTAGGATTTTTCAACACCTAGCCCTCCAAGCTAGGATTTTCCATACCATGCCTAATCCTCGATCAGGACTTAATCATAATCATAATCATCAACCTAAACTAAAATCGATGTCAACACCAAAACAACAATCAGGATCAGACTGCATCAACAGAATGTTCCATCTGGAGAGTACCTAAGTACACATTGTATACCACAATTGGATTCCTTATACACCATGAACTCATATTTTCAGAATTTGGCATAGAAGGAATTTTGTAGGTCCATCAGTGGGTTTCGATGGAAATCCACTGATGGACCTAGGATATTTGGATTTCTCAAAACTCAATATCACTAGTTAGAGTTTAGCTAGGAGATTGTATTTTTGGTCTCCAAACATAGTTCTAATTATTATCAATTATGTGTTCATACAGTATCAGTTGGCACATAACAATGTATCATCACAGCAGAAATCATAGGACCTCAAATCAGAGATATTCAGAAAGCAGAGGACTTCAGGACTGCAAGACCTGAAATATAATTATTGCAGGCCTAATGTGGGAAATCAGAGGACTTCAGAACTGATCTATTCTGCTTACATTGAATTAGACAAGGTGAAATGTATCATAATATTGGAATACCTCTTCAAGTGACAACATTAACAACAACTAGTTTTTTGACAATACTATGGTTGTACAATATACAAAATATATACATTCATTTCTCCTCCTTACAAAATATACACTTCAATCAGAATATTCCTGCAATATATATACCAAGTAACTTAAGACCGTGGGGCTGGCGGCATTCTACATGTCCTTCTATTATGGCTAAGTTGTTTACAGCGACTGCATTTTAGTTTTACCTTGTCATTGTGTCTCGACTCAATCCGTGCCTTCTTTCGTCTGTCGGGCTGCACAAGGCTACAGGGACATAGAACTATAATGTCGTTTACGCCCCTAGGCCAAAACTGCTTGCTTCTACAAGGGTAAATATGATCTATGTAAATCCACTTCCAATTTTCTGAATAAAAATAATGCTCACAATATCGGAGTGTATCCATGTTCCTGTGAATGAAGACGGCAATAGCATGTGAGCAAGGAAGTCCTGAAATTTGAAACTCCCCACATTGACAATATTTTTTTTTCCAAATCAACAATGTATAAAGTGCCCCATATTTCTACTTCCATTTCTGATTGAGAGTAAGGGTGAACCTTATATGCTCTAACTTTCTCTCTCCTTGAATCCATTTCTTTTGTAGCATGAGGTGTCAAAGCAACATGTCATTTGGAGACTTCCTCTCTACAATTAAAAAACTATTGAGCTACCTTTCTTCTTGTATTATCAATTAACCTGTTTATGGGAAGCTCACGTGTAGACTTGAAGAAAGTATTTAATCTCTCCACACAATTCGTGATAAACATTATGTACCTTCTCCCAGTAAAGTGTGCATTAGCCCACCTTTTAGGGTCAATATTCTGAAGCCACTTATGGGCATCTGAATGTTTTTTAAGCATTGTCTGCATTATCATATCATATTGGAGTGTTATGTTTGCTCGTGCTGCTGCCCAAAACAAACCTAAAGAAGCTCTACTTCTATTATCAGTTACCATATTACAAGACATGTGGTGGCAACAAAAAGCATGATGTGCGTTTGAGTAGACTTTTCTAACTGCTGATATAATGTCACGATGTCTATATGATACTATGGTCCTTGAGTGTGTATCGACAACAAAGAACCTCTTTGTATTCTTCAAAAACCACTCCCATGCAGACCCACATTCAATTTCAGCTATTCCAAAGGCAACTGGGAGAACATTGTCATTACCATCAATCACCGTAGCAATCAACAATACACCTGGATACTTTCCTCTTAGATGTGTGACATCAATTCCAATAATTCTACGTAAATAAGACTTGAACACCCTTCGACAAGCACCAAAATCCCAAAAAAACCGCTAGAACTCATTGTTACCATTCCTGCATAGTGTTACATAAGTTTCAGGATCTCTAGTTCTTAACTCACGCAGATATTGTGGAAGATCTCTATATGCCTCATCATAATCTCCGATGACCTTTTTCAATGCTTTTCCCTAGCTATGTATGCTTTTCTGTATGATATGTGTTGGGGCAATCGGCTCTGATATGATCTGGAGGATCATGGTGTTTTGATGTGTGCTGTCAATATGGTTAAGTTAGAATTTGTTGTTGGACTAATATGTGTACATGAGTGTGCAGCTGTACATGTACACATGGACTTGGTTGATGTCTTCAGGTGAAGGATGGCATGGAGGCAAGCTGGAGGCTTGCGTGCGCATCCGAGGGACCGTGGATAGCAGGGACGATGAGCCGAGGGACGCGGACTTCGAGGCGTACGTGAAGGGTGGCATGGAGGCAAGCTGGAGGCTTGCGTGCACATCCGAGGGACGAGGGCCAAAGATGAAGAGGGCGTGAAGGCAACAGTCGAGGCTGCTAGTGAAGAGTCAACCGAGTTGTGAGGGTCTGAGTATGAGTGTTTTTACTCAGGGACTAAGCCGGGATGGTTCGAGTGCGGAGTGAAATGTACTCGGGGAGTGTAACCCTAGGCTTAGGTTCGGACCAGTTGACTGCCCTGGGGGCAGTCGACTGGTGTCAGCTGGAATAGGCTGTCGGATTCGAACGTTGTACTGTAACGGTCGAATTTGAGTGAGACCAGTCGACTGCCCCAGGGGCAGTCGACTGGTAGCGGTTGTTTCAGACTCGAGCCCTATTTAAAGGAGCTTGTTTCCTACTTTCTTCTCTTGACGAAACAAGCTTGGTTAAGGATTGTTAGTAGTCTCTAGAGTCCAGATCGTGTCAAGGTGCTGTGGCGAGGTTTCGCCACCCACAAGGAGCGACAAGGACTAGCCGGAGGTTATCCGGGGAGTGAACCACCGATGGATTCTTCGATTAGTCACCCGTCCGGGGTGGATACCAAGTAAATCTAGTTTGTTAGCATTCTTTATTGTTGTTAGTTTTTATTTTGTTTGTATTTTCGCTGCGCAACTAACAACGTAGGAACAAAGATTCGAAAAACGCTATTCACCCCCCTCAAGCGGACCGGAAACGATCTATCAAGTGGTATCAGAGTGAAGGACCGCTCTCGATTGGACTAACCGCCGAGGGTGCACACGCTAGAGGAGAAAACAATGGAAGACAAGTTGGGTGAAGATATCTACACTCCACCGCCCTACGACCATGAGGATTTCGACTATTGGAAAGCAAGGATGGAGACTTGGCTTAGCATGGATTGGGCGTGTAGGATAATCATAGAAGAGCCGTTCGAGATTCCAAAGAATAAGCACGGGAAGAGGCTTAGGCCTAGATATTGGAATCAAGAACAACAAGATCAAGCAAAAGCAAATGAAAAGGTAATTAGTATTTTAGTAAATCTTTTGCCTAACAATGTATTGAGTGATGTAGGGGCATATAAAAATGCTTATGAGTTGTGGAATAACTTGAAAAAGTGTCATGAGAACCGTACACCAACTCAAAAAGTGGAAGAGCTCGAAGAAAGAATTTCTAGTGACCAAGAAGATCAAGAGGAAGAGGAATTGATCATATCATCAAGTGAGGAGGAAGGACTAAGTGAAAGAGCATCCACCTCATCCGGAGAAGAAGAAGAAGTATCAACATCAAGAGTTGAGGGGGAGGAGAGACCCTCATCCACACAAGAGCAAGAGAAAGCCTCAACCTCCGCCAAAGCAAAGTCAAAAGAGCATATCATATGCTTTGGGTGCAACAAAAAGGGGCATTAAAGGATAAGTGCTCACTAGGTAAAAAGGAGGTAATTCCTAAGCCCAAGTCCATTCAATTAAATTCTAATATGAGTTGTAGGAATGAGGAAGCTCAAAAGAAAAGGAGGAAAATTCGATACTTCACATGCGGGGAGCTAGGGCATTACTATACAAAATGTCCAAGGAAAGAAGAGCTTAAAAAGATGGAGCACCTTAGAAAATGGGAGAAAGAAGAAAGAAAAAAGAGCTCACATCAAGGGGGAGCTACAAAGGTAAGGGAGGTAATCCCTAATTTTACTTATGCTCAAAATGTTTGCATGAATGCTAGAAATGGTAATAATTGCTTGCCTAGATGTAATTTTGATTTTAAATATCATGATAGGAATAGAAACACTATTGCGTGCCAAAACATCAAAAATCCTAAGTTTCATGACAAATCTAGGAATTCTAGGACTAAAGACCAAGGTATAAACCCTAAGAAAGGGAGACATATGCTTAGAAAAATGGGTAGACCTAGGAATTATCAAGGTAGGTTTAATGATCCTAAGGTTAGGAAGTTGGAAAAGAAAAATCAAGCTTTAAAGTCAAAACTTGATAAATTGGAGATAAATTTGGATAGACTCATTAGGGGGTCCGAGGGGTTAAGCATGATGCAAAAGGATCAACCTCTTAGGAATGGTAGACCGGGTTTAGGATACCACCCTAGGAATGCAAATGCTAGTAAAATGGTATATTCAAGGATGTCTTATAATTATGGTAGATAAAAGATTAAAAATGGCAAAGAAAAACTATTTAAAGGAAAAGGAATGGATTTGACCAAGAAAAAGGTGTATAGGGTTAAAAAAAAGGGTAGTGGAAGGTCAAGAAGCACCGGAGGAACACCGGTGTGGTCTTGTCGTTGTAGATGAAGTACCTAGGGAGGTAACTAGGGCTAGAAGTCCAAGGGAGAGCCCTAGGAGCCAAAATGGGATCCATGGTCAATGGATCTCAGGATGTTTCTGTTGAGGCAATCGGCCCTTTAAATGATTGGAAGATTATAGTTTTGATGTGTGAGCGAATAGGTTTAAAGTTAGAGTGTTATGTTGTATTTGATTTGTGTGATTGAGTTTGCAGGACTTGGAGAATCACACTTGGTGAACCTATCCGAGGGACGAGAGCCGAGGGAGGAAAGCTCCAAGGGCAAGCCGGGAAGTGGACTTCAAAGGGCACACGTGAAGGGTGGCATGGAGGCAAGCCAAGGGAAGGCTTGTGTGCGCATCCGAGGGACGATAGCCAGAGGAAGAGGACTTCAAGGGGCGAGCCAAGGGAGCAGACCTGAAGGCACACGCGAAGGAGAAGGTTTGAAGTGGCTGAGAGCTGAGCTGGGAGGCAGGGCAGTCGACTGGCCCGAAGGCAGTCGACTGCCAAAACCCACAGAGAGCTCGCAGCCTCGGACCAGTCGACTGGCCTTGGGGCAGTCGACTGGTATACCCCAAAACTAGCCGTTGGCTAGCTGTTCACTAGCCGTTGTCCAGCATTTACTGCTGGGCTAGTCGACTGCCCTAGGGGCAGTCGACTGGTAGGCGTCTGGACAGACTGTGAATCTGTCCTTTTCACCTATAAAAGAAGGCCTCGTTACACGTGTCTGTACAGTTCCGTACAGTAACGAAGTGCTGCCAAATTGTAGAGTGTTCTTTTGCTTCCTTTATCGTATTTCTACATCTGTAAAGAGGAAGCTACTGCTGTAAAGGTTTCTCCACCTCAAGGAGACTTTTCGATAGTGAAAAGTGGTGCTCGCGGCGTGGATCCTTGGATTAGTCACCCATCTGGGTGGATACCAAGTAAAAGACTTTTTGTTAGCATTGTTATTTATTTTGCATATTATTTCCGCTGCGCTAACAGTTTTGTAGAGATCAAACAATCCGCGAAAGTGCATTCACCCCCCCTCTGCACGCCTACATCGATCTCACAGTTGGTATCAGAGCCGGTGCGTTTTGGAAGATCTAACAATCAACCAGAACACTTGTAATGGCGTTTCAAGAGGGATACTCCACCGCACGACCACCATTCTTCGACGGCAACGACTTCGCGTACTGGAAAGGTAGAATGCAATATTATCTTATGAATGACATAGAAACTTGGATAAGTGTTGCAGATGGCTTCGAGGCGCCCGTCGATGAAAGAGGAGATCCTACCCCTATGAGAACATGGTCTAAAGAAGTGATGAAAAGGGCGCAGTCAAATGCCAAGGCCACCACTACACTGCAGTGCGGGCTCTCGAAGGAGCAACTGAACAAGGTGGGGTCATTCAAGAGCGCCAAAGAGCTATGGGACAAGTTGGTAGAACTGAACGAGGGGTCAAACGAGTCCAGAAGAGCCAAGAAGGACTTGTTGGTGGCCCAACTGCAATCCCTCTCCATGAAGAGCAACGAGACCGTCAGTCAGCTGCATGGAAGGGTAAAGGAAGTGATCAACGAGCTCCATGTAATTGGAGAGAAAATCGAAAACTGGGATATCGTTAGGTATGTCTTACAAGTCTTCTCGAGAACCACCCTGTGGGCATCCATGATTGATGCTTACAAGGTATCGAGGGACTTATCTTTAGTTAAATTAGACGATATATTTTGTGAATTTGAACTGCACGAGCAAGCTAACATTTCGGCAAAAGAGAAAGGTATTGCTTTTGTTGCAGAAAAGGAGAAGAAGAGGAGAAAGGAGAAGAAGAAGGTGATCTACTCATCATCCTCGGACTCAGAGGAGTCAAGTGCCTCCATGGACAGTGATCAAGAGGCCTTTATGGTAAGGAGATTTCGTAAAACATTTAAAAGTTTTTCTAACAAATCATATGCTAGGAAAGGGCCAAAGGTAAGGGTAAGGCCAAGGAGATAATATGTTACAACTGTCATCAAGAGGGACATATGAAGAATGAGTGTCCCCAGTTGAAGAAGAGAGAGGACAAGAAGGAAGAGAAGAAGAAGAATGACAAGAAGAAGTCAAAGGGAAAGGAGAAGAGTGCCACGAACCTCAAGGCAACTTGGGACGATCCCTCATCCTCAGAGGAAGAAGAAGAGCAAGTCTCCCACTTCGCTCTTATGGCACAAGATGGTTCAGATTCTTCAGACGATGAACGGAGCTCAAGCAGTGAAGATGAGAGCTCCTCCACCTCATCATCAGAGTCAGAGGCTTCGGTAAGTGAGGTATACCACTTACCCTCTTCTACCTTAGTGAAAATTATTTCTAGCACGAACATGAATTTAGCTAAGGCTAAAAGTAGAATTAAGGACTTTAAGGAAGAAATTGTCATGCTTAGAGTAGAAGCTATTAAACTTAAAGATTTGCATGCTAGCTCTACCTCTTCACATGTTTAACATCTTGAAAATGAAAATAAGGAGTTAAGGCAACAAGTAGATAACCTCACAAAGGCTCTAAGGAAATTCCAAGTAGGATCTAGTAACCTAGACATGATCATAAACCGTCAAAGGGCTGTATATAACAAGGCAGGACTGGGTTATAGGCCTAAGATCAAGAAAGTATCTTTTGTTTCATTTACTGGTAGGATTGGTGCATCTAGGAGACTAGGGGCTAGGAGAACCACAAGAAAAACATAGGTACTTGATCATTGAGAGCCCCTTCATCAATTGAATTTAAACGAAAGTAATCATGATATCATTCTATATAGAGAATAAATGTTATAAGTCAACCTACTCCATACGTTCAATTGAATTTAAACGATACAACTTTTGCAACTACATAAAATAATATCATCTTTAATAAAAAAAAATCAAGGCCATATTGAGTTTGATCAACCAATGTGATGCAATAAATTAAAGAAGTTGAACCATTTTGATGGTCTTATCTAAAATATAAACTCGTCAATTAAATAGATAACCAAATAAGTATATTATGGTAATTGTTAAAGTTGTAAGTGATTGCATTTGAAATTTGATTTGTGGAGAAAAAAAACTGGTAACTAAAGGTTTTTAATTTAGAACCAAAAGTGAATACACGAAAACAAGAGGTAAAATTCATATGGGAGCTTTAGTTTCCTCTATATATTTTCATTAAAGTATTATAGTCATTTATTAGACAGAATAAGCGATATAGTAAGAGAATTTTGAAATATTTTGAAGGTCAATGTCTAAGTGTGGTAATATTAGCATTTGTTCAAATGCTAATATGAGATGAGAGAATATAGATTAAAAATAAGAGTAATAATACGTTCAAAAAAATTCAAAAAAAATATCAAGAAACGGCATAGTAGTCAATATGTACACGTTCGATTATTGCTCGGATACCGTCGACGATCATTAAGACCGTAGTCTCAAATCAAAGCATACCCTGAGTGGCATGATCAATCCATCGAAAATCGCTATAATTGTGATGTCACGTCATTGCTTAAGAGTTTCCTTCAATTTTTTCTTTGAGTATATTATTTTTTTTAAAATAATATTATCATTGTTAAAATGTGATTGATTGATGTAAAAATACGATAACACTCATATCAAACGTCCCTTATTGTCTATCTCATGGTGAGACGAAAAAAAATAAATAAGATGCTAAATAACCTCTTAAGTGGGAGAGTTATTTATTATAGCCACGACTCAAACGCTTATTCAGTAATACAAATCTATAACTTGATATCAACTCAACTAAGCACCGATGGCTTAAATGTGATCAATTGGTTCATAAGCAGATGAGTTACATTAATTAAAGTTGTAGGATTAAAAGAAGCTGACAAATCATAGAAAATCAAATAAAAATGATTTATTTTATTAAATATTATTAATGCTTGTCCATCACATAATTCAATGAACAAGGGAATGAACCAACAACTTGTTATATTAAACTCATTAATCAATTAAATACTTTAAAATTTTTAAATAATAAAAAATTGAATTTGAATGAAACTCAAATCAAATTTAAACAATTGTTTTAATAATTTAATTTATTTTAAACTCAACTTTAATTTGACTAAGTTATCTCCTCAAATAAATTTAAATAATAAAAAATTTAATTCAACTTGACTTTTACCACCCTAGTGACATGTAATCTATATCCTCTTCAAACTAAACAAATAGTCTCCAAGAGAATGAGAATGTTTTGATATCAAAACAAGCCATTTTATTATGCTATCAACTTGTTTGTCCCGTGAGCTCAAGTCAGTGCAAATCACTCAACCTCTGCAGCAAGCAATGCCTAAGTTGACGAGTAGATATCAAGCCTCAAACATTTCTCCACATGATACAAAATTTCATTCCATTCGCCTCTATCCGGGCGAAAGGATGACCCCACACTACATGTAAAGTCAAGATAGGTGATTGACGTGGAAGGGGCAAGTCAAGACCCATGATCAGAATAAAGCGGGCAGAGCAAGACTTCATTCCTTTATAAAAAGCCGATCGGGAATATCTCGCCCGAGCCTTTGTAAAAATAACTCTGCAGGAACTAGCAGGTTCGATCGGGAGAAGAAGAAGATGATCAGTTGAGTTGGCCCAACATTGTGATTTCCTTAGGCATCCAGCCTCAAACTCCATCTGGTGACCCAACCTTACTGTAGGGCTCTAAGAGGAAAGACATGTCGTCCTGATCCGACCGATCCTCCAGCCAAGATCTTAGGGACAAATATCACTAAGTGGGCTCGCCGCTCGACCACCTAGTGGGCCTAGAGCTCTCATGAGCCTTGCGACCTTGTCAGACCACTGCCATGATCTTGCCCCCATCAACCCCTTTCAAGGGCACATGAGAACTAGACTCCCATGGGCCGTCTTCAGGAAATTGGAGGCCCTAGGCTAATTTTTCAATGAAAATCTTATATAATTTTTTTGTTAAATATAAAAATATTACATACGAATCCATAATTATATGTATATGATTATCATGAATATTCAATATGCTACGTAAATATAAAATTTTCAAAAATTAAATAAAGAACTTCTTCACTATTATATAAATTTCAATAACTCCTTCACATATATAAATTAAATCTCATCACAAAAATACAAAATATTCATACTCTTCGCTCTTTTTGTTGTGTGAAGAGTATGAACATTTTGTACTATTTTTCAAAATACAAAATCTACTATTTTTCAGAAAAAAATAGGGCACAGCCGGCAAAAAAAAATCTGTAAATCTACTATTTTTCAGAAAAAAACATGATTAACAAAAAAAAAAAAATTAAAAGCAAGATCGTTTACCGGCAAGGGACCTTCGTCGGAATTGTTGCGACGAGAGAGGGCAGGGCGCAGCAAAGAAAATCAGTAGAGGGAGGGCCATGACAGGATAGGGCACAACCGGAGAGACGAGTAGAATTGTAGATGTCGTGATGAGGGCAGCGCGCAGTAAGACACAACTGAAGAGAAGATTCCAAGCTCGTAGAATTGTAGAATAGTGGCGAGGGAAGGCCGGAGGGCTTGGCGTTGGTGAGGAAGCGGAAGAGTTGAAGTGGCGAAGGGTCAAGGGAATCGCCGATCACGGGGCACTAGGGCTTTGTTCGTAGGATTTGACGGATTTGATGAGAAAATTAAAAAAAAATTAGAAAAATTTTTATATATATTAATTTGGTATTTTGGGCTCTCCACTAAACCTATCAAAGCCATTATATATTAAACAATATAATTTATTAATTATTATTAAATATAATTATTAAAATAAAAAAATATGAGGCCCCTACAAGAGGGGAGGCCCTAGGCAATTGCCTAGGTTGCCTCCCCTCAAAGCCGGCTATGCTCCCATGGATACTCTTTAAATGCAAGGTATCATTATGTTTCGACGATAAGACATCCATGATTGTGCGATAGCCATCTACCTCAAGCGTCGTTCGATGGGACATGTCTGCTATTAGAAATCGACATCTCCTCAGGGTGAAGGTCGTGAAAGATGTCTATATAAGAGGTATCCCTCCTTCACGGCACAAATATACACACCAATCCACTCCCTCTGTAATTCTTCACTTTCTCATTCGTTTTTTAACTTGGTCGTCGGAGTATCTGTACCGGAACCCCTTCTTGGCCATCTTCTAACGGTTCTATTTTTCAATCTTTGTTTGCAATTCTTGTAGCTCGGAGTCTTCTTGTGGTCAACCTCAGCACTAGTTCGTCGACGCCACATCATCACTGCTCCCGGATAAGATCAACCTCGATAATTAAATATTTAAGGTTTAAATCCTAACTACATACTAGATAAATGAATCTTCGTGAATGCTTTTCAATATATTTTGAAATACATTTCGATGACCGGTAAAATATTTTATAGGATCTAATTGACTGAGGATTAATTAATTCAAAAGCTGAATACTATTACCAAAACAAAAAAAATTCCATTACATTATTTTCAGCTATCGATCCAACATTTGGCTTCTTCATGCGAGTTATTTGAATCCTGACAATATTATTAATTATATATACTAGTGGCCATCTGCTTCTCCATTTTTCCAGGCCACCCCTGTTTCTTCTTCCTCTCGCCAATCCTTCCTCCTCTTCCTAATTCATCTCCTTCCGTACGTGATAAGCTCGAAGGCGGAGGAGGGATCAGTAATTCAGAGAAGATGGGAATGAATTCAGACAAAGGGAGTGCTCTGCTTTGGGTTGCGTTGGTGATGGCGATGAACTGCACGGTCATGGCGAAGCAGCCTCGACGGATTCTACTCGATACAGACGTCGATACCGACGACTTCTTTGCGCTCCTCTACATTCTGAAGCAGAACCGCTCGGAGTTCGATCTAAAGGCTCGTCTCTTTTTCTTCACCCCGACAAATTAGTTCTTGATTAGTACTTATGCGCTGATCAAACTTTATTTTCACTGTTTATGCTCGATCCAAACCGAGTGAAGGAGAATGACAACTCCAAAGGCTCAGTTTGTCAACAATGGAGTTCTTTTTTCTGACAATGACTAGCCAGTTGATAATTAATATAGTTATTCTAGCTCAAACAAGCTTGACCATGCATGAAATAAGTGGTGCTAGTGACCACAGTATATCGAGTTTTCTAAGCTCTTCTTCGTTATCTACAGATTTCTCTCCCCTTTTGCACAGTCAAAAGCAGATTCTCCTCTGTTTTTTTTTGTTTTCTGAACAAAACCGTTGCATAAATCGATCGCAGGCGGTGACGATCAGTGCAAACGCATGGTCCGAAGCAGGGCACGCAGTGAACCACGTATACGATTTACTGTACATGATGAACAGGGACGATGTTGCTGTGGGAGTCGGAGGCGACGGTGGCATATCAGACGACGGCTCGATTATTTATCCTAATGTTGGTGGATTTCTTCCCCTGATCGATCAGGTACATTTCTTCCATTTGATTCTCCTCTTATTCGATCGAAGATTAATTAAGCGTATACCTTTAATTTCAGGGAATGTCGACGGCCGGCGACTGCCGCTATCGGCAAGCGATTCCGGTGGGTTCTCGCGGAAGGCTCGATATCGACACCAATTATGGCCTTCGAAGGGCCTTTCTTCCTCAGGGGAAGAGGAGATACGTTCCCCTGCATCAGCCCACTGCCCAAAGGGTCATGCTCGAGACCATCTCTTCAGGCCCGACCACTCTGTTTCTGATCGGATCGCACACAAATGTCGCCCTGTTTCTGATGACGAATCACCGGTGGAAGAAGAACATCGAGCATATCTACGTCATGGGAGGAGGGATCCGGTCGGCAAACCCTACGGGCTGCTGCCCGGACCACTCGAGTTCTTGCATTCCCCTGCAGTGCGGTGACCACGGCAACCTCTTCACGGCCTACGCCACCAATCCATTCGCGGAGTTCAACATCTTCTCCGATCCTTTCGCCGCTTACCAGGTGTTCCATTCTGGCATTCCGATCACTCTGGTTCCGCTCGACGCGACGAACACCATCCCGATCAACGAGGAGTTCTTCCGGGTGTTCGAGCAGCGCCAAGAGACCTTCGAGGCGCAGTACTGCTTCAGATCTCTCAAGATCATTCGCGACACTTGGTTAGACGACCATTTTTACACTGTGAGTCCATGCCCGTCCCCTTCCCTTCTTCGCGTTTGATAGATCGCCGCCGGAACAAACTGTGTCTCCGTTTCATGTTTGCATGCATGCGCGCAGAGCTATTTCATGTGGGACTCCTTCCTCTCGGGCGTCGCCATTTCCAGCATGCGTGACGACGACGACGACAACGAGTTCGCCGTCATGGAGTACCTCGACGTGACGGTGGTCACGTCGAACGCGCCTTTCGGCGTGGACGACGGCTCCAACCCCTTCTTCCATGGCCGGGCGGTTCCCAAGTTCGACCTGCAAAACGGCGGAGTGCACAGTGGGCACGTTCAAGCAGGGCTCCGAGATCCATTTTGCCTCGTCAATGGCTCGACTAAAGGAAAATGCCAGGTAATTAATTTGATCGCACAATAAGATCAAAAATTAATGCATGTCGATCCAAATCGAAGAACGCGTAAGTATTGCAGGACGGATACACCAAAGAAGTCGCAGGATCGGAAGCTGTCCGGGTGCGAGTTGCGAGAGAGGCTAAGCCGAACAGAGATTCAAACAGCCCGCTCAACAGACAGTTCTTCCAGAGTTTCTTGGACGTACGTAAGAATCAAACATCATACGGAATTACATGGAATAAGATTTTATATGCTCGTGTAATTTTTTTTTTTGATTATATTCAACCAATCAAATATCAATTTGATATATCATATAGTTTAAAAAATAGGAATCGAATTTTTTAATTTCATTATCGTTCTAATGAAAAGGGTCAAATGCTACACTATAGTAATTTATTCGTGGGATAAAAATGAAATTAGATATTTAATTTGATAATTTTAAAATTTAGATACCTGATTTAAACATTCCTACTTGGTTCAGTAGTTTGACGAAATTATGATGTTTCAGTTGAATAGCAATGCGAGTTGCACATCTACAGGTTCTTAATCTTCGTCCTCAGTCTGGGAAATTTAGCCTCGCGACACAGTTTCCTTTCTACAGAGAAATGCTCTACAAGCCAAACTCTGCATCAAGCCGAACGAGAGGAAGAAAGGCCGTGGTGTTCGACATGGACATGAGCGCCGGAGACTTCCTCGCACTCATCTACTTGCTGAAAGCGCCGATCGAGACGATAAACGTCATGGGAATTCTGGTGAGCGGAAATGGGTGGGCAACTGCCGCAACCGTAGACATAATCTACGATGTGCTTCACATGATGGGGCGAGATGACATTCCAGTCGGGCTGGGCAATTCGACTGCGTTAGGCACTCCTGTTCTTGGCTGCCAATACGTCAGGGCAATTCCACAAGGAAGTGGTGGCCTTCTCGATTCCGATACACTCTACGGCCTCGCCCGATCGCTGCCGCGAAGCCCTCGAAGGTTAATTTGTAGCTGATCAGTTTAGTTCAATTTACGGACAATTTTCATCTGCAAAACTTGCAGGTACACAGCTGAGAACTCATGCGAGTTTGGAGCTCCGAGGAACACTGATCACCCCACGCTTAGGCAGACACTGGCTCTGGAAGTTTGGGAGCACATTACAAGAGCATTGGGTCCGACCGATAAGCTCACTCTGCTCACGAATGGCCCTCTAACGAACTTAGCCAACATCATCGATCGAGATCAAGATGCGACTAGAGTAATTCAGGACGTTTATGTGGTCGGAGGGCAAGTGATGGACGAGCCAAACAAGAGAGGGAATGTCTTCACTGTTCCGGCCAACAAGTTTGCTGAGTTCAACATGTTCCTCGATCCTTTAGCTGCGAAGAAGGTGATGGAGTCCAACCTCAGCATCACGCTCATTCCTCTCAGTGCTCAGAAGAGAGCTGCTTCGTTTGTGAGGATGCTCCGAAGTTTGAGAATCGCAGAGCAGACTCCTGAATCCAACTTCGCACAGCAGTTGTTGTTGCTGCTCAATCAACTGGTGCTGAAGAACCCTAAACTATATCGTCATGTGGTAGTTTATTCTTCCGAGCTTAACATAACGGAAGAACAATAGATTTCGGTTACTGATTCAATATGATCTCTTTCTGCAGGATATATTTTTAGGCGAAATTTTAGGCGCAGTTGTTTTGGTCGGTCAGGGCAAGTTGAATACGAGAATGCAAATAAAACCGATTAGTGTTCTAACTGGAGATCTAAGCCAAGATGGACAGATTGCAGTCGACAGAAACGGGAAACTAGTCCACGTTTTGGATGATTTCGATAGCGAAGAATACTACGAGCAGTTTGCAAATTTATTAGGCGAGAAGCAGCGGTCTGCAGTCGTTGGAAGCTTTGATGAACAGAAAAGAATATGGAGTACACCACCGAAATGAAAGAGGAGGAGTTCGCTTTATTCTTTGAAAAACAGTGTTAATTCATTGTGAATATGTCCATAGATCATATTTGTCGTTTATAATAAACTTGTGAGAATATTATCCTTACTGTTAAAGTCAATATCAATAGATTAGTAAATTGTTTTGAGAAAAGGGAAGTTCTTACGTAGGATTGTGTAGGATTATAAATGAATTGAATGTTCGTAAATAAATTTAGAGGGCGTTTGGTAAGTGGATTTAGAAGGCGAGAATGAGAATGAAATCTATTTTATTCTTATTTATGATGCTTGGTATACGAGAATCAGAATCAAGATATGGATATGATGCTCTTGATTTTATAACCCAACCTCCATTAGATTATCACTAAATCTATAAACCCCTCAATCAAAACTCATTACTATTTCCATTACCTAATATATACCAAGTGCCCCCTTAGTGTTCAGTTTAGTAAAAGTGTATTTATGTTCGTTCAATATTACACGAGATCGATTAAAAAAATAAGTTTGAACAACTCATTAAATTAAACACATATGTGTTCAGTTCGTTAAGGTTCATGAACAATATTCGTAAACAATGTTCGTGAATCATATTCATTAATAAAACTCTTATCAACCTGCTAAATAAATAAAAAAAACTTTTAAAATAAACAAATAAATTTGAATTATCAAGCTCAATAACCAATCAAATAAATAAAAATTTCAAATAATTAAATAAGCATAAATTGAAGATTGATAGCATCTAAACGAACCAAGCTCATGTCAAGCTTAAGCTTATCTAAAATAAATCAAGCCAAGCTTGAATAATTATTTTAAATGCTTGATTCATTTTGGGCTTGCTTTGGCTCGGTTACCTTATCAAACAAGCTCGAATATTTCAAAACTTGGCTTGATTTGCCTTATGTACCGTTGTTAGCCTCTTAACTCAATGGTAAGGTTCGACACAAGGATTGGTCTATTGATCCTTTGATCCAGCTTATTGGGCATGTGCACAAAGCATGCCAAGCAGCGGCAGGATTTTTGGCAACGCACAGGGGTTGTCCAAGCATAAGTCAAGCGGGGGTGACTTGGATTGTGGCGAACAGATGTGAAGATGGGACGTACGGAGTCTAAGAATTTTGCTAAGCAAGACTTGTAGAAAACGTGAGCCATGGCATGTGGTGAGTGCATGCAAGACAGCACGAGGGATGGAGTAGAAAAAAATTATTCTATCCTAAGTCCATGGTGTAGGACTTGGGTCAGGCACAAGGAGTGCCCGACTAGCAATTGACATGGAGTGCACCATTTTGTCGAGTCAGGCCCGGGCCAAGCACAAGGGTACAGGCTGACCATTGGCATGGTGCCAAGGCAGCAAATGAGGTTGACAAATAATTATGTACATGTGGCAAGGTAGTTTAACAAACTATCATGCAACCACTTGTAGCCACCAAGCCAACTTTTGCCTATGCACTATAAATAGGCAATGTTGGGCATTGGCAAGAGGGTGTGGCAATCTATGAGCGTTTTGTAATGAGTCCACTTTGTAATCCTTTGTTAATATAAAGGTTGGGAGTATTTTTCTGTACATTAGTGTATTCCTTGTTTGTGCATTCGTGATGCCTTTGTGTTGAGCATTTTGTTGCACTTTTGTGTCTATTTGTGGGCTGAATCAAGTGGTGGATTTGGTGTCGTGCAAGAAATTTCTAAGGCAGAAATTGTTAGGACCGGGTGCATGTCGACAAGGATACGAGTTCGTAAAATTTTAAATTTTTACGTGCAGCGGAAGAATTTGCATAAAATAATTTCCTAAATTATTTTAACTTCGTATCTAGCATGCAACCTTATAGTGTGTTGACATAATCATAAAATAAAACTTTGCGGAATAGTAAACTAATTTACCAAGTACCTCGCGTAACTTGAAGTAAGGGACGAGATCCAACCGTAGCGTCCCTTGGAAGCTCCGTCTCTATTCGCGTCCACGCCGAGTTCTCTTCGGGATGACTTCGCAAAGTCACGAGTTTTGTGCCGACGAGAACTACTAGATTCTCTATAGGCACAACAAGAAAGATCAAGAGAGGAAAGGGAAACTAACCACCAAGAAAACGGAATCGAATTCCGGGAAGAGATGAGTCGCTATCCGCTTCTTCTTCTTCTTGTTTCGTTTCTCCTTCTTCTTGAAGCTCACGGCAACCTTGCTTGGTGTTGATGGGGTGCGCCGGCCCTAGCAAGGAAGGTGGGAGCCGGCCCTAATTCTCCAAGAAGGGCGCCGGCCCTAAGGGAAAGGAGAGGGAGAAGAGAATAAGAGAGAGGGAGAGAGGAAGTTACTAATCTCTTGATTGGAATTAAGGGCTAGCCTTTGGTTCCTTTATATAGTAGCAACTCCTTTGCTAAGTCTCCCTCTAAACCGAATTAACGGAATTAACGAAATTAGTTATAAGAAATTTATCTTATAAATTTTCTTATTGCTTATTCCGTTTAAGCCTAGTCTTATTATAACTAATTTATAATAAAACAAATTAGTTATCATAAGAAATTTATCCTATAAATTCTCTTATGAATTTTATTATAACTAACTTTATAATAAAACTAATTAATTATCATAAGAAATTTATCCTATAAATTCTTATGAATTATTCCGTTTAAACCAAGTTTTATTATAACTAATTTATAATAAAACAAATTCTTCTTCTCTTTAAATTATAGAATAAATTTTATAAGAAATTTATAAACTTTCTTATTATGAAAAAATCAATTCATAATTGATTTTATAAAATAAAATAAACCCAATTCATGGATTATTTTAATCTTCCATAAAAGAATAAATTTCTATAAATTTATTTATATAAATTTCTTTATACAAATTTATTTATCCATAATTTATAAAATAAATCGCGCTAGATTTATCTTATTAATTAAACCAAAATAAATTGGTTTTCTCCTCTTATTGTGGCCGGCCACCCAAGGGAGTTTTGGCACCCTCTTTGGCCGGCCAAACCAACCCGAACTGCCGCGAATTAAACTCATTTAATTCGTCCAAAAAGCCTTCAAAAGACTTAGCCATTTTTAGCTTCCATTGCGCCTCTGACTAACTCAGATTCGACTTATTTCTCTTGATCGGAAAATCCAATTTTCAACTCGTTTTAAATCCCTCGGATTACTCGTAGTGCGTGTGACTAAATAGGCTTTTGATTTATGTTGGCCGTCTATAATTAACTAATTATAGAACGATCATGAGTGGCACCTAGTAGTACATCATGATCCCCAATTAATCGAAAGATCAACGGTTTGACCTTAGAAGAAATTATTCTGAAACCCTTCAGCAGCTCTAATGAATCGTGCCCCATTCCCTTCACCACCTTATACCCACTTGGTTCAGGACACGGTCAATGGTGTCAGTCCCCACTAGGCTGACTACGTCACACCTAGCCCAAGTAATGTCTTACTCGTCCTTTGGATTTCTAATTACTCTCATGTATTTTAGAGACTCTCACTCTAAACATGATATGCTCTGGCCAGAGGCTTTGAGTAACAATCCGACGATAGGCCTGGGTATACATCTCCTCGCAAGGAGTGGTGAATCCTTTGTAGGCTGTTCAAACATCTTCGGGCACTTCGGCTTATACCCGATCATCCTGGGTCCACACCTCCTTGGAGATGCTTGCTTAAGATGTCAAAGTATAAGTCTCTATGACCAAGATGACTTGAACACCGCAAGTCAAAGGAACATCGCACTTAAGCCGCAGTAAGATCTTCATTGACATATCTACATGTAGATTCCCATATGAAGTCTTATAGCTAGTCACTCCAATGAACTAGTTCCCTTAACTAGCATCCATGTTTATCTCCGGACATCCCAATGTCACCAGCCAGTGAGAATCAGCTGAATAGAGAATAACCCATGCTAGTCTCAACAGAACTGATAATGCCCGTATTTATCAATTCATCGACTAGGGATATTTCCAACACTTCACA
>JAGFNQ010007933.1:0-113149 GCA_024364735.1 Boesenbergia rotunda
CCCTCTTGCATACGTCAACGATCTCACAAATGGTATCAGAGCAAGAACCGCTCTTTTTGGACTAACCGCCATAGGAGCAATCGCTAGAGGACTAAAAATCATGGAAGACAAGCTAGGGGATGATATTAACACACCACCGGCCTACGACCATGAAGACTTCGAGAGTTGGAAGTCAAGAATGGAGATGTGGTTACTAATGGAATGGGAGTGTCGGATGTCTATTGAAGAATCCTTTGAAGTTCCTAAAGATAAGCATGGCAAGAAGCTTAGGCCACGATATTGGACAAATGAGCAACAAGACCTAGCAAAAGCAAATGAAAAGGTAATGACAACTTTAGTGAATATTTTGCCTAAAAGTGTTTTGAGTTGTGTAGGTGAATTTCAAAATGCTTATGAGTTGTGGAAGAAGCTCATTGAGTGTCACAAGAACCCTACACAAGCTCAAGGAGTAGATAAGGCCGAGAAAGAACAAGAGAAAGAATTGAGTGAGAGGTCATCTACCTCATCTAGAGAAGAGGAAGAGGAACTATCAAGCTCAAGAATTGAGGAGGAGGAGAGACCCTTATCAATTCTGGATCAAGAGGAAGCTTCCACATCTTCCGAGGTTGAAGAAGTAGTCAACCTAGAGTCAACCTCTATCAAAGCCAAGATCAAAGATCATATTGTATGCTTTGGATGTAATGAAAAGAGGCACTACAAGAATAAGTGTCCAAAAGGTAAAAAGGAGGTACACCCTAAACCCAAGTCAATTCAAATTAAATCTAATATGGGTTGTAGGAATGGAGGAGCCCAAGGGAAGAAAATGAAGATAAGATGCTTCACTTGTAGTGAATTGGGACACTACCACACTAAGTGCCCAAAGAAAAATGACATCAAGAAGATGGAGTACTTAAGAAAATGGGAAAATGAAGAAAGGAAGAAGAGCATGTATCAAGGGGGAGCTACATGGGTAAGGAAGGTATCTTCTAACTCTACTCATGTTTCAAAAGATTTCATGAATGGTCAAAATGCATGTTTGAGTGTTAGAATTAATAATGATTGCTTGCACATGCATAATTTTGATTTTAGATACCATGATAAAAATAGAAATACCTTTACATGCCAAAATGCCAAAACTTCCATGTTTCATGATACACCTAGAAATTTTAGACCTAAGGATCAAGGTAAAAACTCCAAGAAAGGGAGAGATATGCCTAGGAAAATAGGTAGACCTAGAAATGATCAACCTAAGAATCATGACACCAAGATTAGGGAGCTAGAAATAGAAAATCAAGTTTTAAGAGCAAAACTTGATCAATTGGAAAGAAACTTAGGAGGAAAGAGAGTAAATATGATACAAAAGGACAAACAACTTAGAAATGGTAGACCGGGCTTAGGATACCATTCTAAGAGGGCTGATAATGGTAAGGTATCATATTCAAGGATGCCTTTTGATTATAGTAAAGAGAAAGTCAAAAATGACAAAGAAAAGCCATTTAAAGAGAGAAAGAAGGAAGTAATCAAGGGCAAGGTGTGGAAAGCTAAGAAAATAGTAATAGAAAGGCAAGAAGTACCGGAGGAGCACCGGTGTGGTATTGCAATGGTAGAAGAATTACCTAGGGAGGTAATTAGAGAGGAGAGCTCTAGAAGCCAAGTTGGAATCCATGGTCAATGGATTTCAGGTGGTTTTCTTCAAGAAGATTAGAAAAGTTAGGGAAGTGTGCCAAAGGGCTTAAAAGGCTAAGGTTAGCCTCACTCTAGGATATTGGCACACCAAAAAGGAAGAAAGTTGGAAGATGGAGTATAAGTGAGAAGAATTTACTTTTGAGATTGAATGTTGTATAATTTGATGCTAGGAATGGATTATGAAGGAGTATGGGATTAAGCATCAAGGAGAGGCTCAAATTGGAACTTTAGAATTAAGGGTAATGGATTAACTTGGAAGAACCTTGAAGTTTGAGTCAATCTTGGGAGTCGGGATAATTTTAATTAAAGTTATATTTTTTTCCAAGAAGAATTAGGATCCACAAATCTCCCCACGAAATTTCAGAATTTTTGGAGATTTGAGGAATTAAATATGCATTACTAAATTTGGACTAGGAAACCTGGAAATTTGGTAGCAGTCGACTGCCCCACGGGGGCAGTCGACTGCTGGAGAGAGAAAAACATTCTGTTCGCTTATCAGTCGACTGCCCCCTAGGGGCAGTCGACTGCTATCAACCAGAACTCGGTCTGTAAGGGGCGGCAGTCGACTGCCCCATGGGGGCAGTCGACTGCTAGGCGTGTTTTATAAAAGGGGCGCCGCGGGGAGGCCGCCAAACCCTAGGGTTTTGGCCTGCTATCTCCGTGTGCCTTCTCTTCCTTGAGCCTCCTTAAGCCTCCCCAAGCCTCAAAATCGCTACCTAAGTCCTCCTCCACCTCCAATACACTCTTAGGGTTGTTGATCTCGCCTCACTATCAACATGAAGCGTCTTAAGTGGTAAATCATTGTCATTGTTATTATTTAGGTTGAGATTATCACTTGGGACTAATCTATTCGTGGTTCTTGCGTTTATTGATGTTTTTGGACTTTAGGATGGCTTCCATGAGACCAAGGGGTGAAGGATCATCCCAACCAAGTCAACAAGCACAAAGGGTGATTAGGTCCAAAAATAGAGAGGCTAGATTTAGGTCACCGGAGTGTGAGAAACGATTCAAGGACAATGAGTTCATTGTCATGACTTGCCGGTACCTAAATAAGAGCTATTTTGAGCAAAAGTCCCCTGACATTATTGGGATAATTGATCACTTCAAGCTAGAGCAACTTGTATATTGCCAACATGATATTCATGTTGACATGTGTAAGGAGTTCTACGCGAACTTGACATGTATCAATCCCAATAGTAGTTTGTATGAGTCTAGGGTAGCCGGGATGCCTATCTCCTTCTCACCTTTAGTATTAGCTGGATTTCTAGAGAGTAGGGCATCTAATAACCCTAGAGTTTATTATCCTTCTGTGATAGAGCCATTTGATTTTCCAGATGTGTCAATTGATCAGATTCACATGCATTACTTTGGGACACAATGGGATGAGACTGAGCGCATGTTTGCTGCAAAGGACCTGAGTCCGTTCAGTCACGTCATATACAAGATTGTTGTGGAGTGTATATTACCCATGGTCACCAAGGGAAGGTATAAAGTCCGTCTCATTCATTTGGTGATGATGTATACTCTAGAGCATATGTTAGATATTGATGTCTCCCTCCATGTGTTCACCTCCATCGTACATTTCTCCAATGCTGCCAGTGGGAAGATTTATATGCCCTTCTACAATGTCCTATCAGAGTTCCTGAGGCATCGGGGCATTAGGATGCCTGAGGGGGAGGTCCGGCACCTGTCCAAGGACTATGATCAGTTTGGCGCATGCCATTTGTCCTTGGCAGGCATAGAGAGTCGTCGGGGGGAGTTCGTGCGAAAGGAGGTTCCTCAGCCTGCTGCCCCTGCGGAGGATCCTGATACACCTGCGGAGGAGCCTGCTGCACCTTACACATGAGAGGAGTTTGTTCAGCTCCAGACTGACGTTCATGGGCTCCAGGAGGACGTTCACCTGATTAGAGAGGATGTTCACACATCCCAGCTGACGGAGCAGAGGATTGAAGCCAAGGTGGACGGCCTGACGTAGTTCTTTCAGGGCTTCCAGCAGTGTTAGAAGGAGATATACACCATGATGCAGCAGTGGCATCTAGGATCTAAGGGTCCTCCTCCTCCTCCACCTCCTTCAGACGATGGCGGCAGCATGTTCTAGTGATGGGAGAGTTCAGATAGTGAAGTTTTTGAGTGTTGAGAGAATTTATTTCATTGATGTATCATTTATCTCTCAAACACTAGTTGTGGATTGTGATGATTTATCATTTCGAGAGTTTTAGCACTTAGTTTATTTTGCTTGGTACTTGACATTGTATAAACCTTTCATTTATGCTTCTGATATGAGTTTTTGGGTTGATATGTTATATTTGTATGTGTTGTTTATGTTGCCATTTGCAAATTGTGCTAAGACATGCTATTCTTATATGGTATTATATGGGAACCTAGGACATGGGTTGCCTTATGCTCTAATAACAAGAATAGATGGATGAGGGGGAATGTTGACACTTAGTACATGTGTTTATGTTGGTAAATATCATTAAACATTAAAGGAAATTGGTTAAAGATAATGTATCCATTAAGTCAAGGATGAATTGGGAAATTCTATCATGCCATCAAAATATATAAAAAACTAGAGTTGGGAAGTAATTTTGAATGGCAAATGGGGCTTGGTTAAAAGGATAAATATAGAGTCCCATGATTAGAACTCTAAGTTGTTACAACAGAGCCAAGTTTGGCCAAAACTTAAGTTTGTACCAAAAGTCAAGCACGTTTGTTGTGTGTCATGAAACATATTTTTCTAGGGTAGGGTATACCTTAGCAAACGTGCTTGCAAAATTTTACATTTTTAGGAATTTTCTAGAATTTTCTAAAGGGGTCTGAATTTCGGCTGGAAATTCAGTAATAAGGGTGGCAGTCGACTGCCAGGGAGGGCAGTTGACTGCTAAGAGTTGCAGTAGCTGTGTAACGCAGATGGCAGTCGACTGCCCTCTAGGGGCAGTCGACTGCTAGGTGAAACAAATTGGTTTTTGGTGATTTCTGAGGGGTTTTTCGGGAATCTGACAAGTTCTATTTGGCACCAAGGGTTAGGGTTGCTTGGGGCAATCTTTTTGATAGTGTCAAAGGGGGAGAACTTGAGGGTTAAGTTGTAAGTTTGGATATTGAGTTGGAAATAACTCAAAGGAATGTTGATTGTGTGAGAGTCAAGTTGGGTAGGACTTGACTTGGTGGTAGCAATGAGAATTGAAAAATGGGAGAAAGCATAGGTTAAGGGGGAGGTTGCCTCTTGTTTGTTATGCTTTATTTTTCAGTTGCTATTGCTATTTATGTTGTTATTGTTGTTGTGTTTACCTAACTTAACATATTGCCACACATCAAAAAGGGGGAGATTGTTGGGGCAATCGGCCTGATATGATCTGGAGGATCATGGATTTTGATGTGTGTTGGCCAATATGGTTAAGTTAGAATTTGTGGTGTTCTCACATGTGTACATGAGTGTTCAGGTGTACAGGTACACAGGGACTCGGTTGATGTCTTCAGGTGAAGGATGGCATGGAGGCCAACTGGAGGCTGGTGTGCGCATCTGAGGGACCATTGGATAGCAGGGATGATGAGCCGAGGGACGCGGACTTCGAGGCGTACGTGAAGGGTGGCATGGAGGCAAGCTGGAGGCTTGCGTGCGCATCCGAGGGACGAGGGCCGAAGATGAAGAGGGCGTGAAGGCAACAGTCAAGGCTGCTGGAGAAGAGTCAACTGAGTTATGAGGGACCAGGAGTGAGTCGTTGTACTCAGGGTCTAAGCTGGGAGGGTTCGAGTGCGGAGTGAAATGTACTCGGGGAGAAGAACCCTAGGCTTAGGAGACTGGCAGTCGACTGCCCTGTGGGGGCAGTCGACTGGGAGCAGTCGACTGCCAGGATTGGGCAGTCGACTGCTAGTCAGCTGGAACAGCTGTAAGATTCGAACGTTGAGAGGCAACGGTCGATTCTGAGTGGGAGCAGTCGACTGCCCCTGTGGGCAGTCGACTGGTAGCGGCTGTTTCAGATTTCGAGTTCTATTTAAAGGAACTCGTTTCTTACCTTTAAGGTGACGAAACTTGTCTTGGTTAAGGGCAAGTTAGTAGTTTACTATTCTCTGAGCTTGGCTTGGGTTGTGGTGAGGTTTCTTCACCCATAAGGAGCTTTGATTTCTAGCCGGAAGTTGTCCGGGGCTTGATCCGTCGAAGGATTGTTAGATTAGTCACCTGACCGGGGTGGATACCAACTAAATCGCTGTGTTAGCATTGGTTAGTACTTCTATATTATTTTATTATTGTATTTCCGCTGTGCTACTAACCATTGTAGGTGAAAGAAGCCGGAAAAGTGCTATTCACCCCCCCTCTAGCATACGTCAACGATCTCACAGAAACAGTCGCTTAACTTCCGCGAAACTCCCGATTGATCCGCCCGGGAGTCCGTCGAACCAGCGTTGAGCCGGTCCGGATAGAGTTGTTAGGAAAGCGCGGCATTTGACGCCCTCAGGGTATTGGTGTAGCAGGGCGGCGCTCTCGAACTTCATGATATGCTCCTCAGGGTCACTGGCCCCCGAGTACTCGGGCATGCTGAAGAACCTTAGGTGCTTGGGAGCAGGGTCTTCAAGGATTTGGGGAGAGAAAGGGCTACGAGTCGGGTAAGCCGAGGCGGGGTCGGCTAAACCTTTCCTTTTGTCCAGGCGTGCCTGATGTGCCAGGCTGGACGCCGAAACTTCGGTCGGGGCCGAGTGGGCCTCGTTCCGGAAAAGTGCTCGGGGAAATGTAGGAACGAAGGGGTCAGGCTGAGCAGCCATACCTTCGTTGAACCCATTCAACTGGTTGTTGGGGTTTGGGTTTCATATTCTATTTGAAGCATAAGTTATGAGCACATGTGGTTATATTTTTGTCACTTATTCTACATTAAAATTTTCACAAATCTGGCCCTAAGTGATAATTCAAAAGTTGACTAAAAAATCAACTTTGTCCTGAGTCCATGACCTTTTTCATCAAATGAAATCATTTAGTCTGGGTTGACAAGTTCTGACCTTCTATTCGAATGCAATTCAGACTGTGACCTCCATTCTGCAATATGAACCAACCTAACTAAGACAGAGTCACTCCCACATCTGTCACAGATACTGAAAATATGTTAAATACCTAAACTTTAAGGGCTTAATTGCAAAGGAGGGCTAGGATTAGAATTTTGAGAAAATGGAGGGCTTAATTGCAAATGAGCTAGGGCATTTAAAGCCTCGCTCCTTCTCCCCATGGCAGCTCGCAACCCGCAGCCACCTCGTCCCGACTTAATCTTCTCCTCCGTTTCTGTGCTCCGACGAAGGAGGCGACCACCACCTCAGTTGGGTGAGCGGGGCCACCGGAGAACGTCGTGATCCCTTCCTTTCCTCTCGTCGCTGTCGGAGCCCCATCGCCTCACCACGGCGGCTGAAATCTCTGGCGAGCGAAGTTCGGGCGCTGAACACGACGTCGTCGAGTACGGGAAGGTAAGTCGTTTGCTCTTAACCCTAGCTTCGACTTCTAGAGTTCCATCCTCGTTGTCGCTCTGATTAGGTCGTCGGGGCTGTTCTAGGGTTGGGTGATCGTGGATTGGGAGTTCGCTGGAAAGGAGTTTGGTCGGGAGGCGGAGCTAGGTCACGCGATCAGGTTTCCACATTGGTAAGCTTCAATGTGTTCCTTCTTTGACCTTCTCGATGTGTTTTCTGTTTTTGATTTGGGCAACAGTGACTTGGATCTTTCGATTGGGAATTTCGTGTTCTTCATTTGATTCTGATCATGCTTGAGCTTTGGATTGGTTGCTAAGGTAGCTTCTCTTGTACTGATCGGATTTGGTTTCCTTGCCGTCGGTTTGGGATCAGATTTCGGATTGAGTGTAGTTGATCTTGTGATGGTTCTGCTCGGGATTGATTCTGTGATTTGAATTTGGGAGGTGTTGTTGATCGTGATCCAATGATTCCATTCTCTGAATTTATCCTGTAATTGTCGTAGGGTTCATTTGTGTTAGGGGAAATGGATCAATTTTTGTGATGAGATCCGATCAGTGTAGGTGGAGATTATGCCTATCGTATCAGATATATGGATGCCTGATTTGATCAGGGTGGGTTATGTGCTGTTCTGTTGTGCTTGGGATGAGTGAATGCTTAGAATTATAGGTAGCTAGTGATGTTGATTCTTCGATTGTTGTATGGGTTGGATAACGAGCCCTGCGTCTGATATCTGTGTTGATCAAATTGGATTAACTGATGTAGCTTGGGTTTAACCAACCTATCCTAGCTAGGTTGGGATCGGATATGGGTTGGGCTAGACTTGAATCCAACCAAGACCCAATGGGTAGGAGTTGGTCATTTAATTAAAGGAAACTAATTAAATGACTACCGACTTAGGGTTGACCCTAATTTGATTTAGGGAGATTATTTGATTAGCTATTAATTTGTGTATATAGCTAAACTTATAATATGGATGCAGGACATTGACTTGGTGATCTCGTTGTGGATATTATTTCTGGGCGGGGGGTTCTTACGCGCACGGACTTCGTCGTATTGAGGCGGGTACCTCTGACCTATCTCCTGGATGGTCATAGTCTATATGCTTGATATGCTATGATTAGCGATAGAGTTTTTATTGTTTATACCTGTTTTTCTGTTATTGCGATTCTATATACAAGACCTGACATATGATACTGATACCCCATTAGGATCTAGGATATGGTGCATATTTATCTGTGATCTTTGCATATCATGTTGATATAGGTGGATTAGATAGTAGATGTTGTTGTGACTGCTGTCATGCATCATCGTGCACTGTGCATCACTGTCGACCAGGGACCCCTTTTGGGTGAGCTAGGTCGACAGTCATACATGACCTACCCATACGGCTACTCACGGGTTAGTGGTTGACGGAGTATGGGTAGTGTGCCCTGTGCTGCTCCGCTCATGCACTTATGGGTTAGTGAATCGGAGCGTGGTAGCAAGCAGGGGTCCCTCCTTGAGTTGCCCTTATACCAGGAGATGAGAGAGAGAGGTCTCTCCCCCGTATATACTACATGGGGTAGGGATAACACCCAGATAGAGATATCCCCCCAGTTCGACAGATGATGACCTGGGGTAGGGATGTTACCTCGGCCGGGAGTTAGCATTCAGATAAAGATATCCCCCGGATAGGTCATGGGGTAGGGTGTTACACCGACAGCATACCGTCTACTCGGTCGCTCAGGAGCAGTAATGGCAGAGTACTGATGGAGTCACAGCTCTACGCCGGAGGTTGGCCCCCGTTCAGCTTCCTCCCGTACATAGGTGACGATGTCTGACCGGCGACAGAGGTGACCATATCATTGCACCATGTGCATACGTATTTCTTTACAATTGCTGTATTTGGGTGCTGCACATGATTGACATGCACATACAGGAGACCCTTTCCATGGTCTTGATGACCCTGCATCACTGGTATGATGATTTTGTTCTCGGATCTGTTTTATTTAGTATGGCTAGTACCTGTGATATCTTGATAGTTGCTTCTCTATTGCTAGCTTAGACAATCTTGCATATATTATGAGATATCAGTTGAGTTCTGTGAACTCACCCCATAGCTCCTTGTTTTTTTTTATTTCAGGTTGATCGCCAGGAGGGTCCAGCTGCCAGTCCCATCTCCTCGCATTTGAGACGATTTTCGTTTATAGTTCATGTATTGAGGTGTCGGTGCATTGTATTCATTTTCTGTTTTCCGCTGCAGTGATTTTCGATATGGTTGTACTTTTGTGTGCCGTGGAGGTCTTATGATCTTTTGCTTTGTTGTGAGTTATACCGGTATGCATTTTATTCTTGTTTTGTATGCTGTTTGACGTTTCGGACTCGAGTTGGTGAATTGTCCGCCATGCGCAGGAGAAGCTGGCCGATCGGTATCGGTCAAGCGGCTCCTCGGGGCGTGACAATTTATTGTGAGCTCACTTGGTTACCAGATTTAAGGAACTATTGTACTTGTCCTGGAGGTCAAGGGTTCGAATCTGGGGAAAGGCAAAAATTCACTGCCAGAAGTGAGAAGACCTGTAGGGTCTCGGGCCTAGACGGTTGCCTGCGGGGACCAAAGAGGCCGAGATCGCTACATAAAAAAGGCGCCTTTTTATTGTAACGATCCGGCCCCTTGGCCCTTGGGCGGCCCAACTGGCGGCCCACTTGGCGGCCCTCATCCCCTTGGGCGGTCGTTACTCACAAGTACTTCCTACCCCTGGCCAGTGGATTTTTGTCTTCCCCAGGATTCGAACTCTAGACCTCCAGGCTAAGTACTAAAGTTTATGAATCCTGGTACCAATTGAGCTAGAGTTCGAATTGGTACCAGGATTCATAAACTTTAGTACTTAGCCTGGAGGTCTAGAGTTCGAATCCTGGAGAAGGCAAAAATCCACTGGTCAGAGGTAGGAAGTACTTGTGAGTAACGATCGCCCAAGAGGTCGTCAAATGAGATTTGGCCGCCCAAAGGACTGAGGGCCGTCAATTGGGGCCGCCCAAGGGGCCAAGGAGCCGGGTCGTTACAAAATATCTATATTACTCTTCTTTTGCACACTGTTCGTGTTAATTTACCTGCACAAGCATCCATGCATAATGAAAATAGATATTCAAATCATTCAAGACATGCACCACGGTATTTGAATTAATCCAGTGAGTTTATCATGATTAGCGTAAATAAATACGAACTTAGAATTAATCCTTTTTTATTAAAAATGCATAGTTAATCCTCCTGAAATTTTTACTCTAATCGTTACATCCTCATACATATTCTTAATTAGTTCGATATATGCTATGCTAACACCTTTCTTTTCTAAAACTCTTCATATAATTATCATAAGTTTTTTTCTAACTCAATGAATACCAGTTATGGATTTTGTTTGTGCTCTCGATATTTTTTTCTATTGTCGACCTTATAAACGTGAACTCAAATTGATTTTTAGTCACCGTGGTCATCTTTCTTAATTTTTTTTTCTAATACTTGTATCTTAAATATGTTTTGTTTCTTATCCTTTAATTTCCACCAATCAATTCTAGAAGTCGTATATATTTCTTTCTATTAATACTATACTTGAGGTGTATATTTAATACTACAAATTTATATTGGGTGTTAAGCTTTCTCTAGGATGGCAGAATGATCTTAATCTTTATAAATCTTTCTATCCCTCTTTACATCCTCGTCGAATCTACAATAATAAGCTTTAAGAATTGTACAATTCTACACAAAAATCACAGTTCTTCACACGTGAGAAGTTTGAATTACTTGTAAACACAATTCTGAAGTTGAACAAATGTAGCCTCTATTTCATTGGAAAAGTTTCTCAGTTCTGCATTGATTTTATTGGTTGGATTTTCTAAAATGCAATGTTAGTGTGCTTTTTGTCACTACATGATTTTCCTTTTGGGCAAAAGCCCGTAAAAGACTTATTTTTGTTAAAAGCCTGCGATAATACTCCTTGCAAAAATGGAAAAATAGTGACTTTTTAATAAATTAAAAAAAAAACTTCCCCGATGTCATCCTGTTTGCCCCCTAAAGAGGGAAAAAAACGAGAGGTCTTTTTAGATCTTTTTCCCCCTTTTGTATATTTTAAATTATCTAACAAACTTTAGTGTTATTCTGGTTAGCACCAGGAAAAAAAAAAGCAAGGAACAGGCATCTGAATGTGATACATGCAATGGAGACAATTTTCTGCGGTGTTATTTACTTGGATACCAGGAGAATTCTACCGCATTCAGTGATTTGGCTGGCCGATTTCATTGAATGCAAGACTTGGTGTGGATTATTATTCTCGTTGGTCGAAATATCGAAGAAGATTCAACAAATGGCTAGCTGCGGAAGAAAAGACACCGTCTTCATCCGATTGGTTCAGATTGATGAGCTTGCGGTTTAATTGATGTGCAGGACCAGAAGCGAAAGCATCTTGTGTCAAACAAAATAGAGAATCCCCGGTTCTCTATTTTCATCCAGAGATGCCACCGTGACTATCTATTTCACGCTGGGGATTCCTGTTAAGTGGAATAATGATAGGGAGAGTGAATTTGGGAGAGTGAATGGGAGAGTGAATGACGTGGCAGTTATTGTGTACACGTCCGATCGTCGATCGGACACTATCGGCGGCCTTCGGCCGCCGCCCCGAACCAAACTATACCTTGGGGGGCACGGTGAATCCGTCGGGGATCGTCGCAATTGCGATCTCGTATCATTAACCGTCGATTTCAATGGGTTCACCGTTGCCGGTGATCCTGACGAGTTCACCGTCCTCCGAAGGTATAGTTTGATTCAGGACGACAATCAAAGGCCATCGGTGGTGTCCGATCGACGATCAAACATGTACACATTAGTTACATGTCATTCACTCTCCCATTCTCTCCCAAATTCACTCTCTCAATCATTACTCATATAATAGCTTTTCCTTTGGCTTTTAGTTTTAGGAGGCCAATTATAAATACGGTAATTCTATTTGGCCAGAATCTGGCCGGATAGAACATTAATTAGATATTATTATACTTAATAAATTACTAATTAACCCTTATTAATATGATAAATGCAAAATTTATTGGAAAGTGTTAATAATATTTACTTTCTTAAAAGGCATGCCAGATTTCCGTTCATTAATTAATAGCTCTTAAAAGGCATGCACAGAATAGAGATCAAGTTTAAAACCTGCCATGCCAATTCTGCTTTCTTCTTCTTCTCGATCAATAACCATGGCAGAACAGAGATCAAGTTTAAAACCTGGCATGCCAATTCTGCTTTCTTCTTCTTCTCGATCAACAACCATGGAGATAGAAAATTTCAGAAATAGGGATTCTTTGATGGCAGAAATTTTTGGTTCCGATGACGAAACCAGGTTCGATGAAAATTCAAAACATCACCACCAATCGAACTCAGGCGAAGTCGATACTACTCAGATTGTAGAAGGATTCTCGAATAATATAAATGTTGAAGTCGGACCTTCGCCTGGTATGATATTTGATAGTGTTGATAGTTTGTTCACAGCTTATCAAGAACATGCCCGACTCAAAGGCTTTAGCGTTGCGAAGAGAGCAGCTCACAAGGTTAGTGGAGAAGATAAGTATGTTGTTATTATTTGTGATAGGGGTAGAAAACGACAGTTTGAAATTTCTTCAAAGAGAATAGATTGCCCAGCTAGAATTAACGCAATCAAGCAAGTAGATGGGTGTTGGGTGGTTTCAAAAATATGCATAAACCACAACCACAATCTCAATCCTGAAATGTCAATTTTAATGCCAAGACATAGGTCTTTGTCAGTGAACATGAAGAGACAGTTAGAAGCTAACGACATTGCAGGTTTAAGGCCATGCAAGAATATCAGGCTACTAGAAGTCCAAGCTGGTGGACCTGAGAATTTAGGATGCCTTCCTAAAGATTGCAGGAATTTTATCGAGAAGAGAAGAATGTTGAGACTTGGTGATGGAGATGCTGAGGCCATTCGCAAGCTATTTATAACAATGCAACTAAGGGACAGGAGCTTCTTTCATTTGATGGATGTTGATGATGAAGGCAGGCTATGCAATGTGTTGTGGATTCATCCCCGAAGCAAAGCTGCATATGAAGAATTTCATGATGTCGTAAGCTTCGACACAACTTACCTGGTGAATAAATATAAGATGCCTTTTGCCACCTTCGTCGGCATCAATCATCATGGTCAGTCCATTTTATTAGGGTGTGCCTTGGTTACACATGAAGATGCAAGATCATTTAAGTGGCTCTTCATGAATTGGCTTGAGGCAATGGGAAATATTCATCCTACTGCTATATTAACGGACCAGTGTGAGAGTATTAAAATAGCCCTAAGGGATGTGATGCCCAACACTATTCATCGATTTTGCTTGTGGCATATTCTGTCGAAAGTACCCCAGAAATTCAAGAATGTGGTTGATTTTGACAAGGCAGTTGTTGAGTTCAAAGCAATGGTGTATGACAGCATTACGATTGGTACTTTTGAGAGCAAATGGGCTGAATTTGTAAGGAATCATGGAATGGAAGGAAGTGAATGGTTGAGAGCTCTATACGACGACAGAGAAAGTTGGGTGCCTGTTTACTTGAATCACACTTTTTGGGCAGGTATGATTTCTACACAAAGAAGTGAGGGAATGCATGCTTATTTTGATGGTTATGTTCACTCTATGAGTACACTTAAACAATTTGTTGAACAATATGAGATCGCAATAAGTAATAAGATTCAGAAGGAGTTTCGCGCAGACTATGAATCGAAGAACAAAGTAATAAAGTGCATATCGCAGTTTGAGTGGGAGAATCAATTTCAAAGGTCATACACAAATTCGATATTCAATTTGGTTCAAAAAGAGATCATGAGGGTATTGTATTGTCATTTTATTCCACCAACTGTAGAGGAATCAATTGAAGCAGTCAATCACATTGGAATTGAAAAATACAAAGTTCTAGAGAGAAGCATAGTCAACAACTGGTATCATAAGGAGTTTACATACACTGTCGACTACAGACCAAATGGGGAGTATATAAGTTGCAATTGCAGGAAGTTTGAATTCAAGGGAATTCTTTGTTGTCATATTTTGAAGGTAATGTCTATGAAAGACATTCATACTGTCAATGAGAGATATCTGTTAAGAAGATGGAGGAAAGACGTCCCTAGGCGACATTCAAGTATTTTTTTCGCCGGAGGTTATCCACATATGACAGACGAGTATAAGAAATTCCAAGAAATTGAACGATATTTTCAGGAGTGTAGTGATTTATCCATTGGCAGTGCAGAGAAGATGAAGTTCCTTAAACAAAAGTTAATTGATTTGAAAAACGAGCTATTAAATTGGAATTCAATAATGGCAGCAGCTGAAGTTGCTAGTTCAGCACAGTCAATACAACACACGACAGAAGAACAAGCAATTGGAGGTACACCTGTGTTGGATCCTCAAGTTACACGCCCCCGTGGCAGACCGAGGATTAATCTGTAAAATACGGCAATTTGAAAATCTGGACTAGAAAATTTTTCGGAATTTTTTTCGGATAGAGTCTAGGATTTCGGGCCTTACGGGAGGAGCCCAAGGGACTTTATTACAAAAAGTTAAAAACTTATCAAGGGTTTCATAAAAGAAAATCTCAAATAAGCCGACTTATATAAATTTACCCAAATTTAAGGGGTTAAGTTGATAAACTAGTTAACTTTAGAGACTTGAGGTGTATTGTAAAAATTTAGATGGGTTAAACTGTGAAAAACCTTACACTAATGGTAATGTTTGGATTCTGGAAAATCGAGGGGCTGTTCTGCAAAATGTCCCGACACAAATATATTTCCTTTTCCTCGTGCCCTAGCCGCAACCCAAAACACCCGCAGCCAACCCCTTCTCCTCTACCCTCGCCCGTAGCCAAAGCCGCAGCCAAGCGCCGGTGGGTTCTTCCCTTCCTCCTCTCGAGCCCGCATCTCCAGCTACCCTTGTTTCCGCTCGACCCTCTCGGTTTCTCTCCACCTTGCATCACATACCTCTCATCCCTCTCCCTCTGGTTCGCGCGAGGCCCGTGCCTCCTTCTCTTCATCGGCGATGAGGATTCAAACACCAAGCGACCAGAGCTACGAGCTGATCTCCTCCTAGGGTTCTAGAGCAGAGCAGCGGAGGGGTGCTTGAGGTCCGGCGAGTTGCTTGTTAGCACCAGCCTCGATGGTGGTCATTCGGTGGGTGGCCAAGGGGTGATCCATTCGGGAGTTATGAAGACTCTCTGAGTTGGTCGAATCTGAGCAAGGAGGAAGCTGGGTATCATAGGTAAGGTTTCCACATGTTTTTGGTTGTTTGATTGTGGAAGAGATTATGGATTGGTTTCTGAAATGGATCAGTTCGATTGAGTCTATAAGAATTGGATGAGCTGTTCTTAGAGATCTGTTAGGGTTCGATTTTGAGCTTAGTGGATTTTCGTTGATCTTCAAATGTAACCACAGATTGATTTTTGGATCACGAATTTTGAATTTGTTTCTATCTGGTGTTCTAGATGAATACAGCTAGGGATTTGGTTCATTTATGATGAATTGGGGATGCTACTGCTTAGAGGATGTGATTCCTTGGGTTGAGCTAATCGGGGTTGTCCCTATGGAATACTAGTCTTGTTGTGTGAGAGCTGTTTGCGCCAGACTGGAATTGAAACTTTCTTGCCAGCGACAAACTCAGGTAAAGAGTGATTAGGACAAGTATTTGAGTGGTTGATCTTATGGATGTGTTCTGTGGAGTTTTCATCTGATATAGGTTTCGATTTGGGATTGAGTTTTGCTTTGAGTTGGGGGTTAATTGTTGATCCTGATATATCTCTTAGCTGTGGGCTATGGTATTGTGATTTTGGTTTGGTTCTAATGTTGAGTTGGATTGATCTTGTTTAGGTTGGACTAAATCTAAGTTTGAACCCAATCGCAAAAACTTATGCTAATCATTTAATTTGGGATAATTAAATGGTTACGATAATTAGGTTAACCCTGATATGGTTTAGGGATCTGTTTAGCTACTTGATAATTGTTAAGATAGCTAAAATTATATCCGTTGATACAGGACATTAATCGCTTTTGGACTTCGGGACGGGAGGTTCTCATTTGATACGGACTTCTACTCTTGGAGGCGGGTACCCTTTGACTTATCTTTTAGATACTGTCATATTGCTATGCATTGTCTATTATAGATAGCAGTAAGTTTATACGCTATCCCTGAGTTATTATTCATGTTCTGGATACTTATTAGTTATCCCTGAGTTATTATTCATGTCCTGGATACTTGTTAGTTATCCCTTAGTTATTATACATGTCCTGGATACTTATTAGTTATCCCTGAGTTATTATTCATGTCCTGGATACTTATTAGCTATCCCTGAGTTATTATTCATGTTCTGGATACTTGTTAGTTATCCCTGAGTTATTATTCATGTCCTGGATACTTGTTAGTTATCCCTTAGTTATTATATATGTCCTGGATACTTATTAGTTATCCCTGAGTTATTATTCATGTCCTGGATACTTGTTAGCTATCCCTGAGTTATTATTCATGTTCTGGATACTTGTTAGTTATCCCTGAGTTATTATTCATGTCCTGGATACTTGTTAGTTATCCCTTAGTTATTATACATGTCCTGGATACTTATTAGTTATCCCTGAGTTATTATTCATGTCCTGGATACTTATTAGTTATCCCTGAGTTATTATTCATGTCCTGGATACTTGTTAGCTATCCCTGAGTTATTATTCATGTTCTGGATACTTGTTAGTTATCCCTGAGTTATTATTCATGTCCTGGATACTTGTTAGTTATCCCTTAGTTATTATACATGTCCTGGATACTTATTAGTTATCCCTGAGTTATTATTCATGTCCTGGATACTTGTTAGTTATCCCTGAGTTATTATACATGTCCTGGATACTTATTAGTTATCCCTGAGTTATTACTCATGTCCTGGATACTTGTTAGCTATCCCTGAGTTATTATTCATGTGCTGGATACTTGTTAGTTATCCCTGAGTTATTATTCATGTTCTGGATACTTATTAGATATCCCTGAGTTATTATTCATGTCCTGGATACTTGTTAGTTATCCCTGAGTTATTATACATGTCCTGGATACTTATTAGTTATCCCTGAGTTATTGTATCTGTCCTGGATACTTGTTAGTTATCCCTGAGTTATTATACATGTCCTGGATACTTATTAGTTATCCCTGAGTTATTATTCATGTTCTGGATACTTATTAGATATCCCTGAGTTATTATTCATGTCCTGGATACTTGTTAGTTATCCCTGAGTTATTATACATGTCCTGGATACTTATTAGTTATCCCTGAGTTATTGTATCTGTCCTGGATACTTGTTAGTTATCCCTGTGTTATTATACCTGTTCTGGATACTTGTTAGTTATCCCTGAGTTATTATACATGTCCTGGATACTTATTAGTTATCCCTGAGTTATTGTATCTGTCCTGGATACTTGTTAGTTATCCCTGAGTTATTATACATGTCCTGGATACTTATTAGTTATCCCTGAGTTATTATTCATGTTCTGGATACTTATTAGATATCCCTGAGTTATTATTCATGTCCTGGATACTTGTTAGTTATCCCTGAGTTATTATACATGTCCTAGATACTTATTAGTTATCCCTGAGTTATTGTATCTGTCCTGGATACTTGTTAGTTATCCCTGTGTTATTATACCTGTTCTGGATACTTGTTAGTTATCCCTGAGTTATTATACATGTCCTGGATACTTATTAGTTATCCCTGAGTTATTGTATCTGTCCTGGATACTTGTTAGTTATCCCTGTGTTATTATACCTATTCTGGATACTTGTTAGTTATCCCTGAGTTATTATACATGTCCTGGATACTTGTTAGTTATCCCTGAGTTATTATGCCTGTCCTGGATACTTGTTAGTTATCCCTGAGTTATTATACCTGTTCTGGATACTTGTTAGTTATCCCTGGATTATTATACATATTCTGGATACATGTTAGTTATTCCTGAGTTATTATGCATGTTCTGGATACTTGTTAGTTATCCCTGAGTTATTATGCCTGTTCTGGATACTTGTTGGTTATCCTTGAGTTATTATGTATGTGTATCTATCATACACCATCCTTGCATTGTTGCATGCCGGCGATCAGCGACTCCCTTGTGGTTGAGCCTAATCGTCTTCCGGCACATGATATGCACACACGGCCACTCATGGGTTAGTGGATACCGCTGGGTGTGTGCGTTTGCTCTGTACTGCTCCGTTCGTCCGCTCAGGGGTAGTGGTTTCGGAGCGTGGTAGCAGGCAGGGATCCCTTCTCTTACCATAGACCAGAGGAGATGAGAGAGATATCTCCCCCATATATACATGGGGCGGAGTGTTTACTCCACCAGCATCCTGTCCACTCGGTCACTCAGGAGCAGTGATGGCAGAGTGCTGACAGTGTCACGGCTCTACCCACTCGGCCGACACAGTATCTCCTGTCTCGGTGGCTTGACTGGAGTTAGGGGTGACCATGGCATTGCACCATGTGCATACTTTGCATCGTGCATTGTTTGTTGCACTTGATTCTTGCACTTGTTTGACATGCATATTCTGGAGACTTGTTATTTGAGATTATATGACTAATGATATTTCCATGGTACTCATTGTCTTCTTTTCAGGTTAGCTGGATTCTGGTATGTATCTACCTCAGTATTTCCAGTACTAGTTTTTCCATATTGTTGTTATGAGACTGTATTAACGTAGATGCTTATTGTTATTATAACATACTATGCATATCTGCTGGGTATTCGCTGAGTTTATGGACTCACCCCGTTGCCATATATGATTTTATTTCAGGTTGAGATACTTGTAGTCGCCAGAAGAGCCCAGCAGCCAGTCCCTACCCATCGCGACCGCAGGATTTTGTTTTATCCTGTGTAGTGGATTGTTTTATATTCTTTTTTGTGATTTGTATATGTCATATGTATCGTGTGCCCTAAGGGGTTTTGTGTATTGGTTGTTTCGTCGTAAGTCGGACCGGTCCGCAGTCAGGTATGATTTATTTTGTGTTATTGTCAGTTTATGTTTAGTTTTGAGGCCTGAGGCCAAATTAAACTGCGTGGTGATGTCTATTAGGTTATGTGTATGTGTAAATTGTCCGCCGGACAGGGGAGGTGCTGTCCGATTTTATATTGGATCAGCGGCTCCTGGGTCTCGGGGCGTGACATAATCGATTCGTATCCGCACGTGAAACTAATGCAGGGAGAGGCAGGAGAAATATTAGGGGCACTAGAGGTGGACGCCGTGGAGGCAATGGAGGGAGAGGTAGGAGAAATTTTGCGCAAGAGATGTACGTGTTTGACTTGAATCAACCAGTCATTGAAATACAAAATAGCCAAGTCAATTAGTGTATCAATGGATAGAAGGCATTAAACAAATTTTGATGTAGTATTTCCACAAAATTGTAATAAATTTATGTTGGTGACCCAAAAATCAAACTGATCTGAATCGATCAAGCTGATCTGAATTGAGCAATTGAGTTGATCCATGTAAATTGATTGAATAGCGGTCAGATGGAGAGTTGGGTTCTGACTGGATTTCAATTTAGTACAGTCAATAGAATCAAAATAAACTTTTATTGTCGAAAACAATGTGCCTAATACAAGGTTATGGAACAATGTAAAGAAAGAAAAAAAATGATGAACCAGGCAGCAGACAAATTGAATCTGGAGTGATCGGCCCGGCTCTATGGAAGTTTCCCACCGGTAACCAGGGTAAATCGGGAAGCGCTCGCGGTGGACGGTCTAGAAGCCCAGCGTCCCAGGGTTCGCGCTCCATTTGGAGGAAAAATTCCTGCAAATGCGCCGTAGCTAGGGATCGAACCGAGGATACCTAGGATAACGACTAGTGGCCCTACCGCTGCACCATAGCCCCGGGGGCAACAATGTAAAGAAAGAAGAATGACTTGTGACAGTTTCTATCAGAACAATTTTTAAAGCTAAATTTCACTAAAAAAAAATTAACAATAGGATCAGATAATTAGAAGCGCTCGATGAAATGATTGTATAAGACAAACCAATTGTAGCGATTGATACAAATTGTTCCTATAAATGCTTCAGTTGGTATAACCCCAATTGTAGCGATTGATACAAATCGAATACTAGATTTAAAATAAAAAAATAGAGCAAATTTAGGTATTGTATTTTGTTCAAATACAATATTTTTCGTTCTAAGATTTAACCTCAACAATATTATTTTGACACTTCTGTTATATAAATTATGAAAATTTATTCATTTTCTAACTCTGCATTATTAGAATATACAATTGATATTTTTAATTAATATTTTTTTATAAAAATATTATTATAAATATTTTTATAAATATTTTATAATGACATTAACTAAAAATTATTTATTTTAACCAAACTATATCATGGGAGGCACGATGAATCCGTCGAGGACCATTGCAATTGAAGTTCATATTAAATTTCATGATCCAAATTCATATTACGTATCATTTTTTAATATTATATTATATTATAATACATAAGCATATACATATACATATATGAAAAGTTATAAATATATCATTTTACTTTTTAATTAGTATTAAATTTATTTTAAAAATTATTCTAATACAATAGTTTTAAGATAATAATAATAATAATAATAATAATAATAATAATCTATGACACTATCTCATAAGATAAAAAAAAATCTACTCGATAATCATTCGTCATACATCATATATCATAGAAATTATAATATTCATAATAATAATCTATCCGTGATACCATCTAGGGCCGTCTTTAGGCATAGGCCATTAAGGCCTATACCTAGTGCCTCAATTGTTATTGGGGCCCATTATCTTTGATATATTAAATATATTTTTATTATATATTTAAGGGAATGAAAAAGAATGGGGTATTGATAAAAAAATTTACGTATTTTATTTTTTAGTCAAAATTATAAATTTTATAAAAATCTTATTATGGTTCAAATGGATAGAGGCATAAGGGGCTCTCTTTTTAATGTTTTAAATTTATTTTTTATTATAAATGTTATTTTATAAGATCTAATGTATTCCTCTTCAATAATGTTTTTTAAATTTTTTTTTAAAATAATGTTAAAGAACTAATTTTTTTTTCACCTAGGGCCCTAAATAGGCTTGAGCCGGTCCTGATACCATCTCATGAGTCGAGAAACTTACTTAGTAACCATTCATCATATATCAAAGAAATTATAATGTCCCTAATAATAATTGGTCCATGATACTATCTCACGAGACGAGAGACCTACTCAATAACCATTCATCATAGAAATTATAATGTCCTTAGTAACAATTGATTAGTGGCATCATCTCACGAGATGAGAGACATACTCAGTAATCATTGATCAAACATCATAGAAATTACAATGTCGTTAGTAATAATCGATCCGTGATACCATCTCACGAGACGAGAGACCAACTCAGTAATCATTGATCATACATCATAAAAATTACAATGTCCTTAGTAATAATCGATCCATGATACCATCTCACCAGATAAGAGACCTACTCAATAACTGTTAATCATACATCATAGAAATTAGAATGCCCCTAGTAATAATCGATCCGCGATATCATCTCATGAGATAAAGACTCAAAAATCTACTTAATAATTATTGATCTTACATCATGAAAATTATAATGTCCCTAATAATAATTGATTAATAAATTTTTTTATCTTTGATATACCTTGAATTTTATTTATTTATATTAAATTATATTAAAAAGTTAATAAGGTGAACGTAAAATCTACTTAATAATCATTAATCTTACAACAGGAAAATTATAATGTCCCTAATACTAATCGATTAATAATTTTTTTTATCTTTGATATACCTTGAATTTTATTTATTTATTTATATTAAATTATATTAAAAAGTTAATATGGTGAACGTAATTAATGTGGTATAAGTAATTAATTTCAAAGATATGGTAAATGTAATTAATATCAATAACTACTGCTCCATCCCAATCGTATTTTTTGGAAGTATGGCTTGACTGGAGAATATAAAACGTCATCTTTGTCATCTGGTGAATTAATGCCAGATATTACTCCTACCCTATTTAAACGAACTAAATCAGTCATCATCTTACCATTCTTATTCGACAACGACAATGGCGCAAAAAACACCCATAAAAAAAAATCTCAACAGCGAGCGGTCTGTTCCTCCATCACCTAAGAGTATGGAGACATTGTATCTTAATCTTAGGGAGGAACAAAAGAAGTTGATGGAGGAAATAAAAGCTTTGAAGGGCGAGATGAAAGAGTTTCTGACTAGGTGTTGCAAAGAAGACACAGAAGAATACGTCAGGGACATGTTGCTGGAGGAATTTCCTTTGCCAAAGATGTATGAAATATTTTTAGAATACGTGAAAGAAGAAGCTGCTCGTAAATCTGCCTTGGTGATCGTGGTTTCTGATAGTTGTTCGGCTGCGTAATGAGTTTATTTTGGATTTATATGATCTGCGCTATGAATAAAATGATGTTTTATGCTATCTTTGTCAGAATTATTTATTTTGAAATTAAATTTATGTTAAAACATAAGCAAAAGAGAATTAACCATTCTAATTGCACGAGAAAGAACTAGTGATTTTAATTATCATGAACCGAACATCTTTCTCATTATTAGGAAAAGAAAGAGTATTTTTTTGACGGCAACTATTTTTCACATAACAAGGAGCTCATGAGACTTTGGCAGTGGGCTAACTTCCCTTCCAGCAAGCGCTACTGGACCCGCGGCGGCACCCTCCGCAACGTCCCCGTCGGCGGCGGATGCCGGAAAAACAAGCGCGTCACAAAGAAACCCCCCGCCGCCGCCACTGGCGGCGGAAACCCCTCTCGCCCTCTTGTGAGTCCGCCGCCGGATCATCGTCAAATAATTCATGCTAATTCGCTTCCGGCGGACGCAGGGAGACCGGGGGCCGCCGCCGCGCTCTACGCACACCACGCCCTGCAGCAAATAGTCAAAAGCGATTTTTTTTAAAAAAAACAATAATTCAAAAAAAGACAGCATACTTCTCGTGATCAGGAATGATCTCTCACAGGATCGACGCCGTTTTAGGCGAAGCTAGCTCACAAGACCACCGCACAGCCACACCAGAACTCCTCGCCGAAGATCCAAATTTCTCGTTACCTCAACCAGATCTCACCCTTCCGTTGACAGATCAAGTGATCCCACACCCTTTTCCCTCACTCGCCTCGCTCTACCAATGCACGAATCGAGGAGCAGGAAGGAGGAGCTGCAGAGGGATGGAGAGATCAATCAAGACCAAGACGGCAAGCAAGGGGACGATGCAATTAGAGGATCAATTCGATCAGTCTTTGCTCCCATTCGACACGAGTTCTGATCAATTGGAGGCCTCCGCGCTGATCAACGGAGGCATCGACGGGATTCAGAAGAGCTCCGGAGCAAGAGAAGACAGGCTATCTTGGAAAGCGGAGTTATTAATTATTAATTATGGTGTCGACGGGATTCACCTCGAAACAGATGATTGAGAATTAAATATTTAAATGAGTGAAAAAGGGTATAATTGACCTTAAAATTTAATATTACTGAAATATTTTTTATTAATTATTTTAAAAATTATAAAAAATATATTCTGGCCAGCCAGATTCTGGCCATTTAGCAGTGTCCTTATAAATATTGCCCTAGTTTTTTTCTTTATGGATGATTGTTGAGTGTAGTGCTATATTTAATATTTTCGTTAAAAACTCTCTCATTTACTTTTACTCTGACAGAATACCCCAATTAAATTCCGTCACTTGGAGGGCGATGATTGGTGGATACGTTCGCTCTGGGTCCTCCGACAAGGCTGTGGTCCTCTTTTGCGAGATGCAGAGCTATACAGCCGGATGAGATAACTATCATTTTGGTGCTTGCCGCTCGCCCACACTCGCATGGTTCATCGGAAATCACGGTAATCGTCGTGGATTTTACCGTTTGTGTTCCAATATAATTTCGTAGAACTGTTGCGGTGCGAATTTTATATATAAATATATAATCAAATTAATAATAATAATAATAATAGTATTATTATTATTAATTTGATTAATAATAATATTTAATTAAAAAATAAATATAACAATAAAAAATTGTTTTAGAAATTTAAATAAGTTTTATAATATTTTTATTTGATTAAATTAAATTATCTATTTAAATTGAAAATTAGTTTAATTTATTATCATACAATATTTAATAAAATTTAAGTTAGATTAAAATTCCTCTTCTCTTCTCGCACGCATCGACACGGACAGGAAGGTGTTCCGCCGCTGCATCGTTCTTCTCGCGAGTTGCTGGAATCATCGTCGGCCGAGCATGGAAGGCATGGAAACTTTCCCTTTCCTCTACACATCACAGGTGAAGTTTTCCTCCTTCTCACCTCATCATTCTTTCCCTTTGCGAGCCACGAGAGAAAATCTCCGCCGGTGGCTTTCACCGGCAGCAGCCAGAGAACAACCTCCATTCCGGCCGTTTTGGCTGTTCCGGCCGTTATAACGCCGAAAAACGGCATCCCAAGGCAACCCACGTTATATGCTGGAACTTTGGAACGGCGTGGGGCATTCTCGTTCCGGAACGATCGTTCATGGAAACTTTCCTTCTCCTCTACACATTACTGGTGAAGTTTTCCTCCTCCTCACCTCCTCGTTCTTTCCCTTTGCGAGCCACCAGAGAAAATCTCCGCCGGTGGCTTTCGCCGGCGGCTTTCGCCGGTAGCAGCTAGAGAACAACCTCCGTTCCGGCCGTTCTGGCCGTTTCGTTTCGGCCATTATAATGCCGAAAAACGGCGTCCCAAGGCAACCCACGTTATATGCCGGAACTTTGGAAGTGCGTGAGGCGGTCCCGTTCCAGAATGGCCGTTCATGGAAACTTTCCTTCTCCTCTACACATCACAGGTGAAGTTTTCCTCCTTCTCACCTCCTCGTTCTTTCCTTTTGCGAGCCATTAGAGAAAATCTCCGTCGGTGGCTTTCGCCGGCAGTAGCCAGAGAACAACCTCCGTTCCGGCCATTTTGTTCCGGTCGTTATAACGCCGAAAAACGACATCCCAAGACAACCCACGTTATATGCCGGATCTTTGGAACGGCGTGTGGCGTTCCCTTTACGGAACGGTCATTCCACGTCCATTTTGACGAACCATGCTAACTCGTCCTCACTCGGGAGCTCTGGACCACTGTGGATATGTTCACTTTGGGACACGAAGCTCTCCCCATTGCTTTGGTGATCGACGAAACACATCACCGGTGTCCGGCAACTCATCCATCGGCGTTCAAAGTCAGGATCAACACCATTCAAATGATGTAGTTTTATCAAATTTCTATATTCTCAAACGACAATGGGACAAGAAGTGGGAGACAAGAAGAGCCATGAGTGAGCACGGTATCAGAAATGTGCCTGGTTGTAGTCTTGTAGCGTTGGATGGTGAGATTTACGAGTTCGATCATTGCCTGAGATTAGTCGCATTTACACTACATTGGAGTGTATGACATGTTGGAGGATATCTGTGCTGGCAGGCAATATATGTTACTGTAATGGAAGAGGCACTGCTCGACATTAGGGTGGAGCATTAGGTCAAAATCGAATTGATGGAATCGAATAAATTAAAAATTAAATAAATTAAATTTTTTTAATTGACCGAATCTCTTTTAAAAATCGAATGAGTCGAACCAATAACGTATCATTTAATTCAGTTTTCGATCGAATTAATCGAAATTTTAATATTTTATTTGATTTTTAATAAAAAATAAAGTTTTATTTAATTTAATTATATTTTTAAATAAAAATAATTAAATTAATATTGTTAGTCGGTTTATTTGATTTAATCGAATTATAAATTTCAAAATCGAAACCTAACTAAATTAACCAAAAATTAAACTGAATTTTTTTCTAACCAAAAATTAAACTGAATTTTTGAGAAAAAAATCAAAAATTAAATTAACCGAATTGAATTTTAAAATTCGATCGATTAATTAAATTTTTTTAAATTTTTACTCACTCTTGCTGACATTGACAAAGAGATAAGGCCGGAGGATGTATTCATTGCATTGGCACGGCGATCGAGAAGTTAGCTATTGCGTTTGTTTTGTTGCAGATTTTTGGCTAACATTTGTTTTAAATTTGAGAGACTTTTCTTGTTAATAGCTAGCTAGAACAAGATTTTAGCTTGATTTTTCATAGTTTCACATTGGTGGTTGAATTTTTCATAGTTTTACACTGGTTAATTAAAGATGCTATGGTTTAATTTGTGAAGAAAAAAGAACGGATATATAACAAAGGAATTAAGTAGCCATTCATTAATGCTAGCTGAGATAATAACTTAATCCAGTCAAGTGTTTTTTGTCAAATAAAGTGATCAGGAGGCTCACTAAAAGTACACTACTTTGAATATTCAAGAGATGAATAATATAGTACAAAACACGAAGAGTTATGAAGATCATTAGTATAAAACATGAGATTTTTTTTTGATTTTATACATTTTTCACAAATTTTGTATTGGAGATGTTCTCAGAAAGTCTATCGTTCAAACCAAAGGATGGCAGGCTGACTTTGCCACTCATAAAGATAGTTGGTCTGCCTTGTTGATTATAAAATAGAAGTTTTGAAGTAATTAACAAACTAATTAAGCATTAACTCTGCTTTCTTGTTGTGCCTAACTTAGCTTGCTGCACCTTGTTTACGTATCTTAGCTAGTCCCATTCAATTGTGCAGTTGTTGAAATCATCATTTTCTGAAATACTCTTGTTGCCTTTTTGCAAGCCTATAGATTATATTAAAATAATTTTACGTATGAGTGACCGATCGAGATTAAATAAAAGGAAATCTAACAATTAAATGTATATCATTAAATAGAGATTTAATTAATGTAGATGTGAAACATGCCAATGTAGAATTAGCGGTAATTTATCAAAAGACATATGTTATCAAAAGACACACACACACACACACACACATATATATATATATATATATATATATATATATATATATATATATATATATATATATATATATATATATATATTTGAATTTACCAAAAATATATGTTATTTTAATATTTATTAAAAAGCATTCTTAATTTTTAATTATATTCTGTAAATTTTATCTTTTCCGTCGAATTTAATTTTTTTTTCACTTTTTTCTCTTTTCTTTTCTCTTCTTTTCTCTCTCTCTTTTTCTCTTTCCTTGCATACATGGAGCATAATATGGAATGATATCTGACAAATGTTGGGTCTTACATCATTTTAATTAGGTCTGATATCATTCCATATCAAGTCCACATCATGCATACATACATATTCAAGTGTCTGATATGAAATGATATCAAATATATGTTAGGCTCGATATAATTTCATAGATTTTAATATAAATTGCATGGTATGTTACCTTATATAAATTACATGGTAATATTTCGATCGAGAGGGCCTAATATGATTCCATGGATTTTAATATTAGTATGTATGGATATAATTATAATTAGAGCTCTCTAGACAACATATCAAGTGAATCTAAAAGTAATGCACACGAATTTTTTTTTGTTGTACGGAAAAGAATATTCATTTCATAGGGGTACAAGTAGGCTGCGCAAAAGTTCGATTAAACCAAACTAATCGAACGAACCGACTAGACTTAAAAGTTTGGTTCGGTTATTTCGAAATTAGTTTTTTTTTTTTTTTGAAAATATCGGTTCATTTTCGGTTTTGAAAATCGAAATTCGGTTAAATCGATATTTTGAATTGAACAGAACCAAATTAGAATCGAATCAAATAGGAACCAAATCGAAATCAAACCAAATTGATATTATGAGTTAAAATGAATCAAATCGGAACAAACTAAATCGATATTATGAGTTGAATTGAAACAAATTGGAATCAAACTAAATCAAACCGGAACCAAATCAAATCAAACCGAAAAATTCGTTTATTTCGGTTGATAATCGAATAAATCGATGTTTTATCGGTTTGGTCTGTTCGATTTTTTAGAAAGTTTGGTTCCGTTCGGTTCAGTTGGTTTGAAAAAAATTCCGTCTGTTCGATTTTGGGTTTGATCGGTTCGGTCAGTTTGGTTTGAACCGATTGCATAATCCTAGGTACAAGCTAGCTAGCTTGAGCGCGTAGCTATGGTCGGGAGATTCGTGGTGGGACCCGAGCGTTGTGATGGTAGCGGCGTCTCTCGTCGTCAAGTTTCGCAGGCGGCGCGGTAAGCATTATAAAGGTAATTTAAATTTAATTTTTAATTAAAAAATAATTAATATGATTTAATAATGTTGAATTTGAGATTATTAATCCAGTTTCAAAGAAATTTTCCACTGGAATTGAATTTTTCCATCGATAAAATATACTGTAACTAAACTCCAACCGTGAATATTTAAGAGATAACTAATTATTCTCTCATTACATCATAATCCGAGGTAATTAGAATATTATGTTTAAGTGATATTTATATAAATTAATATTTAAATTTATAAAATTGTACGTCTATACGTGCTGTGTCTGGTTTCTAATTTACAATAAATTACTAATGTAATAAAAATATAATAGTTTAAGAAATAAATTAACAACCGTTTGAGAGAAGAATTAAAAAATATAATTAAAATTTTTATTTTTTATAATTATTTAAAGTGGTCCAAATTATTTTTTTTATAATTTATAAGATTTTTTTGAAAAAAATTATTTTATTTCTTTAATTGCCCTGTCCATCGGCTTACCAACCATTATCTGTCAACCTCCATCAGATTATCGATTTTAGGATACTTCGGTCCTGTACATAACTGTCCTGTCCTTCCTTGCTAATGCTTGTGTCTACCGCATTACATGTTTGCTGAGATTTCTCCTCCACTATATATCTCAAATCATAGTCGCTATCGCCACAACATGAAGATCATTTTTGTTCTTCTTATAACCGATGTAATGGCAGTGACGCCGATCTCTGATCCCGCCGTTCCAGCGTCACCCTCTGCCTAGGATCCAAAGACCCGAAAAGCGGACTTCTACCTGGCATTGTATTTTGGCCCGGCATAATCCTTTTGCCCGGAGTGGTCCTTTCTGGTAGGTAGTCCTGTGTAAAAGTTCGGTTAAATTGAACTAACCAAGTGAACTTAAAAGTTCGGTTCGGTTAATTCCGAAGTTCGATTTTTTTTCGAAAATATTGATTATACCAGTTTGATTTCGGTTTTGAAAATCAAAATTCGGTTAAACCGATTAATTGATATTTTGAATTAAACTGAACTAAATCAGAATCGAACCAAATAGGAATCAAATCGAAATCAAACCAAATTGATATTATTAGTTAAAATAAATCAAATCGGAACAAATCAAATCGATATTATAAGTTGAACTAAACCAAAATGGAATCAAATCAAATCAAATCAAATCGAAACCAAATCAAATCGAATTGAAAAATTCGATTATTTCGGTTGAAAACCGAATAAACCGATGTTTTATCGGTTTAGACGGTTCGATTTTTTGGAAAGTTCGGTTCGGTTGGTTCGAAAAAAAATTCATCTGCTCGATTTTGGGTTTAATCGGTTCGGTTAGTTCAGTTTGAACCGATTGCACAACCCTAGGTACATGCTAGCTAGCTTGCGCATGTAGCAATGGTCGGGAGGTTAGTGGTGAGACCTAGCCGCTATGATGGTAGCGGTGTTTTTTGTTGCAGGTTTCGCGGGCAGTGTGGTAAGGATTATAAAGGTAATTTAGATTTAATTTTTACTTATTAACTCCATCTTTTTTTTTTCCAAATATCATACTCTTTTCTTCATCTTTCAAAACCATTTTTATATATTTCTTCCAATAACGAGTTCACTCATTCAATGAATCGTATTTCAGGTGTTCAGTAAATGAATTTAAAATCCAATTACACATATAAAGAATGTACACCCAAATAGTAAAATTATATTCATCCAATAAATAATATATTTATTCAAGAATCCTGTATCCAAGATAGATTCAAGAATCCTTTCTTTGCTCCTCCTCGAGAAAATAACGTCCCTCACGTACCCCTTGTTGTGTTCTTTCTCTCACACACCGTGTCCCACTCTGCTAAGCCGGCGGCTCCAACCTTAGAGCCCAATTGAGAGTCATGCACAAACTTTCGTTCTCCCAATTTATCATTGTTGGCGGCTCCACTCCAACCGCCTCCCATATTCTCACGATTTATCATCGCCGACGGCTCCACTCCAACTGCCTCTCATGTGCTCTGTCTCGAACGCTAACGGCTTTTTCCCTCCTCGCTGATGCATGGCTAATGCCGCCGAATGCTCGGTGTGATTTCCCTTTCTCTATAAATCCATCGTATTTGCTCGCTCTCGCCACAATTCCAACCACGAAGACTCTTGTGCTTCTGAAGACCATTTTCATGCTTCTGATGACTGTGACAGTGGCACCGATCTCGACCTCTACGTCTACCTCTACCTCTACCTCTAAATCTGATGTCGCTCAACTGTCCGCGATAGTGGCACCGATCTCGACCTCGACCTATTCCACTTAACAAGTGTCTGCGCCACCCTTGGTTTCTACCTTGACTGATCGTGGTGGTGGGGGTGGTGGTCCGAAAGCCAATATCTGTTGCAGATTTAAATTGAAAATATATTGTAAAGCCCACATAATTCCAATTCCAATTTCACTCATTTCAATTCCACCACCACCACCTCCTCCTTCTCCTAAGCCGTAGAGAAGATAGATAAGAAACTAAGCCGTAGAGAAGAGAGATGAGTATCCTTTTATATTTTCGAATTGATAAAAAATGTATGTTATTTTAATATTTATTAAAAAGTGTATTTAATTTTATGTTTGGTAAATTTATATTTTTTCCGTCAAATTTAACGTTTTCTCTTCTTCTTCTCTTTTCTTCTCTTTCTTCTTTTCTCTCTCTCTCTTTCTCTTACATTACGCATACATACATATTCAAGAGCATGATATAAAAAGATATCAGACAAATATTGGCCCTGACGTCATTCTAATTAGGTTTGATATCATTCCATATCTGGCCCACATGTATGCATAGATAGATATTAAAGAGCCCAATATGAAATGATATCAAGCCCATAGCCTGATATGATTCCATGGATTTTAATATAAATCGCTTGATATGTTTCCTATATGTTACCAATATTTTATCGGTTCGGTTGGTTCGATTTTTTAGAAAATTCAGTTCGGTTCGGTTCAGTTGGCTCGAAAAAAATACAGTCGGTTCGATTTTGGATTTAATCAGTTCGGTCAGTTCGGTTTGAACCGATTGCACAGCCCAAGGTACAAACTAGCTAGCTTTCGTGCATAGCTATGTCGGGAGGTTCGTAGTGGCACCCGGCCACTGTGATGGTAGCGACGTCTCTCATCGCCCGGTTTCGTGGGCGACATGGTAAGCATAGTAAAGGTAATTTAGATTTAATTTTTAATTAAAAAAATAAATAATCAGATTGAGTAATGCTAAATTTGAGATGATAAATTCAGTTCCAAAATAATTTTTTATCGATAAAATATACTCTTGCTAAACTTAAATGGTGAATTTAAGAGATAATTAATTATTCTCCCATTACATGATAATCCAAATTAATTAGAATACTATATTTAAGTGATATTTATATAAATTAATTTTTAAATTTATAAAATTATTCATGTATACATGCCGTGGTTTCTAATTTACAATAAATTCCTAATGTAATAAAAAATATAATAGTTTAAAAAATAAATTAACAACTGTTTGAGAGAAGAATAAAAAAATATAATTAAAAATTTTATTTTTTTATTATTTAAAGTGGTCCAAATTATTATTTTTTATAATTTATTAGATTTTTTAAAATTTATTTTAAATCTTTAACGCTGAGCTTGCCAACCTCCATTGGCTCGACAGTATTAGAGAATTTCGGTCCTGTATGTAACTGTCATGCCCTTTCTTGCTCGTTGAGATTTCTCCTCCACTATAAATCTCAAATCATAGTCGCTATCGCCACAACAAAGATCATTTTTATTCTTCTAATAGCCGACGCAATGGCCGTGATGTCGATCTCCGATCCCGCCGTTCCAGCATCGCTCTGACTAGGATCTCAAGACTCGGAAAGCAGACTTCTGCTTGGCATTGTATTTTGGCCCGGCGTAATCCTTTCGCTCGGAGTGGTTGTTTCCCATGGGTAAGCCTATGGAAAAGTTCAGTTAAACCGAACTAACTAAAAGTTCGGTTCGGTTAATTTGGAAGTTTAATTTTTTTCTCAAAAATATCGATTTAATCGGTTTGGTTTCAATTTTGAAAATCGAAATTCGGTTAAACGAATTAAACCGAATAAATTCAGAATAGAACTAAATAGGAACTAAATCAAATAAAACCAAATTTATATCAAACCAAATTGATATTATGAGTTAAAATGAATCAAATCGGAATAAACAAAATTGATATTATGAGTTGAATCGAATCAAATTGGTATCAAACCAAATCAAATTGAAACTAAATCAAATCGAACCGAAAATTTTGGTTATTTCGGTTGAAAATCGAATAAACCGATGTTTTATCAGTTCGGTTTTTTGGAAAGTTCGATTCGATTAGGTTGGTTAGAAAAAAATTTGATCGTTTCGATTTAAACTGATTGCACAACCCTATCCATGGAGCATCTTATTACTGAAAAAAAAATGATGAACCAGGCAGTAGATAAATTGAACCTGGGGTGATCGGCCCGGCCTCACGGAAGTTTCCCACCGATCACCAGGGTAAATCGGGAAGTGCTCGCGGTGGACGGTCTAGAAGCCCAGCGTCCCAGGGTTCGCGCCCCATTTGAAGGAAAAATTCCTGCAAATGCGCCGTAGCTAGGGATCGAACCGAGGATACCTGAGATAGCGACTAGTGACCCTACCGCTGCACCATAACCCCGGGGGCAGAGCATCTTATTACTGAGCAAGAGGAGGAGGAGGTTGCACAACATGGAAGTGGTGGAACTAGTGAAATTAGTGGAATGAATTTGTAATATATTTTGATTAATTTATATCACAGACTGAGCTTCGGTGGTGGCTTCGACGGCAACTTCAGACTAGACCGCGCAAAAGGACCATGCCAGCATAATGAAGATTAGATATTTGCGGCATGGTACTTTTGCCCGGTGTGTTCAGAAGCTACCGCCGAAGCTGTCGCCTAGGCCCGTCTATGTTGTAAATTTATAAAGATAAGCTCCCTATTCATTTAACTAATTCTCCTATTTCCTCCGATTCCATGAGTTCTCTAATCTCCTCCTCCTCTTCCACAGTAATGAATATTAGATATTGAATCTCTTTTATTTTAAATAGTTGTTATTGTAAGCTACTGTAAAAGATATAATATGTCTAGTAAATTTTACTATACCCATCAATATGGGAAGCTATTTGAACAATGATGAATGATCGACCCGTGAATATAGAAGCATATCAATTCGGTTGATTCATTGATAAGGAGTCTTCTACGTGAACACAGAACCTACCCAACGGTTGCTCCATCCCTAGGTATATTATATAATTAACGCGAACAAAACTTTTAGAAATAGTCATTAAACTATTGAAATTCTCTATAAAAATTCCGTTTTCTGAATTTTCGTTATTCATGCAATACCAAAAAATTCGTTATAAAAAATTTCATATCGATACCGTACCGAAAATTGATATAATGAATTTTCGATATACAGAGTGTTCGGTATACTGAATTTTCTGCACATCAAAATTTCAGTATGGTATTAATTCTATTCCATTTATAGTAAAATTTCGGTATTGATGGTATATTAAAATTTTTGATATAAATCGTTTACCGATACCTTAAATTAATATATTTGATTATATTTTGATACAGTGTATATATAGAGTTTTCGATATTATTTTTGACTCCGGATGAGAACCAAGATATTTAAAAGTTATCCAAAAATAAATAAACAGTGATTAATAGGTTAGGTATTATCATGATCACAAAAAAATTTAAATATTAATTCTTTTTACTTAATATTATTATATTTTTTTAACATAATCCTAATTATCTTAATAAAATTTAATTGATTCTTTCAAAAAAATAAAACATTTTTAAAAAAATCTATTAAATTATTAAAAATAATAATTTAGAATAATAGGAGGTGATTAGTATTCTATATTCTCCGTATCTATCTTTATTTATTATATTCATTTCGATAATCATTTCTATACTCATCGGGTATATAATTCCGAGAGTTCCATTTCCACCACCACCTCCTCCTCCAAAGTCGTGAGAAATGATCTCTATCTCTTTTATCTTAAATAACTGCTGTGATGGATATATTATTGACTCAAATAAAAAATTGAGTGGCTAACCCTATTGAACTTGTTGTTTAGCTTATCATTTTTATTTTTATTTTTATTCATGCTGTTGGGAAGCTGCTACACCATATAATTAACGAGAACAAAACTATGAGAAATGGTCAACAATCTATTCAAATTATCTCCTCTTCCAGATGAAAAAAAAAAATGATGAACCAGACAGCAGATAAATTGAACCTGGGGTGACCGGCCCGGCCCACGAAGTTCCCACCGGTCACCAGGGTAAATCGGGAAGCGCTCGCGGTGGACGGTCTAGAAGCCCAGCGTCCCAGGGTTCGCGCCCCATTTAGAGGAAAAATTCCTGTAAATGCGAACCATGATAATCAACCAATTAATGTTATTTATTCACAAGCTCCCCGCTTTCAACATTCTACTTCTGATCACACGTTCCGAAGATATTTCAATTAATGTAATAAAACTATTGTTATTGTACAAATAGTAATATTTTATAAAAAATTATGTTATATTTTAACAAATATAAAAATGATTAATTCATGATCAGTTCAAATGATTAATTTATTTAATAAATAGATTAGAACATACATATGATAAATAGAAACATAATTACCATTTAATTTTGTAATCCAACTAAATTAATATTAATCAATTCTATTACATATTTCAATCAAATAAACTAATCATTTATACAAATGATTAGTTATTATTAAATACACTAATTATTTAAATTGAATATGAATTAATTATTAATGCCGAAAGTAGGAGGTCCGTCGGCACCCCATCGGAGGTCCAAGTCAACTTTCCATCCACGAATTTAATGCCGGAAGTAGGAGGTCTGTCGGTGCCCCATTCTGCGCTCACGGTGAATGACATCTGCTCGTTCAGCTCGGTGAACGTCAATGTCTCGGGGATGACAATAACCGACACGGCAGCGGGCTTCGATATAGTCATCGACACCGTGTAGATCGATCTCGCCAGTCCGACGTTCATGACCACCTGGCTCACCTTCGGCGTCGGCCCGGCTTTGGGGGCCAGCAGAATCGACTGATAGTTGAGCTCCTCTTCCGTCGTGGTCTTCGAGCAGTTCACGACTCCGCGCACTATAGTTCTAGCGCCTTTCTTGCATAATTTGTTGTAGATGTAGGAGACGTAGTCATCATTGGTGATGTGTAGATAATGCCGAGATCGGCCGCTTTGTTAGGGTTGACATGTCAAGCGCCCTTGGCGAAATAGAGTGTCGGCTCAAGTAACTCGTCAAACATGTCGGCGTTTGCCGTGGTGATGATTAGGGGTGAGTATTCGGTTAAAACTGAACCGAACCGAACCAAATAGACCGAAAATCGAATAAATCGAAATTTAAAAAAAAAACTGAACCGATCGAATTTCTTGATAAAAACTGAGAAAATCGAACCGATAAAATCTCGGTTAATTCGGTTAAAAATCGAATTAATTGATTTAACCGAACTTTTAAAATTTTATTCGATTTTAATTAAAAAAAGATTTTATTTAATTTAATTATATTTTTAAATAAAAATAATTAAATTAATATTCTTATTTGGTTTATTCGGTTTAACCGAATTACAAAATTGAAAATCGAAAATCGAACCTAATTAACCGAAAATTGAATCGATTTTCGAGAAAAAAACCGAAAACCGAATTAATTGAACCGAATTCCAAAATTCGGTCGGTTCGGTTCGATTAATTTGATTTTTCTAAATTTTTGCTCACTCCTAGTGATGATCGCCGACGTGATAGCTGTCGGTGACCAAGTAGGGTGCGCGCCCTTCACATACTATTGACATGTAAACTAATTACAAAATAAATTGACTGCTTCGCCAAAATAATCACAAGAAAACCTAACTTCATCAATCTTCCAATAAAGTTGTCAAACTCAATTTGACTTCTCTTCATCGATAAAGTAAAATTTATTTCAAATGAAATAAAAAATCAATTTGACTTTTCTCCATCAACAAACTAAAATTTAATGAAGTTCTTTATGACAAAGCTAATATAGAAAAGCATAAATTTAATTATCTTCTATTTAATTTAATGATGTGATCTATTAATGGTAAAAGATGGGAAAGCATGAATTTATTTAATAAATAAGGATTTGCACGATGAAGAATATCAGATAGAAAACATTCTTTATTGAATTTCTTTACAAAGTCTCTCCCTATATTCTTATGTGTTAATTGGAGAAAACTCCCTAATCCCAAACTTGTCTTTGCATGCACTCCCCACCTAATAAATTCTTTGCTTTCACTCCCTAATGAATTGAGTATAAAAGAGTACAAACTCAGTATAGATTATAAAGATTTGAGTATAAATTGTTTGAGATTGAGTACTAATTTAAGAAATTTGAGTACAAAGTTTCGGTGACCTCTCATATGAAAATCTTGATGTGGTGAGTATAAAAGAGTGAAAACTCAGTATACATTATAAAGATTTGAGTATAAATTGTTTGAGATTGAGTACTAATTCAAAAAATTTGAGTATAAAATTTCGGCGACCCTTCATGCGAAAATCTTGATGTGATGGATGCGATCTTACATACTCAAATTTCTAAATTTTATACTCAATTTTTTTCAAATAATACTTAATCTAAATCAATTCATACTTAAATTTTGATAATGTATACTGAAATTTTTACTATATACTAAAACAATGTATACTCAAATTTTTTTAAATAATACTCAAATTTTTTAAATTAGTACTCAATCTCAAACAATTTATACTCAAATCTTTACGATTTATACTGAATTTTTACTGTTTTATACTGATAAAAAAAAATAACACACAAAACTGTCTTGTCAATCCTATCAGGAAGTGCATGTAAAGAAATTTTTGGTTAGGGAGTGCATGCAAAGCCAAGTTTGATGTTGGAGAGTTTTCTCAAATTTTCCCTATTCTTATTTCCTAGTGTAGATCCATCTTATATTTAATTTTTAATTGGAGTGTGTGACATTTATTTAAATTAATATTTAAATTTATAAAATTTTACATTGTGCCTCGCCTCATTTGTAATTTACTTGATGCAATCAAAAATCTAATAGTTTAAAAAATAAATTAACATTAAAGAATAATAATATAATTACAACTTTTATTTTATTTATAATTATTTAAAGTTGTTCATATTATTATTTTTAATAATTTATTAGAAATTAATTTATTTGTTTAAAAACATAATTAAATTGTATTAAAATAATTAGCAATTTATTAAAAAAATATAATAATATTTAGTAAAAAGAATTAATATTTAGTTAGATATAATAATGTGGGCACCATAGCAGCTGTGTTGTTGCATCATGCCCATCATTTCGCTCGCTTGAATCTATCCAAGATAGATTGGAGAATCCTGTCTTTCCTCTTCCTAGAGAAAACAAAGTCCCTCGCCTACCTCTTGTTATGTTCTTTCTCTCACACACCGTGTCCTACTCTGCTAAGCCGGCGGCTCGAATCTTAGAACCCAATTAAGAGTCATGCACAAACTTTCATTCTCCAGATTTATCATCGCCGGCAGCTCCACTCTAACCGCCTCCCACATTCTCCCGATTTATCATCGCCGGCAGCTCCACTCAACCGCCTCCCACATTCTCCCGATTTGTCATCGCCGGCGGCTCCACTCCAACCGATTTTGGAATTGAAATTCGATTAAATCCATATTTTGAATTGAATCGAACCAAATATGAATTAAATCAAATCGAAATCAAACTAAATTTGTATTATGAGTTGAAATAAATTAAATCGAAATAAACCAAATCGATATTATGAGTTCAGCTGAACCAAATTGAAATCAAACCAAATTGAATTGGAACCAAATCAAATCGAACCAAAAAAATTCGATTATTTTGGTTGAAAACCGAATAAATCGATGTTTATCAGTTTGGTCAATTCAGTTTTTTAGAAAATTCTGTTCGGTTCGATTCGATTGGTTCGAAAAAAATTCGGTCGGTTCGATTTTAGATTTAATCGTTTCGGTCAGTTCGATTTGAACCTATTGTACAACTCGAGGTACAAGCTAGCTAGCTTTTGCGCATAGCTATGATAGGGAGGTTCGTAATGGGACCCAAATAATCAGAATGAATAATATTGAATTTGAGATAATAAATTCAATTTTAAAAAAAATCATCCATAAAACATACCGTAGCTAAACTTGAATGCTGAATTTAAAAAATAATTAATCGTTCTTCCATTAAATCATAATCCGAAGTAATTAGAATACTACGTTTAAGTAATATTTAAATAAATTAATATTTAAATTTATAAAATTTTACGTGTATACGTGTTGTGTGCTTGGTTTCTAATTTACAATAAATTCCTAATGTAATAAAAAATATAATAGTTTAAGCAATAAATTAACAACGATTTGAGAGAAGCATAAAAAATATAATTAAATATTTTATTTTTTATAATTATTTAAAGTGGTCCAATTTTTTTTTAATTTATTAGATTTTTTAATTTTATTTTATATCTTTAACGGCCCTGTGCATCTCCATCAGCTCGCCAATATTAGGGTATTTCGGTCTTGTACGTAATTGTCATGCTCTTCCTTGCTAATGTTTGTGTCTATTGCAATCAATGTTCGCTAAGATTTCTCCTTCACTATAAATCTCAAATCATAGTCGCTATTGCCGTAACACCAAGATCATTTTTATTCTTCTAATAGCTGGCGCAATGGCCATGATGCCGGTCTCCGATCCCGTCGTTCCAGCATCACCCTCTGACTAGGATCCCAGGACCCAGAAAGCAGACATCTGCCTGGCATTGTATTTTGGCCCGGCATAATCCTTTCGCTCGGAGAGCTCCTTTCCCATGAGTAAGCCTTGTTGGAGTTACGGGAAGAGAAAGAGGGCAACCCTTCCTCTTCATCTTCCAACCCTTCGTATCCTCCATTGATGGAGGCAGAGGAAGGGTCTTCCCTTATAAATTGAGTGTCCATCTTCAATCCAGGTATCGAGAAGTAGCAAAAAACATCGTGTTAAGAGGATTTGGTTTGTGATAGATAGGGATCAGTTCGTACCGTGATTGTTCTATGGGACATCGAGAAGAAAAAGGAAAAGAAGATCATCCAAGACACTATGAGTCTAATCTATCAGCAAATCAGTTTCATGCTTAAAAATCAAGATGTGCAAAAGTTCGATTAAACAAAACTAACTAAAAGCTAGGTTCGGTTAATTCGGAAGTTTGATTTTTTCGAAAATATCGGTCTAGTCGGTTTGATTTCAGTTTTGAAAATCGAAATTCGGTTAAACGGATTAAACCGATATTTTGAATTGAACCAAACCAAATCAGAATCGAACCAAATAAGAACTAAACCAAATCGAATTCAAACCAAATTGATATTATGAGTTGAAATGAATCAAATCAGAATAAACAAAATTGATATTATGAGTTGAATTGAATCAAATTGGAATCAAACTGAAACAAAATCAAATCGAACCAAAAATTTTGATTATTTCGGTTGAAAATCGAATAAACCAATGTTTTATCGGTTCTATTTTTTGGAAAGTTCGGTTCGGTTCGGTTCGGTTGGTTCAAAAAAAATTTAATCATTTCGGTTGGTTCGGAAAAAATTTAATCATTTCGGTTGAACCGATTGCACAACCCTATCCGTGGTGGCATCTTATTACCGAGGAAGGGATGCTGTTGTAAGCTGCCGTAAGAGATATAATATATCCAGTAAATTTTACTACACCGATCAATATGGGAAGATATTTGAATAATGATCGACTCGTGAACATAGGAGCATGTCAAATAGATTCATTCATTGATTAGGAGCCTTCTTCATGATCAGAGAAGTTAGTCCAACAATTGCTCCGTCCCCGGGTACATCATATAATTAACGCAAACAAAACTCTGAGAATTAGGCAATAAACTATTGAAATTCGTTATAAAAATTTGGTTTTCTGAATTTTCATAATTCATGCAGTACCAAAAATCGCTATAAAAAATTTCATATCGATACCGTACCGAAAGTTCGGTATAATGATTTTTGATATACTGAGTGTTCGGTATACTGAATTTTTTGTACATCGAAATTCTGTTATGATATTAATTCTATTTCATTTATAGTAAAATTTTGGTATTGATGGTATATTAAAAATTTTGATATAAATCTTTTACCGATACCTAAAATTAATATATTTCATTATATTATGGTACAGTGTATATATCTGAGTTTTCGATATTATTTTCGACTCCTAATAAGAATCAAGATATTTAAAAGTTATCCAAAAATAAATAAACGGTGATCAATAGGTTAGATATTGTCTTAATCACACAAAAATTTAAATATTAATTCTTTTTACTTAATATTATTATATATTTTTTAACATAATCCTAATTATCCTAATAAAATTTAATTGATTCTTAAAAAAATAAAAAAAATTTAAAAAATTCTAATAAATTATTAAAAATAATAATTTGGATAACTGTAAATAATTAAAAATAAAATAAAATATTTAATTATATTATTATTCTTCTCCATAAAAAATCAAATTTTTAATTTTTTCTTCAACTATTATACTTTTGATTGCATTAAGAATTCACTGCAAATTAAAAACTAACTAGACGCATATACACGTACAACTTTCCCTATTTAAATATTAATATATATAAATGGCACATAAATATGTATACTCTAATTGAATATATTTTATATTCTTCGTATTCATCTTTATTTATTATATTTATTTTTATAATCATGCTTATACTCATCGGGTATGTAATTTCGAGAGTTCGAGTTTCATCACCACCTCATCCTCCGAGATCGTGAGAAATGATCTCTATCTCTTTTATCCTAAATAACTGTGAGAGTATGTTATTGGCTCAAATAAAAAATTGGGTGGCTTAACCTTATTTAAGTTGTTGTTAACTTATAATTATAGTGGTGGCTAATAATGATTCGGTACGGTGGTTCGTGTACCGTTCGTTACCACCATACCAAAAAAATCGCTATGAAAAATTTCATATCGATACACTACCGAAAGTTCGATATATTGAACTTTCGGTCTACAAAAATTTCGATATACTGAATTTTTTATACACTGAAATTCTGATATGGTTACAATTCTATACCATTTATAATAAAATTTTGGTATCGATATGGTACACTGAAAATGTTGATATAAATCTTATACCGATACATAAAAATTAATATATTTCATTATATTTTAGTACGGTAAATATCATATATCAAATTTTTGATATTGTTTTCGAGTTAGCTATTAATTATTATCATAGTAAAAAAATTAAATATTAATTCTTTTTTACCTAATATTATTAAATTTTTTTAACATAATCTTAATTATCCTAATAAAATATAATTGATTCTTTCAAAATAAATAAAATAATTTTTAAAAAATTCTAATAAATTATTAAAAATAATTATTTGGATGAATTTAAATAATATTATTACCTACTATTCTCTTTTTTAAAAAAATTATTTCAATATATTTGTTTTTTCTTATTTATCTCACGCTCTTCGATCGGGTGAATATTTCTCATGGAAAAGAAGATGAGATACGCATTAATGATTAGATAAATAAGTAAATTAAGTAAGTTTTTTTTTCTAAAGTGGAAAATCGGTTAAAATTTTTATTTTTCCAATAAAAAATAATATATATATATATATATATATATATATATATATATATGGCAGGATATGAGTATGAGTATTAGGTAGGGTATGGGATAGAATATAAGTAGAATTTTATCGCATCCGTCTCCATACCTATACTTGAAAATATTCTTATTTGAATATCTGATTACTATGATCGGATCTTAAAATATCTTCCATATCTTCCTCCCGGGTTAGATATTAGTTTTCCGTTCGAATTCACGGAAAATTAACATCCCTATGCAGAGCACATGGACCGCGACAAATAGGACCAGACATGGACATTAGTGAGTAAGAACAGGATAGTTACGTCCGGGATTTAAATATCCTTGCCGATAGCTGAGGAGTGATAGGGCGGTTATGTCCTAGACTAAAAATCCTAAAGCCGGTAGTTGAGGTCTCAATGGTGGAGCCAGAAAAATAAATTTACCCGGGCTATTAACCTCTAGACTAATTTCAATTGTCTTCGGGTTAAAATATACATAAATTTTTTCCCCCTCTTACCTCTTATATTTTTCATTTTTTCACTTTATTATTTGATTTTTTTTCATCCTCGTGGGCCCCAACCGGGCTATAGCCCGGGTGGGCCAAAGTGTGGCTCTGCCCCTGGTTGAGGAGGGGTAGGCCAGTTACATCCGGGGTTGAAAATCCTAAAATCGGCAACTGAGGAGGAACAAGGTGATTACGTCCGGGACTGAAAAATTCTAAATCTGACAGCTCTGCACATGGAGACGGTTCGAGTCATTACATTGGAGTCGACCATGATAAAACCCTGATAAATGGGTTAGCTATTATCTCGTTAAAAAAAATATGAATATATTTTAAATAAAATCCTAATTATTCAAATAAAAGTTAATTGATTCTTTCAAAAAATAAAATAAGATTTTTTAATTTTTTTTAAAAATATTATTAAAAATAATAAATTTGACAATTTTAAATAATTATCAATCAAATAAATTTTTTACTTATATTACACGGAATCATGACCGACGTGTTTCTTTTGACATCCTTTTTGTCTTTGATAGCAAAACTTTTGACTATTCGGACACGTGACAACCTTACTTACCTTCTCAGGTGCATTGGGTCTTTGTCGAGCAGGTCCTTTGCGATTCTTTTGCCGATCTCTAGCCTTCCGTGCACACGACAGGCCCCTATGAGCATCCTCCATATCATCGGACTTTGGCTCCATCGATCAGCATCTTTGTGACGAAATCCAATCCTCATTCGAGCATCCCTACTCGGCTAAACAAATTAACCATGCAACCATAATGTTTCATCTGTGACGGCTAATAATCCCCGTGATTTAAAATCGGCTGTCGTGGATCTGAGATAGTAGCATCCCTCATTGACCATGCCGACAGCACAAGCAGTGAGAATGCTGATGAATGCGACATTATCAAGAACAATGCCAGCGCCTTTCATCAATTCGAATAACTTGATCGCTTCGTCGCCACGACTGTGCATCGTAAGGCCATAGATAACAGTGGTCCACGACATCTAGTAAAGGCCTCTGTACACTAGCTATATCCATCATGCATAAGACATTAATACTACAATAATTTTGTAAGTTGAAAGTTTTGAAAATCTAGTTGATGCACAAAAATACTACAACTGTGCATCATAGAATAATTCAAACACACGCAACATCTACTAGAATACTCTTATCATAAAAATCTCCCTAAATATAAATTTGATTTAATATATTAAGAATAATAATTGATTAAATACGAATATATTTAAAAAATCAATTCTTGTTCCAGAAATCTTGAAGAATATATGAAAAATCTTGGAGTTGATCAACTTGAGATTGCCATAACAAAGTTTGGGATGAACGAGATAGTAATGACACGACTATTGCTCTATTATTTTTATTAACTGGAATAGTGTTAACTTATCTAGTTTATTAAAATTCTATTATTATTACTGTAGTTATGTACGAACAGAATTAGCCCATTAACCTTATAAAAGTCATGCAATAAAATTGTTGTTAATACAAATAATGATATTTTATGAAAAATTATGTTATGTATTAACAAATGTAAAAATGATTAGTTCATGTTTAGTTAAAATGATTAGTTTATCCTTTTAAATAATTAATTCATTTGATGGAATATGTATAATAGAATTGATCAATGTTAATTAAATTGAATCATACGAATAATATAATTACCACTTGATTTTATAATCCAAATCAATTAATATTAATCAATTCTATTACATACTTCAATCATTTAGAACGAATTATTTAATGCACTAATTATTTGAAGTAACACATGAGTTAATCATTGTCAAATTTGTTAACACATAACAAATAAAGATCTCCAAAATATTTAATAAAATAAACAATATAAACTTTTCCCCAAGAACTTTTCTTAATTTTTCACAATAGTCTTCCCAAATAAACAAAACATTTTTTTCCCAAATAAACAAAACATTAACGCCCTTTAGCGACTCATTTGTTACTTATCATCAACTCCATCTTATATCAAGCTCCAAATATTATACTCTTTTCTTCATCTTTCAAACCCATTTTTATATATTTCTTTGAATAACGAGTTCTCTCATGCAATAAATTGTATTACAGGTATTTAATAAATAAATTTAAAATCCAATTATACATATAAAGAATGTGCATTCAAATAGTAAAATTATATTTATCTAATAAATAATACATTTCTTAAGACAATTGTTTTAGGACATCTTTCAAATATAACAACCCTTTCAACTCAACAATCCCTCCTCAAAAGAAGTATCACCACCCTCTAGCCCATCCACTCGATGTCCGATCCTCGACCTACCAAGTCTTTTTCACTGGTCCGGTTCTCCTGACCTAATTTTCTACCTAGCATTTGATCCTCTTGAGCCAGACATGGGAATCTTTACTTCCTTCATTAGAGGTCAATATTCCACCTGTATGACTCGATTTAGATTATGACTCTAATACCAATGGTTAGAACCAAAGAAATTTAAATATTTATCTAATAATATAATATTGTCCACTTTGGGCCTAAACTCTTAAGACTTTTTTTTTTAACCAAAATGTTTTATACCAATGGAGATATCTTTTCTTTATACGCTCATGATCTTTTTCACATATTTTTAATGTGAAATTTTTTTTCCAACCTCAACCATTCTGACAAGTCAAAGTGGACCATTGCTAGAAAAATGAAGTTCTGGAAGGTTGAAATCAATTGAATACTAAGAAAAATGAGAATTCAACTTTAGTAAAATTACAACAGAGATATCAGTCAACTACAATGGATTAGTAATCAACCTATAAGCTCTTAAACATTTAGTTCAGAATTTGAGAGGTTTAAGAAATTTGTTATATATCAATAAACTGCTATGTACGAGTAATTGACTGATAATACTATTCAATCGAACAATGTTTTTGAGTTGATTTGAAAACATGACTATTGATCCAATAGCTGATAATTCATAAGGTAAATCCATCAACTTTATGGTCAATTCTGAGTGCGAAGAGTCATTCTATATATACAACATTCGAATTTTAAAAGAACAATTGACAAATAGAAGCTAGTAGTTGATTGCCGGATAGTTTCTAGCTAGCCGTGACTTAAAGCTTATAAAAAAGGTTTCGTGGTGGATTTCAGATGTCAATTCTTCAAAGTTGTGAGGGAAAGTGTGTGCATTCCAGACATTTAAGAGGCAAATCCGAGACAACTAAAAGAGCCTAAAGAAAAATTACACTAAGTAAAAACTTATGATTTTGATTGTATGCATTTTTATTTATATCTTTGTCTTTTTTATTATTTTTTAAAATTAAATTTGTAAGAAAATTTTCCACTTTCTAACACCCTGTTTGGAAAGTTTCTAAGTAATAAAATTGAATTGAATTCCATCCAGAATTGAATTCCTGCGGAAATTGAATTCAATTCTTATATTTGGAATGAATGGGTAAACAAAAGAATGAGTCTAAAACTGAATGAATTTGATTGCTTTTACTATTTTACCTTTCATTGATAGGTTAGGAATCAAACATTATATTTATATAAGGTTATTTTAGTCTTTCATTTGTTGGAATTCAATTCTCATACCAAATCACACCTATTTAGGTGTGATTTCAATTCCTTGATTTTGTTGGATTTCAATTCTCATGAGAATTCAATTCCTTCACTTAAGTTGCTTCCAAATCATGGAATTGAATTTCAATTCCTTTCGAAATTGAATTCCATAGATTTTCAAATAGGATATAAAAGTATTCGAGAGGAAGAAAGAATAGTGGTCCAGATGCTAAGCCTAGGAATAGGAACCTAGAGTTTCGAACTAGGTAAAAATGATTTATTATACTTGTCCTTTTAAATTTAATTTAATTTATTTTATTTTTATTGTGTAATAATGTATTGTAGACCAGCATACGAAATCTAATGATAGAAGCAAATCATTATTCACCGTCTCTAGAGACGTCATTTCCCAATAAATATTTGACCTATTGGTATTAAGACTTCATTGGGAATTGATTGCCATTGGAGATGCTGGCATCAACTGTTGGCCTCTTATGTAAATACAAATGAGATTGAAACAAGCAATAACAAGTGATAGCAAACTAAAAGAAAAGCCCTAATTATGTAATTCTTTTCTTATGTTATATTTATTTAATCTAACATTGCATATGCTTGTTGATGTCGTAAGCTCAAATTTTCGTAAAAGGGTACTTCATCTCTAAAAACGTATTCAAGGAGGAGAAAATATAATAAAGGCATTCTAAGAGTCATCGACTGATGGATAAATAATATCGTAGAGTAGGACTTGTGAGTTACCAAACTACTTATCTTGATTTATTACGTGTGTTTGTATTTTTATTTTTATGTTGTTTAATATTCACCTTGTGTATTAACAAATTATAATACAAGCACGAAACAAATGCAACTAACTATTAATCCCTTTAGCCACAATCTCAATCCAACACCTATGAACGAGAAGAATTGTTGAGTCATTAACTTAGTTACTTAAAAAAAATGATTAATAAATTTTTTTCAATCTCGGAAGATCAACCTGACCCCACGAAAGAACAATAAAAGAGAGAAATGATTGAATAGAGGACTGATTTATCTTTTATTCATATAATTTAGGGATAGACTATAAAAAATATTCGGGATAAATATAATCATCTTTTGCTATAACGAAATCATTTATTTATTCGATACTCCAATAAAATTTATTCACACCTACATTTAGGGGTGAAATAAAAAAAAAGGCAGAGGGCTAATCGACGCTATTTTACTAAAAAAGGAAAAAAATAAGAGAAAAGTTGAGTTACGTCCTGACAATTTTACTGTTGGAGAATGAGTTGTATGCTCTGTGCAATCGTGTATCGATGAATCATCAAAGTAAAATGGTTGTGGTCAGGAGAAGAAATAAGATGCGGATTGAGATTGATGAATTCTCCCTAGAATCTCTCTGGGAGTATAAAATTATACGATAATGATATTTTAAGATAAAACTTGAATTAAGTTCGACTTTGCTATCCCATATTAAATATTGTGGTTATTTATCCTAGATTAATGGATATTCAATTTAATGGGTTTCTTTATAAAAAGTTTGTACATATTGATTTTGATAACTGTGAGAAATTGTTATTTACTTTGGATAAAATAAGAATTCGTTTTAAAAAAAAAATTATATTATCTTTCTCCAAGTGAAGAGTTCTTTTAATACCTTGTTTATTGTCTCCGTTCACTATCTGAAGGGGTCTCAAAAATATCTATATCTTAACAATGATATAATATTATTCAATTTAAGTCTAAGTTCTCATGACTTTACTTTTAGACTCTCTCTAAAAGGGCTCATGCCAATAAAAATATTTTATCATATTAAACCTATGATCTTTTCAATTTTAACCAATGTGGTTGAGAAGAATTGTCGAGTCATTAAGTTAGTTACTTAAAAAAATGATTAAAGAAGTTTTTTCAACCTCGGACACCATCCGACCCCACAAAAGAACAATAAGAGAGAGAAAATGATTGAAGAGAGGAGTGATTTATCTTTTATTCATATAATTTAGGGATAGACTATAAAAAATATTCGGGATAAATATAATCATATGTTGCTATAACGAATTCATTTATTTATTTGATACTTTAATAAAATTTATTCACACTTACATTCAGGAGCAGAACCAGGAAAAAAATAGCACGAGGGTTGATCGGCGCTATTTTTCTAAAAAAGAAAAAAAAAGACAGAGGTTCAGTTACGTCCCGACAATTTTATTGTTGGTGAATGAGTTGTACGCCTTGTGCAACCGTGTACCGATAAATCGTCAAAGTAAAGTGGTTGTGGCCGGGAGAAAAAATAAGATGCGGATTGAGATAGATGAATTCTCTATAGAATCTCTATAGAAGTATAAAATTATATGACAATGATATTTTAAGATAAAACTTGAATTAACTTCGGCTTTGCTATCCCAAGTTAAATATTGGTGTTATTTACCCTAGATTAATGGATATTCAATTTAATGGTTTTTTTAATAAAAAGTTTGTACATATTGATTTTGATAACCGTGAGAAATTGTTATTTGCTTGGGATAAAATAAGAATTTTTTTAACAAAAAATTATCTTATTTGCATTTTTTTTTCTCCCGAACGAAGAGTTCTTTTAATACCTTGTCATCCTTATTGTCTTAGTCGTCACTTATCTTCATTGTCTGTTGGGATCTCAATGATATCCGTATTTTTATAATAATATGATATTATCCATTTTAAATCTAAGTCCCCGTGATTTTATTTTTAGTCCTCTCCAAAAAATCTCATGTCAATAAAGATATTCTATCATATTAAACTCATGCTAGCATCAACGTTTCGGAGATGACAGTAGCCGACACGGTGGCTGGCTTTGATATAGTCACCCACACCGTGTAGCACGATCTTACCGGTCCGACGTTCATGACCACCCGGCTCACCTTAGCTACCGCCCTGGCTTTGGGGGTCAGCTCCTCTTCCATCATGGTTTTCGAGCAGTCCATGACTCCGCGCGCTATATTTATAGCGCCTTTCTTGCCGAATTTGCTAGAAATGTAGGAGATGTAGTCGTCATTGGTGATGTCGTAGATAAGGTCGGGATCGACCACTTTGTTAGGGTTGACATGTCCTGCGCCCTTGGCGAAATAGAGTGACGGCTCGAGTAACTCGTCAAACATGTCGGCGTTTGCCGTGGTGATGATGGCCGACTTGATAGCTGCCGGTGACCAAGTAGGGTGCACGGCCTTCAAGAGCGCGGCGACACTGCTGAGGTGAGGCGTCACCATGGACGTGCCGGATTTGATAGCGTACGCCGGAGCGTCACTGGAAGGAATCCAAGCCGCCAAGATGTTAAGGCCAGGGCCAAAGATGTCTGGCTTGAGAATTCCCGGTGTTGCCTGAGACGACCCCCGAGAGGAGAAGTAAGCGACAGTGATGGCAGGGGATACGTCGAGATCCGTCCCGCTGAAGACGATCGACGCAGAGGGGTTGGAAGCTGAGTTAATACGATATGAGATTGGAGCCGTCTTTGGAGGTGAGCACTACTACAGGTAGGGGTGAGCAAAAATTCAGAAAAATCGAATTAACCGAACCAAATCGACCGAATTTTGGAATTCGGTTCGGTTAATTCAGTTTTCGGTTTTTTTTCTCGAAATTCAATCCGATTTTCGGTTAATTCGGTTCGGTTTTCGATTTTTAATTTTGTAATTCGATTAAACCGAATAAATCGAATAAACCGAATAAAAATATTAATTTAATTATTTTTATTTAAAAATATAATTAAATTAAATAAAATCTTATTTTTTTAATTAAAATCGAATAAAATTTTAAAAATTTAGTTAAAATTTTAAAAAATCAGTTAAATCGAATTGACCGAGATTTTATCGGTTCTGTTTTCTCGATTTTTATTAAGAAATACGATCGGTTCGATTTTTTTGAAAAATTTCGATTTATTCGATTTTCAGTCTATTCAATTCGGTTCGGTTTTAACCGAATACTCACCCCTAATTACAGGAAAATCCAAGTACAAATATGTCAAGTCGACGGTGGCACCCTCAACTTTCGGGACAATGAAGATCAACGCCTGCCGCCGTGGGACTTGACGAATGCCGCTACATCTTTCAGAAGTTTGCCGTCAGCCTCGCAGACCCAGACGGTACCCCTGTGACTATCATCCAGAGGATCTATGTTGCAGGTCGGCGACTCGGTGGAGTAGTATAGCGGAAGAGAGTTTTTGGTGAAGTTGCGGAGCTGGTCGAGGAATCACCTTCCCGTCGGGAAGCTTCACGGAGGCCCTGAAGCTACGGTCGACGCTGCTAGCCACAACGGTGAGGATCCATGGCGCCTCGTTTGTGAGGGTGGAGTAGTCAGGTCGAGAGTTGCCGGCGCCACAGCTGACGAAGATCCCCTTCTTGGCCGCAGCGAACAAACCGATGGCGATGGGATCTTGGTCAAGTGGCATAGATTCGCCGCCAATCGACATTGAGAAGACGTCGACGCCGTCCCTGATACCTGTGTCGCAGCCGACGAGGATGTCGGCGTAACTGCAGCTGTTGTTTCGGCAAACCTCGTAGATGGCGAGGTGAGCCCAAGGGGCCATCCCGGCGCCCGTGCCTTTGGCCAAGCCTAAGTAGCTCGCGTTGCGGACGAAGTTACCTACGGCGGTGGACGTGGACGAAGTGTGGGTCCCATGGTCGTCCTCGTCTACGGGAGAACTCCCGCCCCCACCGACGATCATCGACTTGGCACTGATGAGCTTGTTGTTGCAACCGGTCTCAAGCTCGCACGAGCCCTTCCACTTCGAGGGCGGAGGCAGGACTCCATCGTCATCGCAGGAGGGTGGCCGGGCATCACGCCGAAACAAAATATCTTTAAAATTAATTTTTAAAATGTATAAATTTTATTTTGAATTATAGCAGGCTAATTAGGTGGGGCATTAAGATTATTAAAACAAATTGAATTAATAAAATGAGCTAATAATTTTATAACGGGTTTAATGCTAATATATATATATATATATATATATATATATATATATATATAGTATCATCGTCTACGAGAGACGCCAGTCTGTAATCTTAGTCTGTAATCTGAGCGCTATTGGTTAATCTGAGCGCTATTGGTTAAGAGTCTGTAATGATGGGAAGAATACTGCATTTCTATACTTTTCTCTTTCTCTGAGTCTAAAACGGGATGCTAGCAGAAAACGTCAGATTTATTAAATGAAGATTTTATCTTAAATTTTATATTTTACATTAAAAAAAATATCCACAAATTTAATAAAATAAAGCGGAACGATTTTCTCCGTGTCCACGTCTCTGATTCTGGTTGTCCTCGACGCCATCGACCGCCCGGCCTCCGTCGCCACCGCCTCCTTCTCCCGTCTCCCGCCCGCCGCAGTCTAGGTACAGTCGTTTTTGCTCCCTTGCCTGTCTCTCCCCACTCCTTGCGCTGCGATTTCTAGGGTTTCGTGCCGTTTCCGCTCGATTGCCTGTTGATGTAGTCGTCTTGGTGGGCTAGAAAGATTCCGGCTTTGTGCCATCGTTCGTGTGTCGAATATTATGTGCTCCTTATTTTGCCTACTCCTACAATGTTTTTGGTAGAACAATAATTTTTGTGAATTTGGAAATCTATAATTTTTGTTTCTCAAGAAAATTATGGATACGTCTCTTCAAAAATCAATCTAAATTCTGCAGGCTCACTCTTTGCTTTTCCTTCAAAATTATTTTGTGTTACTACTATTTATGCTGGATCCTATTGTGCAGTGATTAGCACCGGACTTCATTGGTTCACATGAAGGCAAGCTTTTGCTTAAAAAAGTTTTCAATTCACATGGGAGCGTGCTTTTTCTTGTATAACCTGTTGCTTGAAGTCTTACTGATGACTATGCCATTTTTTTCTCAGCTTATAGCTGGTCCTTGTCACTTTATTTATACATTACATTACAATGCACCAGTCTCTGCTCCGTTCCGAATATTTTATGAACGCGTCAGTTAACATATGGGGGAATTAAACATGAGAAGCAAATTGTGTCTTGATTTTGACTTTTTTCTGTCCTGCTGGGTGCCCATGTGCTTTGTTTTCTTAACATCCACCGGTTAGTTTTTTAGGTTCCTTGCTTATGCAAGGAAACTATATATATATAAAGTGTTGGTTTGGCAACAAGATATATGAGATTCCATGTCTATCTCGTAGCAGTAGTTGGATCTGTCATGTAGAGAAGATTTATAGACTTAAAGGCACTTCTATTGCAATAGGTTCACAAATTAAGAAATTTACCAGCTTTTATTTATTATTCTTTGACTCGAGTGTTTTAGAACTCCCTTTTATTTCTTTTGAATTTTAAATAAGCAATGAATTATTATCCTTATTTTTCTTTTCACGGAAAAAATCCATTTTTGTTTGAGTAATGAGGAAGGTATCTTTATTCCTTTTCTCTGCTCTTTATGTATATGGTAATGTTTCTTGGAACAGCTAAAGACTTATATCTGTTAATATGTTTATACCGAATGATTTTTCTTTCTCTCTCTCTCTCTTTTTATTTTTTTTATTTTTATTTTTGAGGGTTTATAGATACATGTTGAAATTTGCTACTTCAAATAGAAACGGTTTATATTTATCGTTTTCAGGGTCCTTAATTATCTTTTAATAGCCTGACATCTTTGTATTTTTTTTACTGTGATTAATCTTGATGATATGATTATATATACAAAACAAATTGAAAGGATAGAATACTTTTTAATTTCTAAAGAAATAAGGAAGACATTGTAGAGAGTGAAGACTTTGTAAAATTTAGTCAACTAGGAGTATTTAATTTGGTAAATTGAGCATATAAGAAAAAGCACATATCTTAACATGTTTGATGACTTGGTAACAGCAACAAACCATGCGCCTGCAATGCAAAAGACAGTATGTTAAAGGGTTTAACAAGCGTGAATAACTTTGTTGAGTTATTAATATTAAAAAAACATAAAGTCTTCAAAGGAAATTAGCTGTCCGTGTGCGATTGTAATTACTGATTGATTTCAAAGTTACAACTTCTGTTTTCATGTAGAAGTTCTCTAGGCTTGTTTGATTAATTCGAAGTGTTTTTTAAAAAATTGATTTTTTAAAATCTGTTTTGCTTTACTAAAATTTAGAATCTCATTGGCTCTTTATTTTAGTGTATTTTTTACAGGTCATCCATCGTCTTCGTCTTTATCAAACATTTCTACTTTTAGTATTCATGTTTTCAGAATGTTTATTTCTCCTATTAAATTCCTTTCTTTGGCCTCAGTGGTTTCTGTTCGTTCTTTTTTGCATGCACCTGAAGTATTGGGAAAACTTTTTTTTTCCCGGATACTTGTGAATTCATTTTCCAGTTTTGTCAAAAAATTTGAAATGATTTCTTGGGTATGAAGTTGAATAAACATATTCGTGGGCTGTCTATTTATATTTATCAGTTTACATTGGTTAGTTGATGTACAGGTTGAGAATTTCTTGTGCCGCTTGTTTGCAGGTTTTGTTCATTGAAGTTTTCGTAAAATTTAGAACCGCCTTCATTAGAGTATGCTATTTTCAGGATCTTCAGAAAAGACTTTTTATCAGTCACGAATTCTCATTGCACGCGCTCAGGTTTTTCAGTCGCTACCTTATAATTTCTAAGCTGTTTTCGTTTTAAGTCAGAAGTTCAGCATTTGACAGTTGTTACTTTCATCTTTACTGAAAACATGCTCAACTTTATCTGAACAATCCTCATGTTTTTTTTCTAAAATATAAGTAATTAAGGAAAGACAAGTGAACCATTGCATTGTATTAACATTTGTTCACTAGCTCTTAGCACCCAAGATAATTCTGATACAAGTATTTCTCTGGAACATGATAATGGAGATATGCAAAAATGAACACTTGGATTCTCACCAACATTCATCTGTTTTCTGTCTGCTGAATGACTTGGTTCCATTCCATATTGTAATAATCTTAGTAAGAGACTCCATATTTTTATTTTGAATTTGATATTTAAATATACTCTGGTTTGCAGTGATTTCAGGCTTCTAGGGGCTGATATTCTTATTCTTATTTTATAAGAAATGGCAAGGGCTATCAGAAGCCGCCGCAGAAAATTTTCTTCGAAGTATATGTCATCTCGATGTTCATTGCCTTCATTTCGCCGACCTATAACGATGAAAGAAGGAAAAATGAAAAAGACACCCTTTACTTCAGGAAAAAAGGACTGGAAGGGTGTCAGCTGCCGGTTTGCATGGAGTACCCACACAATGCTGTTCTCCTTCTCTGCTCTTCTTATGAGAAAGGCTGCCGCCCCTACATCTGTGCGACTAGTTACCGCTACTCTAACTGTCTTGAACAATTGAAGAAGGTTCACACGAAGACTACTTTGGTGGTCGAAGATCAGATCGATGATCTTCTGCCTACGAGGAGGAAATCTGAAGTAACTGAGCTAGCATGCCCATTGTGCCGTGGCCAGGTGAAGGGAAGGACGGTTGTGGAACCGGCACGCAAATATCTCAACAAGAAGAGAAGAAGCTGCACTCAGGACGAATGCTCATTTTCAGGAAACTACAAGGAGCTCCGGAAACATGTGCATGCGTCTCACCCTCACGCAAAGCCCCGAGTTGTGGATCCAGTAACTGACAGTAATTGGAGAAATATGGAGTACCAGCGGGAACGGGCATATTTGATCAGCACCATAAGGTCTTCCATGCCTAGATCAGTGATACTGGGGGACTATGTGATTGAAATGGGCGTCGATGATTCAAATTCCAATCTTTCAGATTTTCACGATGATTTATTTAGTGTTGCTAGCAGGGTGAGGAATCATCGGAGTATCTTTAGCGCATTCCTCCGCCAAGAGGCTAGAAGGAGACTCAGGGAAGGGTATGCTCACAACCCGAGCATTGTCCATCAAACTTCTAATGATGAAGAAGAAGAAGAAGAAGAAGAAGACGATGAAGGTGAAGGCCCTTAAGTAGCTGATCAAACCTCTGATACAATGCAGATTAAAAACAAGCAGGGCCCTATCATAGCTTAATTATTTCTTAAATAGTTCTTTGATCTTTTGTTTCAATGAATACTTGTCTTATATTGTAGATATCAATTGATGTTCATCAAATCTTTTTTATTGCATTTATTTGGTCGTACAAATTTTAAATTCTCTGAAGCAATCTTGTTCATATTGTGAATCGAGATAAATATGACAGAATTTTGCTGGTTATGAAAATAAAAACAGTCCGTGGATTGGTCTTCGGGCATTATAAGATAATTAAATTTGTATCACATTGTTTTTTTTTTATATCTAAATTAACTGCACAAATGAAATTACAAGCTATTTTATTTTTAGATATTTTGGTCCGATCGCATTATTGTATTTATAGGGATTTTTTTGCCCTTTATATATTTATCACGAACATTTTTTCCTTTTCAATATTTCTTATAATTATTTGGAGAAAATAGGAAAATGTAGAATTAGCTGTGCAAAATAAATTTGTTTATCGTATGAGAAAGTGATATAGCTGAGCAATTTCTTTATTTTTAAATTTCTAATATGCATTTTTTTAAACCAAAATTAATCTAGTCTCAAAAGTGATCTGGTTCTTGCTATTTGTCAATAAAAATAAATAAAATAATAATAAAGAAACGCAGAGATGAACGTAAATTCATATCGTAGTCACACAGACAAGTAATATGTGCAGGCTAATGCAAATAGTACAAGTAACTACAATATGCAATGACATTATCCGAAGAACTCAGAGATCAAAACCAACCAATTACTACCCCTCTTCTCCAAACTCCTTTGTGAATTTCTCATGGAGTTCTAGGTCTGCTTTGCTGACTGTCGGTCTCTGCCGCGCCAGCACCTTATCGAAATCTATCCTTGCGATTGGAGGCGGAAGGATCTGTTCGAACACTTGAAATTTATTTTTATTTTATTTTATTTTTTAAAAAATGACAATTCGACAAAGTTTCAAAAGGCACCTTATCGGCGAGCCCTTTCCCGGCGAGATCCTGCAATGTGGTTTGAACAGCACCGGGTTGTCTTGGCCTGCATGGCAACCACATACCTTCACTGGTCTTATAGAAATGCATAGCGTCTTGAGCTTTTCGAACTGGTTCGAACAGCACGTCCTTGACCTGTTTGGTCAAAAGCACATAATAAAGCAAAAAATTAGTCATTCCACACACTATAGGCCTCTTTAGATGTTGAAGGTCACTTACACAAACAGCGATGTCTGAGCCGGAAAATCCTTCTGTGTGGCGAGCTAAGTTCTTGAAATCGCATTCACTCAAGTTATGAGGGATGTCTCCCAAGTGTACCTGTTATAATATTGTCTATGTTTAGTCGCTATGATAGATAACACGATGTGGAATCAGAGATTAAAGGAACTTCCACCAATCAATACCTTAAACATGTTGGAAAAGAGTCTGAGAGCAGTGGTTTCCCCACCTCACAAGTTGGAAAAGACAGCATGAACCCTAACTACAGGTTGGAGATTCTTTGTACATACATTTTAATCGATAACTTCACGCTGGAATAAAAAAAAGCAAACACCCCCTCCTTTCCTCGAAACAAAAGAATTGAACCACTCAGAACCAGAAAAGATAATCCAATGACCTAATTATTTTGGGTCATACATAAGTTAGTATAACATAAGGCTCACAACAACAACAAAAATGTACACATCCTATTGTCAAAAATTACCTGCATTTTTAAAATCATTGTTATCTTCAAATATATCTTGATTGGTAAAACAGGAATACTTCCACTCACTGATCACTTGTTTCCAGTGCAGCTAACAGTCATTTTGCTTCTTCCATGAGAATACAAACATTAATTCCTAGACACTCATGCTATGAACAATGCACCACAGAAAATTTACAGGAAAGTTGCAGAAGAAGCAGCAAAAAGAACTTCCGCCAATTTCCCCCCATGAGGCTCAACACAAATAATATGGTCATCTTGGAAAGTTATTCTACAACAATTATTAAATAAATTGATCGACATCCAACAAGCAATAGCCAAAGAGATGCATCGTAAAGGCAGCACTGCACTTCTTCTTGTGATACGGCGTTGATCCAGACGTGCATCATGAGCAGCTAGCACTTAGCTTCCTCTTGCATGCCCGGTGCTTTCGTTAACTCGTTTACACAGCTGGAAGAATATATACGGCGTCCATCCAGAAATCAAATCACGAGCACAGGTTGGCTTGATTGAATCCATTATATGCACAATACTTGAAAATAATTTTATATATTTGTGTATATATATAGTGTGACAAGGTTATCGTGGGCATCTTCCTTTCCTTCCCATTGACAACCATGGATGCAGAGCCAAGGCAAACCTTCTCAAGCTCAGCTCTCGCCGCAACACTTCGACGATGAAGATCATTTTCATTCTCGGTTTTCAGATAGCCGTCGCGATGGCCATAACGCCGCTCTCCCATTCTGGCCGAGATATTCCGACGCCGTCCTCCGATCCCACCGCTCTGCCCTCTGATCCCGACGTTCCACCCACCGATTCCACCAAAGGTGTTCCGGCGCCACCGTCCGATTCCGCCGTTCCGGCGGTGCCCTCCTATTCTGCCGTTCAGGCGGTGCCCTCCTATTCCGCCAAATATATGATCGAGGTTCGAGAACCCATGAAAATGGAATCGGTGAAAATGAAATCGGTGGAAGTGGATTTATGAATCTGCAGCATATCCTTATCAATTTACAGCATAGATTTGGTTTCCCGGGCACCTTCGGCCGACCACTACGAGAAAGGATTTCGCCAGGAGGATTTCTGCGCCTGGGCACAGAGGGCGACTGCGGAACACCTTGGGCTGAATCTGACGGTGGCGGTGGAACACGAACGCCGGAACACCTTGGACGGAGGGCGACCGAAGCGGAGGTCGACGCGGAATAGGAGGGCACCACCGGAACGGCGGAATCGGACGGTGGCGCCGGACACCTTTGGCGGAATCGGAGGGCGGAACGTCGGGATCAGAGGGCGGAATGGCGGGATCGGACGACGGCGTCGAAACATCTCGGCCAGAATGGGAGAGCGGCGTTATGACAATCGCGACGGCTATCAAAAGCCGAGAATGAAAATGATCTTCATCGTCAAGTGTTGCGGCGAGAGCGGAGATTGATCTGAGATTCATATAGAGGAGAAGAAATCATAGCCATCAAGGAACGCGGTAGGCATTGCCATTAGAACGGAACGACATGATGCTTCCGTCCGGTACCGAAGAAATCTAAAGCTGGCAACTTAATGGGCGTCTGCACATGGAGGTCTAGTAGCTACCTACATTCTAGTACGATCTGAAGAAAGGACTTCTCCAAGGAGCAATGATAGAGAAAGTAAAATTTAATGTGAAACTCAACGTGAATGATGTGGCACTTTTTATATACACGTCCGATTGTCGCTCGGACAGTGGCGGCGGCCGGAGGCCACCGCCCCGAATAAAACTATAATCTGGAGGGACGGGTGAACCCGTCGAGGATCGGTGCAATTGGGTTTCATGTTGGATTCACGTTTAATTTTTCATGTTCTCAATCATTTTCCTTCTCCAAGCGATCCCTTTGAGGAGCGCGGCAGTACCAAAACTAAATATTAATTATCTTTACTAAATATTATTATATATTTTTTAATAACATCCTAATTATACTAATAATATTTAATCGATTCTTTCAAAAGAAATTAAATTAAATTAAAAAATTCTAATCAATTATAAAATAAAATTTTTAATTATATTATTATTATTGTTATTATTATTATTATTATTCTCAATCAGATCGTTGTAATTTATTTCTTAAATTATTATATTTTTTATTATATCAAGGATTTATTACAAATTAAAAACTACAATTTCCCGAAGAGAACATATGACTTTTCAAATTGACTAAAAAGCGTATCATACTTTAATTTTTATCAAAAAGTATATCTTTTGTAGTGTTCTTTTCATTTTACCCTTATGATAAATTTGATTTTCATGTATACATACAAACTCTTTGTTCTTTCCTCTCTCTTATGCATGTAATATTTCTTCTTTTTCCTTTTCTCACTTCTCATTCTTCTCCCTTATTTATGTCCTTTTCCTTTGTATGTAAAATTTCAGGTCCTACGTTAGACATAAAAATTTTGATTTTAGGCCCAACGTGGACCTGAAATTTGACTTAAAGAGCTCGGATTGTAAAAATTTTAATTCCCGTAAAATTTTGAGGTTACAAAGAGTTCAAATATGCTATCCATTATTTATTTGAACATCTCCGAAATGTTAAAATGTAATAACAAAGAATCAAGAAAAAAAATCTAATATTGGGCCCAACGACCACACTATGTAATTTTTTCGATTCTCCGTTATTACATTTTAACATCTCGGAGAAGTCCAAATAAATAATGGATAGTATATTTGAACTCCTTGTAACCTTAGAAATCCACAGAAATTGAAATTTTTGCAATTCGAGCTCTCTAGGTCAAATTTCAGACCCATGTTGGGTTTGAAATTTTTTATTTGGGCCCACTCCGGGCCTAAAATTTTTTTATTTCAGGCCCAACGTGAGCCTGAAATTTTTTTATTTCAGGACCAACGTGGCCTAAAGAGCTCCGATTTGACCTAGAGAGCTCAGATTGAAAAAATTTCGATTCTCGTGGATTTCTAAAGTTATAAGGAGTTCAAATATGTTATTTATTATTTATTTGGATCTCTCCGAGATGTTAAAATGTAATAACGGAGAATCGAAAAAAATCACATATTATGGTCGTTGGGCCCAATATTAGATTTTTTTCTCTCGGTTCTTCGTTATTACATTTTTAACATCTCGGAGAAGTCTAAATAAATAATGGATATCATATTTAAACTTCTCGTAATCTCAGAAATCTACGAAAACTGAAATTTTTACGATCCAAGCTCTCTAGGTCAACGTTGGGCCTAAAATTTATTATTTCAGGCCCACGTTGGGTCTGAAATTTTTTTATTTAAGGCTCAACATGGGCTTGAAATTTTTTTATTTCAGGCCCACGTTGCCCTAGAGAGTTTCGATTTGACCTAGAGAGCTTGGATTGGAAAATTTTAGTTTTCGTGGATTTCTAAAGTTACTAAGAGTTCAAATATGTTATTTATTATTTATTTAGATCTCTCTGAGATGTTAAAATGTAATAACGGAGAATCGAGAAAAAAATCACATATTGAGGTCGTTGGGCCCAATATTAGATTTTTTTTCTCTCGGTTCTTCGTTATTACATTTTAACATCTCGAAAAAATCCAAATAAATAATGGATAGCATATTTGAACTCCTTGTCACCTCAGAAATCCACAGAAATTGAAAATTTTATAATCAAAACTCTCTAGGTCAAATTTCAAGCCCATGTTGAGTCTGAAATTTTTTATTTCAAGCCCAACGTAGGTCTGAAATTTTTTATTTCAGACCCACGTTGGGCCTAAAATTTGACCTAGAGTGCTCAGATTGTAAAAATTTAGAAAATATTTTGTCAAACATAAGGGACCATTTTGACAGCCTGAAAAGAGGAGGGACTATTTTTGGATAAGTGACAAATAAGAGGGGCCAAAATGGACTATCAATGTATGAAAAACTAAAGGGAGGATGAATTCGAGAAATATTTTGAAACAAGAGGGACTATTTTAACCGTTCGAAAAAAAGAGGGAGTATTTTAGGATAAGTGAAAAATAAAAGAGACTAAAATGAAATTTATCTCGTAAATTGTGTCTTGATTTTGACTTTTTCTGTCCTGCTGGGTGCGCATGTGCTTTGTTTTCTTAACATCCACCGGTTAGTTTTTTAGGTTCCTTGCTTATGCAAGGAAACTATATATATATAAAGTGTTGGTTTGGCAACAAGATATATGAGATTCCATATCTATCTCGTAGCAGTAGTTGGATCTGTCATGTAGAGAAGATTTATAGACTTAATGGCACTTCTATTGAAAATAATAGGTTAAGCACGAAAAAAATATTTCATTTCAAAACTATAATCTCTCCCTGAACACTAGTCTACTCTCCCCCTTTGATCACAACAAAAATCGGGGACTAATAAACTAAGGAAGAAAAAAAAATATTCGAATAAATGCGATAAAAAGTTAGCAAATTATGAAAATTTTCTAAGTGTTTAACTATAGCTTAAAAGATTATTAAAAATTTAGTATTCAAAAAAATATCATTTTCAAGAATTTTACAAGTTAAAAATGATATTTTTACTTTAAAAAACTCAAAATATAATTTCATTAACAGAAAATTTTGAAAATTTTTATGAAAGATGAGCAAAAATTTTTGAGAATAGTACAAAAATTTTCGGAGTTAAACAAATTTTTTGTGTGTTGAATAAAATCCAAAGTTATCTAATTAAGTAATTTTGAAAATCAAATTTTAAAATTTCGAAATGGACTTAAAAAATTCGGAAACAATTTTGACAAAGTCAACGTTTAATGTATAGATTCTAAAAAATTGGATCTAGTCAAACTCTTTTTCCTTCAAATTTTTAAAATTAAAAATATGATTTTATTTAAAAATTCATAAAAATTCAAAAATCTATAGAAGTTATCGGAGGATGTTTAGAGTGTTCATCAGGCAGTACCGAGGTGGCAGTTCATTGATGATAATGCGGCACATAGCAGTTGCGACGATGGTCCATTATGTATGGCAGGCGAGGAATCAGAGCAGATTTGATGGAGGACATCTGGATGAGGAGCTTTTATTTAGGAGAATTCAGATCCACGTGTATAGGGCTCTTGAGAGATGATGTAGGGTGGGACGTGTGAATCTGCTGTGGTGGGGAGATGAGGGCTTCTCTGTATTTTTTTGTAAAAAAAAAAAAGTTCACCAGGATTTGACCTGGTCAACTGGACCTGGACTGGACCAGGCGAGCTGTACAGCTGCACCTGGGCTGACGGATTCAAAGGTTGGCTGCAGTTGACCGGGGTTTGACCTGGTTGATTGGACCGGAGCTTGACCAGGTCAGATGCATTGGACCTGATCAGCTGCACCTTGGGCTGATTAGGAAGGGTTGATCGGGGTTTGACCTGATTGACTGGACCTGGACTGGACCAGGTTGTTTTGGGCCTGGAATGGACCAGGTGCTTTGGGTCTGAACATTTGCATCATGGGCTGGCAAGCTGGGATTGTGAGCTGGGTTGGTAGCAGTCTATGTGGGCTTGGATGGAGTAATCTGTGTTGGGTTGTTTTGGCTTGATTTGTATTACATGCTATCACGTTAATTATTTGTTGACCAGGGACAGATTCGCTGTGCTAGAGGATGGAAGCCATGACTGGATCGGAGCTGCTGGGAGGTGGACGGGGCTTGTTGGTGTTGGATTTGTGTGATTGCTTGTATCATCTGTGTCTGATTATTTTGTAATGGCTTGATGTTAATTTATCTAGTCCGTGGCAAACGGTCACGGTAAAGACAAGTCAAATTCGTTGATGGCTGAGGCTTTGCCAAAAAGCCTATTTTGGGTGCGTAGGTCCACCATAGGCCTATCTAGTCCATGGTACCGGCTATGGTAAAGACACAACAAATCTGGTTGTGGCTGAGGCTTTATCAAAAAGCCTACAAGGATGAATAGATCCACCATAGGTCTATTTAGCCAGTGGGAACAGCCGCGGTAAAGGAATGTCAAATCCGTTGAAGGCTGAGGTTTTGCCAAAAAACTTTTTTTTGGGTGCGTAGGTCCACTATAGGCCTACCTAGTCCATGGTACCGGCTATGGTAAAGACACAATAAATCTAATTGTGACTGGTCACTTGCTAAAAGTGAACTTTGGGGTTGTGTATTTTCTCTAATACCAGTTCTGAAGCAAGCTGGAAGTTGTGGTGCAGCAGTAGCGGGCATCAGTGCTGAGTTACAAGCTTGAGGTTGAATGGTGGCACAGGCAACCAGTTGATCAGCATGGAGTGGAGACTGGAGAGCATAGTATTTGTGATTAATCAAGTATGAAGGAGGGCTGAGGCTTGGATGCCACGGACTGGAGCAGTAGGAGTGGCGTTGGAATGGATGGGCTGTGCATAGGGGTGAGTATTCAATTAAAATCGAACCGAACTGAATCAAATAGACCGAAAATCGAATAAATCGAATTTTTTCAAAAAAAAACCGAACCGATAAAATATCGGTTAATTCGGTTTTTAACCGAATTAACCAATTTAACCGAACTTTTAATATTTTATTCGATTTTAATTAAAAATAAGATTTTATTTAATTTAATTATATTTTTAAATAAAAATAATTAAATTACTATTCTTATTCGGTTTAACCGAATTATAAAATTGAAAATCGAAAACCGAACCGAATTAATCGAAAATCGAACCGAATTAAAAAAAAACCGAAAATCGATTTAACCCAACCGAATTCCATAATTCGGTCGATTCGGTTCGATTAATTCGATTTTTCTGAATTTTTGCTCATCCCTAACTGTGCAAGCATGATAGAATATAATTGGAAAGTCTTTTTTTTTTTGGTTGGTTGGTATTCATGAGGGTACACACATGTATTATCTTTGGATATCTATTTGGATGTGACACTTCGTCAGAAACATATCGATATCCAAAGGGAGCATTGTAGTTTGTACCATTTTGCTTGATGATATATATTTATCTTATGGGAGAGCGGCGTTATGGCAATCGCGACGGCTATCAAAAGCCGAGAATGAAAATGAATTTCATCGTCAAGTGTTGCGGCGAGAGCTGAGCTTGATGTGAGATTCTTATAGCGGAGAAGAAATCACAGCTATCAAGGAACGCGGTAGGCACTGCCATTATAACGGAACGACAGGATGCTTCCGTCTAGTACCGGAGAAATCTAAAGCCGGCAAATTAAAGGGCGTCTGCACATGGAGGTCTAGTAGCTACCTACATTGTAGACAACGACAAAAAAATACTAAAACTAAATATTAATTATCTTTACTAAATATTATTATATGTTTTTTAATAACATAATAATTATATTAATAATATTTAATCGATTCTTTCAAAAGAAATTAAATTAAATTAAAAAATTCTAATCAATTATAAAATAAAATTTTTAATTATATTATTATTATTGTTATATTATTCTCAATCAGACCGTTGTAATTTATTTCTTAAACTATTATATTTTTTATTATATCAAGAATTTATTAAAAATTAAAAATAGCATTTACGTATAACTTTTCAAATTAACTAAAAAACATATCATACTTTAATCTTTACCAAAAAATATATCTTTTATAGTATTCTTTCCGTTTTATCCTTCTAATAAATCTGATTTGCATGTATACATGCAAACTCTCTTTTCTTTTCTCTCTGTTATTCATGTAACTTTCTTCTTTTTCCTTTCCTCACTTATCATTCTTCTCTCTTATTTATGTCCTTTTACTTTGTATGTATAATTTCAGGTCCTACGTTAGGCATAAAAATTATTATTTCAGGTCAACGTGAGTCTGAAATTTGACATAATGAGCTCGGATAATAAAAATTTTAGTTCTCGTAGATTTTTAAGATTACACATTAGCCTAGAGAGCTCCGATTTGACCTAGAGAGTTCGGATTGAAAAAATATCAATTCTCGTGGATTTCTGAAGTTATAAAGAGTTCAAATATGTTATTTATTATTTATTTGAACCTCTCCGAGATGTTAAAATATAATAACAGAGAATCAAGAAAAAATCACATATTAAGGTCGTTGGACCCAATATTGGATTTTTTCTCTCGGTTCTTCGTTATTATATTTTTAACATCTCGGAGAAGTCTAAATAAATAATGGATAACATATTTAAACTTCTTGTAACCTCAAAAATCCACGAAAACTGAAATTTTTACGATCCGAGCTCTCTACGTCAAATTTCAGGCGGCCTGAAATTTATTATTTCAAGCCCATGCTGGACCTGAAATTTTTTTATTTGAGGCCCAACATGGGCCTGAAATGTTTTTATTTCTGGCCCACGTTGGCCTAGAGAGCTTCGATTTGACCTAGAGAGCTCGGATTAAAAAATTTTCAATTTTTGTGGATTTCTAAAGTTACAAAGAGTTCAAATATGTTATTTATTATTTATTTGGACTTCTCTGAGATGTTAAAATATAATAACGGAGAATCGAGAAAAAATCACATATTGAGGTCGTTGGCTAAATGTTAGATTTTTTTCTCGGTTCTTCGTTATTACATTTTAACATCTCGGAAAAGTCCAAATAAATAATGGATAGCATATTTGAACTGAAATTTACAATTCAGAACTCCTTGTCACCTCAGAAATCTACAGAAACTGAAATTTTTACAATCAGAACTCTCTAGGTCAAATTTCAAGCCCACGTTGGGTCTGAAATTTTTTATTTCAAGCCCAACGTTGGTCTGAAATTTTTTATTTCAGACCCACGATCAGAAACTGAAATTTTTACAATCAGAACTCTCTAGGTCAAATTTCAAGCCCATGTTGGGTCTGAAATTTTTTATTTCAGGCTCAACCTGGGCATGAAATTTTTTATTTCAGACCCACGTTGATTTTGAAATTTGACCTAGAGAGCTCGGATTGTAAAAATTTTAAAAATATTTTGTCAAACATAAGGGTTTATTTTGGCAGCCTGAAAATAGGAGGGACTATTTTTGGATAAATGACAAATAAGAGGGACCAAAATGGGCTATCAATATATGAAAAACTAAAGGGAGGATGAACTCGGAAAATATTTTGTAACAAGAGGGACTATTTTAACGGTCCGAAAAGAAAAGGGAATATTTGGGATAAGTAAAAAATAAGAGAGACTAAAATAGGATTTATCCCACAAATTATGTCTTGATTTTGACTTTTTTCTATCCTGCTGAGTGCGCATGTGCTTTGTTTTCTTAACATCCACCGGTTAGTTTTTTAGGTTCCTTGCTTATGCAAGGAAACTATATATATATAAAGTGTTGGTTTGGCAACAAGATATATGAGATTTCATGTCTATCTCGTAGCAGTAGTTGGATCTGTCACGTAGAGAAGATTTATAGACTTAAAGACACTTCTATTGAAATAGGTTCACAAATTAAGAAATTTACCAACTTTTATTTATTATTCTTTGACTCAAGTGTTTTAGAACTCCCTCTCATTTCTTTTGAATTTTAAATAAGCAATGAACCATTATCATTATTTTTCTTTTCACAAAAAAAATGCATTTTTGTTTGAGTAATGAGGAAGGTATCTTTATTTAGGGGTGAGTATTCGGTTAAAACCGAATCGAACCGAATAAATTGAAAACCGAATAAACGATATTTTTTGAAATAATCGAACCGACCGAATTTCTGCATAAAAATCGAAAAAATCGAACCGAAAAAATTTCAGTTAATTCGATTTTTGACCGAATTAACCGAATTACCGAAATTTTAAATTTAATTCAATTTTTAATTAAAATAACCTGATATTATTTAATTAATTATATTTTTAAATAAAAAATAATTAAATTAATATTTTATTCAGTTTATTCGGTTTAATCAAATTATAAAATTCAAAACCGAAATCGAACCGATTTAATCGAAAAATCAAACCGAATTATTAAAAAAAAAACCGAATTAACCGAACTGAATTTCAAAATTCAATTAATTCGGTTCGATTAATTCGATTTAATCGAATTTTTGCTCACCCTTATCTTTATCCCTATTCTCTGCTCTTTATGTATATGGTAATGTTTCTTGGAACAGTTTAAGACTTATATATGTTAATTTGTTTATACCGAATGATTTTTCTTTCTCCCTCTCTTTTTTTTATTATTTTTTTAGGGTTTATAGATACGTGTTGAAAATTTGCTACTTCAAATAGATATTTATCGTTTTGAGGGTTCTTACCTTTTAATAGCCTGACATCTTCGTATTTATTTTTTAATTTGATTAATCCTGATGATATGTGTTCCGGAAATAAATAACGAGGATGATCGATCATTGAAGTGTAGCCCAAGATGATTATCATGAGAGGAGAATGTCAGCGCTTGCGGAATTAACATGAGTATAAAAGAGGTGCACTGGAAGGGTTTCCGGTGGAGTCCTCTCCGACGCTCAAGTCAGGGATCCCTCTTTTCTCGGGAAGAAGACGAAGAACACAAGTATATCAATTGGCAAAATCTTACCTCCTTTTATCTGGGTGCCGAAGCCTCTTATATACCTGATGTCTTCCTCCTATGTGTCTCCGCTTTTTCCTCCACGCTTAATAGTTATCAGTTATCTGACAGCTATTATCTCCTCCCATGATAGCTGGTAACAGTGATCATAATTGGCAAGTTAATCATTATCAGATATTACAAACAATAATTATCAACCGCGCCTCCGATTTTGGAGGGGAGAAACGATACTCGGCTTTGTTCTCTGGGCTCCGCTCTCCTCAGGTGATTTCAAGGTCTTGCCCCGAGCCGAGTTCGGGGCTTTCTCCCGAGGTGATCCCGGGATCTTACTTCCCTAGAAAAGCTCGGGGGCTTTCGCCACCTCCCCGAGATAGCTCTCCCGAAGTGGTCTCGGGAACATACCTCCCTGGCTGAGTCCTTCCTAAATGATCCCGGATTCGCCTTCTCTGTCTAATTCCAAGAGCCCAAGCTCCCAGTCAGCACCACCACGTAGCTTTCTCATACCACGTGTCATTTCCAGTTGCTCATCCAATCACAAGTCCTCCCCTTCAAGTCTAATCGAAGGAAGTGAGGCTGACTGATTAGGCTTGTGAAAAAAAATGTTAACCAGATAGCAGACAAATTGAATATGAGATGATCGATCCGGTCCCACGAAAATTTTCCACTGATTGTGGCATAATGAAAAAGCAGATGATGATGACGAAGATGAAAGCCCTTGAGTAGCTGATCAAACCTCTGATACAATGCAGATTAAAAACAAGCAGGACCCTATCATAGTTTAATTATTTCTTAAATCGTTCTTTTGATCTTTTGTTTCCATGAATACTTGTCTTATATTGTAGATATCAATTGATGTTCATTAAATCTATTTTATTGCATTTATTTGGCAGTACAAATTACAATCTATTGTGAATCGAGATATAAATATGACAGAATTTTGCTGGTTATGAACAAGAAAACAGTTAGTCGATTGCTCAGGCATTTAAGATAATTAAATTTGTATCACATTGTTTTTTTTATATCTAAATTAACTGCACGAAAGAAATTCCAAATTATTTTATTTTTAGATCTTTTTGTCGGATCGCGGAATGGTATTTATAGGAATATTTTTTGCCCTTTATATATTTATCATGAACAATTTTTTCCTTTTCAATATTTTTTATAATAATTTTGAGAAAATGGAGAATTAGCTGTGCAAAATACATTTTTATTGTATGAGCAAGTAACGTTGCTCAGCAATTTCTTTATTTTTAAATTTCTAATATACATTTTTTTGCAACCAAAATTTAAAAATAATCTGCTTCTACCTTTTCGTCAAAAATAAAAATACGCAGAGATGAACGTAAATTAGATTTCATATCGTAGTCACACAGACAAGTAACATGTGCAGGCTAATGCAAATAGTATAAATAACTACAATATGCAATGGCATTAGCCGAAGAACTCAGAGATCAAAACCAACCAATTACTACCCCTCTTCTCCAAACTCCTTTGTGAATTTCTCATGGATTTCTAGGTCTGCTTTGCTGACTGTGGGTCTCTGCCGCGCCAGCACCTTATCGAAATCTGTCCTTGCGATTGGAGGTGGAAGGATCTGGTTGAACACTTGAAATTTATTTTTATTTTATTTTTTAAAAAAATGACAATTCGACAAAGTTTCAAAAGGCACCTTATCGGCGAGCCCTTTCCCGGCGAGATCCTGCAATGTGGTTTGAACAGCACCGGGTTGTCTTGGCCCGCATGGCAACCACATACCTTCACTGGTCTTATAGAAATGCATAGCGTCTTGAGCTTTTCGAACTGGTTCGAACAGCACGTCCTTGACCTGTTTGGTCAAAAGCACATAATAAAGCAAAAAATTAGTCATTCCACACACTATAGGCCTCTTTAGATGTTGAAGGTCACTTACACAAACAGCGATGTCTGAGCCGGAAAATCCTTCTGTCTGGCGAGCTAAGTTCTCGAAATCTCGTTCACTCAAGTTATGAGGGGTGTCTCCCAAGTGTACCTGTTATAAGATTGTATATATTTAGTTACTATGATAGGTAACAAGATGTGGAATCAGAGATTAAAGGAAATTCCACCAATCAATACCTTAAACATGTGCTGCCTGGCTTTCTGATCAGGAAGAGGAATATAAATTCGCTTATCAAAACGCCGTCGGATTGCCTACGCTTGCAATTATAATCGATAAAAGGTGATAGGGATTAGGAACTTTCACAAGGCAATCACGAACTTGAAACTACGAATATTTTTATTCTTTCTACACCAATAACCTGATCCAGTGCATATGGCGTGTTTGTGGCAGCGAGAACAAGAACTTTCTGATCATTGTTTCCTACACCCTGCAAAATTCAAATCATTCAATGCAGAAGTCGCAAAGGTAAGTTACACAAGCAGCAGCTAATTGTTCGACTTCAATCGTATTCTAGTGCCAAAAAACTAGTTTTATGGAACTACAATTGAAAATGGCATGTGAGCCACCACCTCTGGTCTGGGTTCTCTTGCTAATAAGACCGTTGAAACACTTACACTGGCAAGTACATAAAATGCTATCAGTTAAGAGTCTAATCCCCGAGTTTGTGCCCCTTTGATTGGCACAATAAACAAGTAGGTCAGTATATAAGCTATTCCAGATATTGAACTGGCATGATTCTTTAACTAATGAAAATAAGATTCGGAGATCATAATCCAGGTCCCTTCAAACCCAATAGACTGAGAGCAGCGGTTTCCCCACCTCACAAGTTGGAAAGAGAGCATGAACCCTAGCTATAAATGGGAGATTCTTTGTACATACATTTTAATCGATCACTTCTCCCTGGAATAAAAAAAGAAGCATACAACACCCCCTCCTTCCCTCGAAACAAAAGAAAACCAGAATAGATAACCCAATGACCTAATTATTTTGGGTCATACATAAGTTAGTATAACAAAAAAAATGTACACATCCTATTGTCAAAAATTACCTGCATTTGCACAAGAAGTTCTGTCTTAATTCTTCTTGACGCTTCACTTTCATTGCCCTCTCCACGTTGGCCACACAGAGAATCAATTTCATCAATAAAAATTATTGAAGGTGCATTTTCACGAGCCATTTGGAAGAGGTTGGAAACTAGTTTTTCACTTTCACCCATCCACTTTGATACTAGGTCTGAAGAAGATATACTGCAATAATTTCATCAAATTCAAAACTCCTTGTATCATTCAGATACTTGTTTTCTCTGTAAGCTAATGAGAATTCACCCCAAAAGGAACAGTGATAATTGTAATACTAAAGTCTGTATGTTCTTAAAAGCTATGTTCCTGAGCTATTTTTTTGACAACCAAGTATTTGAAGCTTATTCTAGTAACAAAGCATAGATAAACAAGTGGTGTTATCACAGATGTCATGCTTGATGGCATATATTTTGTAATCCATAATCTTTAATGTGACCTCAATCTAACATATTTTATACAATTTTTTATTTTTCATAATTGCTAACCGACCATTAGCCTTCCATATTTATTCACTACACAATTCATTTTCCAATCCCAATAATTTTCAAAAAAATTTACCACCAGCCATGTTTTTTCTATCTGTGATTTATCTATAATGTTTGTATTCATTCTTAATATAATGCTATAAATCATTGCTGCCTGTCACGTAAAGCATAGTGAACTTGAGAAAAAGGCATTTTATTTTGGTGAAAATAGCTTTTCAAATATTTGGTTGAAAATACAAATGAAATTATGGGGAAAAAATGTATGCCCACACTTTGTTAACATTACTTTTTTTTTTAGCATGGAGACTATTTTCTTATTGATTTACATTTTTATAACTAATAATTTAAGTTGATGTAAAATATGTTAACCTGCACTGACTTTAGAAGTAATATAAACATCATTTGATGTAATTTTTTTTTTCATCGCACCTATAACTCAGTATATTTGTTCTTCAGTATTGATAATTTCGGTTTTTATGTGCAAACTGTCAATCAATATTTTGTAGTCTTTTCACTATTCAGTGCACAAAGTGCGGGATTTTTTTTTTGTTTGTTTAAAATCAATGTTATCTTCAAATATATCTTGATTGGTAAAACAGGATTACTTCGACTCACTAATCACTTGTTTCCAGAGTAGCTAACAGTCATTTTGCTTCTTCTTGAGAATACAAACATTAATTCCTAGACACTTACGCTATGGACAATGCACCACAGAAATTTACAGGAAGGTTGCACAAGAAGCAGCAAAAAGAACTTCAGCCAGTTTTGCTCCATGAGGGTCTAACAAACTGTTGATTAAAACATCTTCATGTAACACAAATAATATAGTCATCTTGGAAACTTATTCGACAACAATTATTAAATAAATTAATCGACATCAAAATCAATAGCCAAAGAGATCAAAGAATGGTAAAAGAAGCATCAAAATGCCGAATCATATTAAAAACCATCTGTAGGAAGATATTCCCATGAAACTTTCACGGTATATGTTACTGATTATACAGAAAGTGAAAAGCCAATCAATATATCCATGGATAATCCAATTCTGGAGGCCTGAAAGTCTTCATTATCAATTAGAAAAGCCCAAGCTAAATTTTTCCTATTTAGTTATCATCCATACTGAGGATATAGTGGTACTCTCAACCAGTTCATGGAATCAACCAACTTAAATCAAGGAGGAAAGATGACAAATCAATGAGGCAGATAGTAATCTTAAGTTTAACATTAATGGACTACAAAGCAGGTTTCAATACTTGGTGTGAAAAGTAGATCCATGGGACGCTCCAAAGTCCAAATCACTAAAACATGGTCGAGGTTAATAACAAATAGATTCTGACACGGTTTTTTTTTTAGTTAGCTGTGGTGAAATGCACTTGATGAGGATGCCGAGCCTTTGGATGAGGAGAAATTTTGATACTTGGGTTGGCCTCAAAATGAGCTAACAGTGGTATTGAGCATACAGAGTTATAATATAGCCAACAAGAACCAAAATCACATAATATCTCCAAACAGTGATCGCCTGAAGTGGCAAAACACCGGCCAGCAACCATACTATTAAGCAACATTCACTTCACGCAGATGATGAAAAACCAAGTAAACATACGTCCAAATAAACAAATTTTAGAAGTAGAGAAACAAATTCTAGAAGATTGGTAATAAACTTAAATTTGTTTAATACAAAAAGTTCATACCATAGAATAGATTTGCAATAGGAGACAACACATACACACACACCCAAAAAAAAAACTACCTCTAAAGAATGAGCAGGAAATGTATGATAAGGCTTGATATGCTTAAGAGTAAAAAAATATAATTATAAGTTTGATCAACAGATTTGTGGATTGAAAATTAACCTAAAGAAGGTTGATTCTGCCTCTGTGGCGACAGCCTTTGCCAAATATGACTTGCCAGTTCCAGGTGGACCATATAAAAGAAATGCCCTCCATGGCCTTCGCTTGCCTACAGTTCGCAAAAGACAATTTACTGTTGGATAGATCTATAGTTTAAAATGATAAAGAATGGCTTCTAGTCTACTAACCCAGCACATATGAAAAAGAGAAGTTCATATTTGTGTATGTAAATAAATCTAATAACTTGAAATAACCCAACAACAAGAAGGAACCAAAATAGCTAAGTACAATGGAAAGTAAACCATTCTTACATATCCAAGGGATGCTTTGGTGAGTTTGCTATATTTTGGTCATGATGGAAAATAATACCAGATGAATCTTCTATAGGAACTATATATTTTAGAATGGCAGGCCCTCATCCTGAATTCACCGATTGAAGATGTCAAGTATTTAAACTTCACATAAAGAAAAACGCCCAAAATTCTAGGTTTAAGGGTTACAAGTATGTGAGTTTAACAAGCCTATCATGCACTCAAAAAATTATCAAATATATCGTATACTATTTATGGTAGTAATAAATCTATCCTCCATTAACTTTCCTTCCATTTCCTGTTAAGTGGATGACATGTCAAAATAGGAATTCAACAATTTAAGCCATGCCACTTAAATAATATATCTGCTACATATACCAAAATTTAATAACAATAATATAAAAGGTGATTTATTTCACAATCATGGATGGCAATAGGTACTAAATCAGTGACATGCATTGGAATGCTGATGGGCGAGATTAAAGGCAAATCAATGCCTCACAGCTAAATGGCACAGCGGTTTAGGCATTCAACACCAGTAACAAATTCAACATCTCAAAACAACTAATTCAACATTTCATAAATAATATGTCTAAAGTGAAAGTCAAGCTTCAATAAGATGTGCCCAATAAAATCATAATCTAGATTTAAGTTTAGCACATGTAATAGATCTTGCAAATATTTGTGTGTGTATATGGGTACCCAGATCCAAGTAAGCAATCCCAAACTCCTTCCCAATGGTGTTTTCTCCAAAAAAAAATAAATATTAGATATAATTATACCATTCACCGCCCCATTGATCCAGACTAACTTGCATTACCTCACGGCAACTGTATATGTGGATAGTGGTTTCTCCCTATCAGGACAAGGAGAGAAGAAGCAATGATGTGGAAATTTCAGTTCTGTACAGATTATAGCCCTCACAATGAATTTCATTCATAGAACATATCAAGGAGAGAAAATGCAATGATGCAAACTATTCAGTTGCCTTTTTGATGAATTAATCTTCCAAACATAGAAAACATTATTTTGCAAGAAAGTACCTTTCTTTTCCTCCCTTTCTCTTTAATTATCTCCTAAAACTTAAGCCAGATGAGTTCTTTGACCACCCCTACTAAACATTTTGGTCTCTTTTTTACTCTTTAATTCTCTCAATTAAAGCCATAAAGAATTATATATTTATGCCTTCCTATACTCTCTCCACAGTCCGGATCAAGAGAGACATTAAAACCTACTTTCTTAGCCATTTTAGTTGTTAATTCAGAGGATTTTCTCAGAAAATTCAATCATGTTTCAAAGTGTTGGACTAATTCAGTTACGTTTTTTTTTTAATAATTAGATGTAGGTAATATCTTCAAGCCAGCTAGACAGTGCAGCTTGGATACTACATTAACAAAAGAACCTAACGAAGCCAGCCGAATATGTCAAAATTGTTATTTGAAGACCAATTCACGTATTTGGCTTTCAACGCGAATTGTTGGGGGCACTCTAACAAAAAAATGATCAAGTTAGAATTCAATGAACAAAAGGCTGTCTAGTGAAGTTTTGATAGAGAAAAACCAGTGAAGAACTGAGGAAACTTGACGGGTAGGATCACGGCCTCCTGCAAGGCCTGCTTGGCGCTCTCTAGCCCGGCGACATCGTTCCACTTAACGTTAGGCTTCTCTGTGATGATCGCGGAAGAAAGCCCCGCCCGGAGCTTAGCCTGATCGGGATCCTCTCCGCCACCGTCTCCATCCTTGGGCTTCGTCTTGGGCCTCGTGGCAACGGCCGCGTCCCCGTTGGCAGCGGGACCTGAGCTGCCACCGTCATCGATCACGGCGCGGATCTCCTCCGCGCGGCGGAGGTATTCGGTGAACTTCTGGGTGATCGCCTCCTTGATCTTCGGGTTCTTCTCGTACTTGAGGTGGGTGCGGAAGTACTCAAGGGCGTTCATGTAAAGGGGGAAAGCCTTGACGTAGTTCCCGGCATTGTCCTCCTGCACCGCCTGCTTCACGTACTCGATCGCCTGCTCCTTGAAATTGCTATACATCGCAATCGCAAACCAGATCGGAAAACACGCGAGGAGAAGGGATCCAAAGAACCCAAGAGCTGATGGATTCCAAAATCCCTCAGGCGATTGGCCGATCACCAGCGAAACCAGTCGATTCGAGATTGAATTCGAAAGGAAACCGAGGAAGGAGGGGATCGAGGATCTCCGATCGATCCCCGGAGCCTTCGACGACGACTTGGGGAACACGCATCCGATTTCTCGAGGAAAGAAAGAATAGAAGAGGAGAGACCGCGTCGTGGCTGGCTGCGGGTCGGATCAGAAATAAGTTTTCGTTTGTTTGGTTGCAACGTTTTACAAAGATATTTGTTGTTTTTTTATAAATGTCCCTTTAATTTACCCATTATTTTCTGCTATTATCATTTTTAACCCTAACATATATATAAATATCAGTGATTTACCTTTTGTTACTTTGATAGCTGAATAATCATGCTCATAAAAATTCAAAGAGAAGAGCGAAAGATAAAATATTAGTAGTAAAAGTAAAATTATAGGATATTTTAACAATATTAAGTAAAGAAATTTTAAAATATCTATTTTTTTTATTGGACTAAATCCTTCCTCTTCAGTCAACTTAAGTTTTTCTTGCTTGCTTCTAAAGGGCTTTAATTTATTGCCAATTAAAAAGAATAATACAAATAAAAAATACAAAAAATAAAGGCTTTAATTTATATTGAATTGTATTTGCTCGTTGGAAAGAAAGATGATTACTTATATCAGACTTCCTTCGTAATCTATGTCTAAATTATACAAAAAATAAATCATGGGACCCATTTATAATTAATCGTTAACTGACTAGAGGATACGAGGAGTTTTTCTCTCATAATATATATACGTCAGGAAATAATCTCTACTCCATTATATTAAATTTATCATCCTCTAATCAACTGGATATCTTATGAAAAATCGTTAGGACTCTAGAAACAATAGAAGTTTACCTAAATCAGGCTTGATAGGTCACAAGAAATGAGTATCATCTCGGTAGCAGTTCACTAGACAAATGATTAGACCTCGTGATATTATATTCGGTTAGCAACTTCTCACTCGGGCTCGAAAAGTATTTGTGATTGGAAAATTTCCGTGAAACCGGATCGATCGTGAAACCGGATCGATCATCCCAGGTATAATTTATTTGCTGCCTGATTAACATTAGTTTTTTTTCGAAAAGTACTTGTGACCACTTAGAGAGCATTTGACTAGTAACTCTCCACTTGACTAGAGAAGCACTCATGTCTGTCAAACTTCACAACACTCCGAGCTCGAGCAACAATCTTCTTACTCGTGAACATCTTTGGGGCAATCCAATGGATCAACCTAACCAATCAAGGTAGACGGCTTGAGATCATTAGCTAGAGCCATCTAAACTATTTGATTTCGATTGTAATTTCAATTAAGATTATTTCCTTGTAACTTCAAAAAAAAAAAAACAACATCTACCGCCAAGCTCAAGCTCCAACTCAACAGGAACAGATAGAGCTGTCAGACGGGGCGGGTCAGCTCATAGCGGGTCGATCATTTAGTAGGGCAAAACAGGCCAACTCATTGTCTTGACGGGTTGAAAAATCTCCAACCCAACCTAATCTAAGGGGGGTTACGGGTTAAGCGGGCCAACCCGCGGGCCTACCAATTTTTTTTAAAAAATCGTGTATTCAATATTTTATTTCGAAAAAGTTTTATCAATCTAATGTATCAAAAAATATATATATTAAACATAAATAAATATAAATAAATACTCGTATTTGATAAAAAATATTATTTTTTATTTTAAAAAAATATCAAAGAAAGATAATATATTGACATAAAACTTGACTAATATATGATTCTCAACCCGCGGGCCAACCCAAGCCCAGTGCGGGCCGACCCGTGCGGGTCGCGTGTAACGACCCGGAAAATTCTTGTAATATTTTCTGGAATATTGAGCATGTCTAGATAATTTTCCGAACGACCTAGGGGTAATAATACCAACTTTGGCCTAGAAAATCCAAGTTTTCTCATTTAAATTGAGAAAACTAAGTACTAATGGGCCTTATATGGGCTTTTTAATACCATGATTATAGGTGGATTTTAGGTAAAAATTTGTATAAATATAAATAGGATTTAATTAAACAAATTAGCATAATTATGGGTAGATCTTAGCCTAATTTTTTCTATTTTAATGGAGAAATTAGGTACTAATGAGCTCTAAATGGGCTCCAAAAATGGGTATTAATTAGGTAAAATTAATATAAATATAAAAGAATTTTATTTAGGAATATTAGCCTAATTATGGATGATTTTAGGGGGATTTTCAGAATTTAGAAAAATGAAAACAATAGAATAAATGAAATAAAAATAAAATAAAAATAAAGGTGCATGAGCCAAGGATTTAACCTTGGACCTCTAGTACAACCATGCATGCTTTAACTAACTCATCTACCAAGGAATTTCTATTGGAAAATGAAGTGGAGATATGCTAAGGCTTAGAGGAAGATGAAGAGTCATGGAGAGACTCTTCATTTGCCTCCTTAAAGGGGGCTATAAAGAGAGGGTTTGGGGGTTACTTCTCTTCCTCCATCAAGTCACTTTCTCCCCTCTCCTTTCTTCATTCTTGCCGAAACCAAGAGGGTGGTTCTCCCTTAGGAAAAACTTCCACCAAGGTCTCATCTCCAAGATCTAAGACAACAAGAGCAAGGAGGGATCAAGGGTCAAGAACTCTACAAGTTTCTCCTCTTTTAAGGTCTAAAAATCAAGGAATCCCAATGTAAGACTCCCTCACCTGTGGTATAATAGTTCCTTATGATTTTCATGATTTTTAAGCATGATATAATGGGTAGTTTTGGATTTGAAGTTGAAAGAGAAGAAAACCAAGAACCTTGGTTTATAGGTTTCGGCCACCATGATTGGAGGGTCTATAATTATGCCAAAAATCTTTATAATGTTGTTTAATGCTCTCCCATGATGTTTAGAGACTAAATGTAATTTTTGGGAATTTTTGGGGTACCCTAGAGTACCCTAGGGTTTCGGCCAACATGACAAACCCATGTGTAGGGTTGGGTTTCAAGCCTTAAGTATATGGTTGATGTTTATTGTGATATAAGGGAGATGGAGGGTGATTATGTGAGTGTTTCACATGGCCTAGTAACTCTATAAGTTTCGTCCAAGTTCCCAAATGGGGTGGAAGGTAAGGACTTAATTCAAGTAAGGGCTCCAATGGCCCTATGGTAAGATATGGTGGGTGTTTAAGCAATTAATTTGGGGTTTTAATGGAATTTCTCCATGCCCCCATAGCATTGAAGTTTCGGCCAAGAGCAAGAATAGGGCTAAGGGATTAGGGTTGGCCTTAATTATGGAGTCAAAGGATTCCTAGGGCCAAGTATATGTGTATGAGATGTTGTTTGGAAGGTTATGTGAAAGTTTATGGACCTAGGGCTCCTTGGAGATTTTCGGCCAAGGTCATAACCTAGGGCTAGGGTTGGGTTAAACCTACCAAGATGCTTGTGTATAGGTTACTAAGAGGTATGTTTAAGTAAGATGGAGGAATTTTCATGTTAACCAAACCATTAGTTATATGTCATGAAATCTATGCTAGGTCATGAAATGTTTAGACATGTGCCATGTTTTATGAATGACATGTATGAATGCCATGATGTATGAATGATATGTAGGTATGCCATGTTTTATGAATAAATTGTATGTATGTCATGCTTTATGAATGATGTGTACATATGCCATGTCTAGAAATGAAAATGATGAATGAAGTTTAAGTATGATGAATGAATGAATATGCTATGAATGATGATGCCTTCAAGGCATAACGATGATGTTAAGTATGATGAATGAATGAATATGCTATGAATGATGATGAATAAGAAAGCATGTGAAAGCATTTTATGTTATTTTATGGGCTTGTACTGGACCTAAGTAAGGTCCACGGTTCTGGACTACCGATGATGCTGTCTACGGTTCTGGGACTACCGATGATGCTGTCCTTACGGTTCGGGACTACCGATGAAGCTGTCCTTACCCTAGTAGGTCGAGATTAGCTACCTCGTATTTACTTAGGGATGCGTGCATATGATGAATGAATGTGGTACAAGCCAGGGCCCAATGATATGATGATTATGTTAAAGTATTCAAAAGTATGTTTTAAAGATTAAGCATCCTTATATATATATATGCAATTGCCACATGCATCCATTCATGTTATGCATTATAATTATGATAAGAATATTATGCAAAGTTAGTTATGAAAGTATGTTTATGTCATGATTGTATTTATGTTTATGCTAAGTTAAAATGACATGATTTAATTAGGTTCATGCTAGTTTAGGATGTCATGATTTAATTATGTTTATGTTTAGTTAGGATGCCATAATTTAATTATGTTATGCTTAGTTAGGATGCCATGATTTAATTATGTTTATGCTTAGTTAGGATGTCATGCTGTTAATTATGTTCATGCTAGTTTAGGATGCCATGATTTCATTATGTTTATGCTTAGTTAGGATGTCATGATTTTAATGATGTTCATGCTAATTTATGATGCCATGCTTTAATTAGGTTGTGCTAAGTTAGGACGCCATGATTTTATTTAGGCTCTCATGTTTATTATGTTTAGGTTTATGTCAATTATTATGCCATGCTATGAATGTTTACAATGTTTATGTCTATGCCAAAGCTTATGCCATGCTATGAATGTTCCACGGTTATGTTTATGCCATGCTACGAATGTGATTAAGCTATGTTCATGTCATGACGAATGTATGCTAAGTGCTGAAAAGGCTTATGGTTAAGTAAAGCACTAAGTATGTTAATGTCTTATATGCTCATGATTAAATGATGAATGATTTTAGTGAGTAGGAAAGAGTCTTACTAAGCCTGTGTGCTTATAGTCTTATTTTCCTTATACCGCAGATTACGCACGGGGTCAGTAAGGAAGCAGCAGGAGGGCATTACAGTATGTGTGTGATAGTGACTTGGCCATGAAACGACATGGTTGCTCGTCGTATAATAGAACTCTACCTTTACTATTATGTGTTTGAATGTGACTCTTTGACATGATGCTAAGTATGACATGATGCTAAATATGACATGATGCTAAGTATGACATGATATGATGCTAAGTATAAAGAAATTATGCCAAGTTCCCATGTTATGATATTAGGAATGGTAGTAAGTGCATGTAGGTGTAAGTTAAAGGTTTTCGCTGCATTAGGATGTCTACATGCCCTAAGTATGCTAACGTAACGCCGCTTTATGGGTAGGAAAAAAAAAACGGGCGTTACATCGCGGGCCTAGGCGGGTTGGCTCGCAACGGGCTTGGGTTGCTAAAATTCCAACCCAACTCGCTTAAAGTATTTGACGGGACGGGCCAACTCGACGGGTCCAACCCAAATTGACAACTCTAGATAGGAGAGCCCTTCTCGTGGTACAAAGATGATATTATCCATCTCAAACAAACTAGTATTATCGACTCTATGATAAAATATGTATACGTAAATCATCAAGGGCATTTTCTTTGAATGAGAGAAGTCAGGCGTTCAAAGGATATGCTTGACATGAGAGCCCTTCTCATTTTCAAGATAAGTAAATAAGATATTCGACTTTTTATCAAAAAAATGTACATAAGATTTCGATTAAAAAAAACATACACTATTTTAGCACATTTAATTATATATTTTTCCTGTTCTACCCCACTTAACAAAACCAACTTTTCTACAATATATTAACATGCCAGTTTTGCCCTAATAGGGCGTCAATGAAGTACCAGTGAGCAATGAGACTTCCTAATAAAGTTTCAACCCTTGTTCCAGATCCTCTACCAGCCAAATGACAGTGATCATGGTGCTCTGGAGGCGCTGGCATCTCCGGGAGCCGCCGCTCCTTCGGGAACCAAAGTCGCAGAGCCAACCCCCTGATGTTGCCGGAGCAACACCGGCTGGGAAGTTGCCTGAGAGTAGTGCATCTGCTGATAAGGATAGTTGGTCATTGTTGCAGGGGGCTTAGACAGGTGAGGATAATGCATCACATGGAACCCTGCTCCTCCGTAAGGATGGGGGGCTTGATTGGCTGCGACATGAATTAATTGAGGTTGCGATGCAGAAGGAGCAGCTGATGTTGTCGCCCAAGATGGTGAAGAACTTGGATCATTCAAGTTGGGCTGAACGTGTGCCAAATTGTAAGACGAGGTATGATGAACAGGCACGTAGAATACCGGAATTTGGGGGTTGAGTGGGCGAGCTTGCTGCATTTGCTGTAGCGAATGACCGGCGATCGGGTAATAGGAGGGCACAGGGAGAACAGAACCAGGTGCTGGCTGGTGTAGATAATGGGGATTGGCCGGTATGAACTGTAGCTGCTGTTGATGGAGATGGAGATTAGATTGTTGCTCCGGTTGAATCGCAGGTATTGCATAAACTACTTCATCAGAAGGTATCTTTGAATCGGAGTTTTGCATCGAGTGCATGGCTCTAAGCGAAGGAACCAAAGATTATTTCACGATGATTTGGTAAAATTCAATGGTTGCTGGATCAGAGTTGATGGTGTTGCTTGGAGTAGGGTCTGGAGGCTGCTTTGGCTTTCGGAATCCGCCGCGATCGGAGTTGTTGCCGTCGGAGGCCGACATGAGAGATGAAGAAGTGGCGACCGGGAGAGGATCAAGACGGCGATCGGCGATGTGGTCGATTGTGGGAATGGGGATGGGTGGCAGATTGGAGAGAGATGGAGCTGAGGAGGTGGATCCAAAGGAAGAAGCCTTATCGAGCATTGGTGAATTGGGGACGGATTGACTCTCCTGGTCATAGCGTCTAATCTTGCCGAAGGAGTCGGGACGGGGGAGGGCGGGCCGCTCAGGTTCCAGCTGTCGGCCGTGGCGGACACCGTCGCCGTCACTGCGGCGGAGCGAGTTGATGGAGGAATCCTCATCGTCGAGGGCAAGGAGTCGGGGGATGTCCTCCACGCCCATGCCACCCATCGCGCTGTTGAGGGCGTCGACGAACCAAGTCTCCGACTTGGATCCATCCATCGGCTGTCCGATGGGCGCCGAATCTGGCTTCGACGGGAAAAGAAACACACGAAGGCGGGCGGAGCGCGTCGAGCCACCTCCGCTGGAAGAAGAAGCCGGGGCGGAGGAGATGCGATCGAGCTCGTCTATCATGTTCTCGAGATCCTCATCAGTCGAAACGGAGATCAGCGAATCGAGGTCCTCGTTGGGGATCTGGTACTTGAGAGCGAAGGGGGCGCCGCCGACGAGGTCGCGGGAGAGTTTGGCGGAGAGGTGTGCGAGGGAGGCGTAGCGGTCGATGGAGACCATGCGCGTCTCGCCGCCGATGTAGCAGAGAGACTTGTCGGCGAGGCGGGGGAGGATTTGACCGCCGAAGCTGCACATGACGCGGAGGCGCGCGGAGGCGGCGGCCAAGGTGGGATCGTCCCACGAATCGCCGGCGCGAGAGCGAGGAGAGGATTCGACGGAATTGTATCCGGCGGCGGAGGCACCCGCCGCCACCGATTCCATGGACGGAGTGCTCCCGCGGTCCCGCAGAGGACTTCTATGGAATCAAATTGAGGAGTTCGAAGAAGAAAGAACGAAGGAACATAAAAAAAAGGGTTTAAAAAATAAGTAAATTCGATTTTTTTTATAATTTATTAATTTATTCCTAGTTCTATTCTGATTATTATATTAATTAATTACTTATTCTCCAACTAATGTATTCATTTGTAAGTTACGAAGGATAATATAATTGCTTGAAGAGATATACTCAACTAGCATCGATGTTGATTCACGACAGTTGCTAGGGCGATCTCAAGACCGAAAAAGAGATGCATAGTCGAACGGTTAACTAGTTGTTGCTGCCACGAAGGAAGAATGAACAAGTTGCAAAGATAGTGATAATATGTGTGAGAGTTATTGTTATACAAGTAACTTCATACACATAAAGAATACATTTAATCTCCTTGTCACAAGTTATTGTTATCTTTCCTTGTGAAATTGGATGACCGAGAAAGCCAACCTAATCTATGGCATCGACCGGTTTTATTACTCCTCCAAATATTGACTTGAGGATTCTCAAGTCTTCTCTTCGGTGGTCTCATCTCCCCCAATCTTAATAAATGATAAGCATGATTTAAACTTTATGTCCTTTTGGATATTAAAGTGCGATTAGAAAGCCCTTGCGAGAGGGACCTTGATATTGTTTTAACCTAGTATCAAAACAATTGCTAGCATTTAGCTACGTTGAATTTGAGAGGTGTTCGAGTTCGTTTATAACCTAGAACACTCAATGAAATCCCTTAAATTTCATGCCAACTTTTTTCCTCCATAATACGAGAGACAATTAAATCGAGTTATTGATTTAATTTTATTGAGTTAGTATTAAATCTAAACAAGTTAATGAATATGTAAATGCATTTATTTATTAATTGTTCATAAAAGTTTATTTGTAAACAACTTGTATCAAAGTTATTTATAACCATCTTATTTTTATAACCCTAACAACTAATTAACTTAATCAAACCTTTTTCTCACGAGGATTGAGAAATTGACCTATTGGGTCTCGTAAACAAGTGGTTCATTGGTGGATTTGCGAAGATCACACACCTATTGAAAATCACACATCTATTATAGCAGTAAAAGTGAAATCGTTATTCGTCTCTCCAAGACGGTCACACGTATTCTAAAAGAGGATAAATCACAAAGAATATTTATCCTATCATAGTGATTCTTTATATGGAGAAAGTCCGACATTTAGCGAAGCATTTTTAAAATCATTAAAATTAACTCTGAGATCTGTTACAACAAACACTCATAAAATATCAACTGCGAATCCATAAAAGCTATTATAGAATAGGTAATAGTAGCAAGATGAGCTTGTTTTTGTTACCATTCACCTGCGTTCTATACTTAGACAATTTATCTTTGCAGATGGTTAAATCAAGAATCTCTCTTGAACTTGAAAATTGGAGGCTATGACAGGGATCTCTAGATCACATCATACCTTCTTATTAGCATTTTATTTATTCGTATAACTATTATTTTCATTACATGTATATTTGACACAATCAACTGGACAAACACGACACAGTCAACTACTCTTTTTATTTTTTTAATCGATTAGAAATTGACCTCGTAATTCATCACCTATTATATAAGATAAACATAAACTATGAGATATATGTGGTGAATCTAATCATATTTTTATCACAACGAGCACAATCAACTAATTGAAAGAATCAGGTACACTCTCTCCCCATCCCCTCTCCTTAAAAATAATCCAAGACCCTCGAGACTATAGTGCTAATTATCATTCTGGATATCCATGATGTGATCCCCAACTACGATATCTTTTTACAAAAAAAAAATTCCCAAATGAAGTGCGAATCCTGAGACGTTGAACTTCTAAATCGTCCGCCGTGAACACTTCCTGATTTATCTTGACGGTCGATGAAAATTTTTTATGAAGTCGAATCGATCGTCCAAAGTTAAAAAAATCTTATTAATAAAAAACAATCTAAGAACAAAAGACAATTATGTTAAAATCAAAGGACATTTCTAAAGGACACCTTTATTTATTTATTATTAAAATAACACCCTGTCACAATCTATTTTTATTTTCGAAAATAACTTATTTTTGATATTTGTGTAGCAATTAAGGATCAATAATTACTATAATTATAATAGCTGTAACCTCATACCTACTATAATGACAATGTTATAATAACTGCAATCCCGTAGCTGTCACTATCCATGTTTGCAAAATTACCATCCTGCACAATCTGAAATACTGAATCGATGTTGGATCGTACAGGATCATTTTATAGTAAAATTATAGTAGTATATGTGGGATAGATGGGATTGTAGCAAGATTTATAAGATCGGAATAAAATTGATAGAAATATTGAAAGATCATAATTTTTAATTTGGATGAAATCATATGACTTATAATATATTAAATCTAAATATATTTAGAGATCTACACTTTGATTATTAGGTGAAATTCATAACTGCTTGATTTCAAATAAAAAATATCGTTTAAAATCTTCTTCAAAGGTCCAAAAAAAATTTTAATCTTTTAATTATCTTTAAATAATTTAGGTTATTTTCATTTTTTACATTGTTACTATTTTGAGACTATTTAAACATCAATTTAATTTTTTAATTAGTTTTTTATTAATACTATTCTATCGTTTCTTTTTCTCAAAATCATGAATTTTTTAATATTTATTGTCTGATATTCTACAAAATCAACGGGTCATTAAAAGATTATTTCTTGATGTTCGTGTTCTAATCAAATGTTTCAATAGTTTTTGCTATATCAACTCCTTTATTAGCTTTTAAACTGAGTTAAGTTGTGAGAAATATTTTTGAAGTTGAATGAGATTATTATTATTGTATTAGTAGAAATTGTAAGGATCGATGGCTCGACTTTTCTCTATAATATGGTTAGCACAAAATAAAATATAAAGAAAGATCAATGCTAACTCACTGTATTTACTTGGTATCCACCCCTAAGGGTGACTAATCCAAGGATCCACACAATTCCACCATCTCCACTATGAAATGCCTCTTTCAAGGTGGAGAAAACCTTCACAAGGTTGTGCTCTTCCTCTTTACAAGATGCAAAGAAACACTAGAGGAAGAGCTGGTAACTTTTGGCACTAGCAGCACTTTGTTGCTCACAAAGACCATACCAAACTCAAGCCAAAACGTGCCCTTTAAATAGGAGTAAAGGGCAGTCTTTCAACTGTCCAGCCCGCGCACCAGTCGACTGCCCAAAAGGGCAGTCGACTGGTCTAGCAATTATGGCTAGCCAACGGCTAGTTTTGGGGTTCACCAGTCGACTGCTCCAACCAGCAGTCGACTGGTCAAAGCTGTAAATGCTTCTGTGAGGTGGGTCAGTCGACTGCCAGGTCACTCAACCTCACTTACACTCACTCCAAACACTCTCCTTCACGTATGCCTTCAGGTGTGCTCCCTTAGCTCGCCCCTTGAAGTTCTCTTCCTCTGGCTATCGTCCCTCGGATGCGCACACAAGCCTTCCTTGGCTTGCCTCCATGCCACCCTTCACGTGTGCCCTTGAAGTTCACTTCCCGGCTTGCCCTTGGAGCTCTCCTCCCTCGGCTCTCGTCCCTCAGATGTGTTCTCCATGTGTGATTCTCCAAGTCCTGCAAACTCAATCACACACATCAAATACAACATAATACCCTAACTTTAAACTTATTGACACACACATCAAAACCATGATCTTTCCGATCAGAAATTTTATATTATGTATACATAAAATTATTAATCTACTTTTATATAAATTTCTTCTAATTATTAATCATGTACCATAAAATTTCATGATATTTTTGTAATACCGTATGAATCTATGATACGTGCCCCAGTGGCGTAGCTAGGATTTTCACTCGAGAGGCGAAGTGACTGTGGTGATGCTGACATAGACCTACCATAGGGTCGGGTCCGAACCGAATCTGGGTCGGGCTCATAACTAGGTCAACGGGCTGGTTGCTCGGTTATCGAGCCTGAATTATAACCAACTCGATTAAGGGGTCTATTTTAACCGAAACCACCTGTTCAGTCTGGTTCAATTGATTTTTTATTTTTAAAAATATTTTTGTTAGTGATGAAATGCGTTAAAACAATGATATTAAGGATTTTAAACTTGAGTCTCCTAGGTAAAACTAATATCTTATCCACCTAAATCATGACATATTGACATCAATAGTTGTTAGTTGATCATTAAATACCTAATTAATAATTTTATTTTCTATATAAAAATATTATATAACATGAAGAATTTAAGAGTAAATAATGATAATTTATAAATTATTAGTTAATTAAAAGAAATGTTTAGTTAATTTATAAATTTTTATTTTAAAAAAATAATGATAATCTAACCGTGATGAACCAGGATGAACTATGAACCAACGATTCAAAATCGTGAATCGTAGCTGTCTTCGATGATTAAGGTTAAGAGTTGATCCACTAGGAGTCATTGAACCGATGATTTCGAATGGTTGAACCGTCGATTCCGAATCAAGATCAGGTCTATGTTAGCAGCAAACTACGACGTCAGCGAAGCGAAAGAAATCAAAAAAAAAACTTTACCTCAATCATAAGATGTTTTCTGTGAAGCGTTGGTGAAGTGATGGCGTTGGCCAAGCGATGACTGCAACGCCGGCGACAAATGACAATGATGCTAGCAGCAATTGGTGTGCGGTGATAACGACGTGGGCGACAATGACAATGACGTGCGACGGAAGATTTTGAGATTAAAATTAGAGTTAGGGAACGAATAAAAAATAGATTAGAGAAAGAAGAACAATGGAAAGAGGAAAAAAAAATTCGAGATCAGAGGATGAAAAAGAAAAACGAACAAAGGAGAAAAAAATTCTAACTCGGGGATAAAGGGAAAAGGATTCAACTGAAAAGTTTTTAATTAGATTTTTTATAAAAAATCTAGAAAATTTCAAAATTTATAACTATATATTTTTTTTAATTTTTGTTTTCCGCAGTATTGATATTTTCCATGAATTCCAGGAGGGCAGTTACACCCCCTCAGCTCTATATAGCTACACCCCTGTCGATTTCGATCATGATCCCAAATCGAAACTGTATATGATCACAATTCTATAAATTATAATATGATCTCATAACTACTACAATATAATATTGATCAAAGATGAACTAATTATATTATCAGTTAATTGGAGAAAACTCCCCAATTCCAAATTAGCTTGTACATGCACTCCCCATTTGATAAATTCTTTGCATTCACTCCCTGATAGATTGAGTATAAAAAAGTGAAAACTCAGTATACATTATAAAAATATGAGTATAAATTATTTAAGATTAAGTACTAATTTAAGAAATTTGAGTACAAAATTTCGGTGACCCCTTATGTGAAAATCTTGATGCGGTGAGTACAAAAGAGTGAAAATTCAGTATACATTATAAAGATTTGAGTATAAATTATTTGAGATTGAGTACTAATTTAAGAAATTCGAGTATAAAATTTCGATGACCATGTGAAAATCTTGATGTGGTGGATGCAACCTCACATACTCAAATTTCTAAATTTTATACTCAATTTTTTTCAAATAATACTCAATCTAAATCAATTCATACTTAAATTTTGATAATATATACTGAAATTTTTACTATATACTGAAACAATATATACTCAAATTTTTTCAAATAATACTCAAATGTTTTAAATTAGTACTCAATCTCAAACAATTTATACTGAATTTTTATTCTGATAAAAAAATAACATACAAAACTATCTTGTCAATCCCTGGGGCCATCAGGGAGTGCATGCAAAGAAATCTTTGATTGGGGAGTGCATGCAAATCTCAATTTGATGTTGGAGAGTTTTCTCAAATTTTCTCTTATATTATAGCAACTATTCATAACAAAAAAAGATGGTTGTGGGGCCGACCATGTAAAATGTCCGAGATTAGCATATGACCTTTGCAAAATGTAAAATATAATATAATATTAATGCCCTGGGGCTATGGTACAATGAAAAGATATTAAGTTGTCACCTAGACACCCACGATTTGGTCTCTAATAATGACGCATTTTGTAAAAAAATTTCTTTCAAATAGAACACGCAACTACGAGATGCTGGACTTTTGGATCGTTCGTCCTAAATATTTTTCGATTTATACTGATGACCAATAAAAAAACTTCATATGTTTTTATATAATATCATATTGATACCTTTTGATCATATATAAAATATCTATGTTGTAAAAATTATCATTCATAACTAGTATAATATAACATATAACATTGATGAGTATGGATCAAACATGAAATGTCAACAACATCAAACAAAGAATATTTTAAAAAATAAAAATGGAGATGAGGTATTATTTAAATAATAAATAACAAAAAAATCTTTGATGATTCCCATAAAAAGGATTTTCTTTTAAATTTTGCCCAATTTTTTTTTTGTTGAGTCTTCAATGAGCTAAAAATAGCATATTTTATGGGCATTGCCAGCCACGTCATTCTCTGCTTCATGGATTCTGTAAGTTCAAATCATGCTTCATATCAATTAATTTCGAATGAAGATCCATGTTCTTGGAGCTCTGGCGAATCCAAGCGACTGATTGGTTGTTTTGCTTTTCCTTGTTCAAGATGGTGCAGTACTTTCATGCTTTGCAAGCAGATCAATCCATACTTTCCTGGTTTTAAATCTATTGAGCGAGAACTAATTTCCATGCAAGATCTATGATAGATCTAGAAAAGCAAACATCTAACGATAATAAATAATAACAAATTTATCTGAAATAGTGCATGGTAACAAAAACAAACAAACATTTTTTTTGTATCTGAAACTAAAGCACCACCAACTCAGTGAGTAACCACGTGACAAAGAAAAAGTGAGCATGAAACAGATAGCTGATTACAATGGCCAACAATTTGACAAACTGAAGAACGAAGATCTTGTTCTTAACAATAAAACTGTTACCATGGCAATAAAGCAGCCTAATGAGTTCAAAATATTAAGCAAAAACACGTCAAAAGATAGACTAGCAGCCGACATGGTTTGGTGCCAAGTGCTAAGGACAAAAGGAAATGCTTAAGTTCTTGGGGAAAATCCCAAGAACTCTTTACAAACATTGCAAATTTTCAGATTTTAGAAGGCCCTGGGACTCTTCACTCAACCCTTTATTTCGATAGCATGTTTATTCTCTTTGATCTTCTAGTGATATAGCTAATGGTAGAAGTAGTAGTACCTGTAGAGTTGCAGTAATGGCGAATAGTAGAAACTATGCTGCAAAATTTTCAACTCCAATTGATTCCAAGTCCATCCATTGGGAGAGAGTATCGAGACTAGGGAAGTCGTCGTCTTCCAAGAGCTCGGAGTCGATGTGGTCCGTAAGGAAGAGGTTTGGATCGAAGGCAGAGTCTGCCTCCAGAACCAGCAGCTCGTGCTCCAGAAAGAAGTCCGCAATGGACTGCTCCACCGCGGCGGCGGCGGTTGACTTGTCGAGGCCGAGATCGGAGGAAAGGGAAGGCGGTACCTTGGCTGCGTCGGAAGGCGTCATCGAGGCGGAGGATGAGGAGATGGTGGCGGAGGAAGCTGCGGCGGATTGGTTCTTCGATTTTTCGGCTTCGAAGCGGCGAGCGGCGGCCGCATAGGCGGCGGCGGCGGCCTCGGCGGTGTCGTAGGTGCCGAGCCAGAGCCTGGCGCCGCGGATGGGGTCGCGGATCTCCGCCGCCCATTTCCCCCACGGCCGCTGCCTCACCCCCCTAAACCTGGTGGCCGAAGACGAGGTCGCGGAGCCATGTGCTTTGTCTTTGGGCCTGCTCAGGGTTTTGGGGGCTCTGCGATTCCTCCCGCTCCTCTCGCGCGATGACGCCGGCGAAACGGCTGAGAGGGACGGCAAAGGCACCGTGAACTCGTGAATCGCCCTCTTCTTGCGCCAGGAGTAGCTCCCGCCTTCGCCCTCGCTCGATTCGGTAGCATCGGCGTCATCAAACACGATACGGATTGTTCTCGCGTGGACTTTCGACTCGAGATGCGAACTCGAATCGAATCGATCGACTTGCTGCTTCTTGACTCTCTTCTTAGTGATCTTCTCTCGGTTCTTCCCAAGTGGGTAGTACTGAACCACAGTCATCTGTCTCGATTCCAAAATTGAACTCAAACAAAACAAAAAGGGAAAAATGCAAGCAAAACTGTGGGGTTTTGTTTTTTTTTCCGTAATCTCTTCGTCAAATCAGTGCTCCTCTGAAGAACAACACAGATCTATATGCTTAAATCCAAAATACTTCACTCCGAAACCAACTCTGCAACCACGGAAACCCCAAAAGTTAAAAATCTTCGATCTTTTCCAGCAAAATCGTTCTAATACAAAGCTCAAAAAAAAAATACTAAACAGGAAGCAAGATGAATGCGTACCTAGTATGTCGCATCGAATCCGTCTTCTTCGATCCCTCCGTCGTTGTTCGAATTCGAAGATAGTGAGCGAGGCGATGCCGATTCAAATTTGGAAATTCTCCGGCGACGAGCAAAAATAGATCGAGGGCACCAGACGACATATATAAAAAAATCCGAATCCAGACTCGATCCGTGACTCGGTAGATCGATCGCGATTGCTGCCGGCCTCCTCCTCGACCTCCCTTCGCTTTCTCGATCTGGTCACCCGCTAAAATCCCAAAGCGTGGAGGAGGAGGAGGAGGGGAAAGAGGAGGAGGACGACGAAGCTTGGCGCATTAATACTGAGCGGAAATGGAAACGATGAGGATCCGACGGACTATGATTGCCGAACAATCCTTTCACGAATCTCGATGTGTGATCCTGTAATGAACTGCTCTGATGATACTGAGAAACGCAGAATTTCTTTTTGCCCTCCAACGCTTAACATTTCTCAATCGCTTCTATAACTTGTAAATCATTGCATATGATGACATTTGAGGGGCTCTTTGTAAAATAAAAAGGCCGCTAAATTTTTGAAGTTTGACTTTTATAGAACCTGTTGATTTTAAATTAATTATTCCTATATATTTATTATATTCATTCTTTTTCCTCAAATTAATTGGCCATGTTTAAATTGAAAATTGAAAATTCACATTTAAATAATACACTATATATGTACCTACGCAATCAATTATGAATAATTTAATATTATCACTAAATTCTAACTTAAACGTTGGATTCGTATCGTCTCTCACGTGAGCAACCATGAGTCCTAATCTAGTAGAAGTCAACAAAAACAACGGTCAACGCCAAGGATTCCACCGCGAATCTATCGTCCACCTGGTCCGGCACTGACCTATTTTTATATATTTATGCGTGCACAAAAATGCAACAATTTTGCATGGACTAACCTTATTGAATTATCAAAAACCACGTGAGAATTTTCTTGGACGAAAATTAAAAAAAATACCCTCTAAATTTTATAATTCATTGAAAGAACATCCTTAAAAAAAATTTAGAAGACATATTCAATATTTTTATTTAGAAAATACTCTTTCACCCAATGCTGTTATAGAAAATATTGAATAATTACTATAATATTTACAAAACTATATTATTATTTAAGTTGAATTTAAAATTTAAGATTTAAAGTTGACATTCTAAAAACTATTGAGTAATAATTATAATAGTAAAATAACTATTGTATAAATTTTATAGTTAGGTAAAATAAGATTAAATTACATATATAAATATTATAAAATTATAAAATAAATCAATTTAATATCTAATATTAATATTATAACTAAATATCATTTATAACAGCTATTCGATAATTTTTACATCATATAAATTCTAATCTCTAATATTAAATTTACCTTAAATATATTATAAGCTATTAGATACTTCTACGTGTTATATCGATAATCAGAGTTGCTCCTACATGTTATATCGGTGACCACGGTGGATGAAAGATATATTTTATCGATAAAATTATTAAAAAAATATCATTTATTACACGTCTTCATTTGATATTTCTCAAATTTTGAGATATTTTTTGATTTTTATCCAATTTTTTAAAAATAAAAAAATAAAACAATATTATTTTAATTGTTTTAAAATAGAACTATGAGGAGTGGATTTGCGATTTTGCCGTTATCTGGGATCGCTGTGATAACCAATATTTTTATGTGTTAATAAATGATATTGACGGGTCGAAATCGTCGCATCTGTGATGGTATCGTATTCACCGTCGAATCCGACGAGATGTCTGATGCGACGATTTCGACGGGTTCACTGTTCTCCGAAGATATCATCTTATTGGGAACGACGATCAAAAATTATTGACGGTGTCCGATCGTCGATCGGACGACTCACCGGCGATCGCCGATGAGTCGGCACACGGGCACAGGGAGGAGTCCGGCGCAGAGGATCCGGACTCGAGATGAGGGCCTTATTTTTTGTGTGCGCGCCAGCAGATAACAACTCATTCATTCATTGTGCTCCGCACTCTGCCATCAATGCCTTTGAATTGGTCCACAGTTGTTGCTGGAGCAGATAAGAATTCAATTCCAAGCTCATCACCAAGTCCAACGACATCAATATTAAAATATCCGTATAGGGAGAGCACATGCTTGCTGCTGATGAGCTGATCTGCAACAATGGCGGCATCCAGAGCAGCACCAGCAAATGCAAACAAAGAACAAGAGGCGAGGAGGAGACAACAAGGGCAACTAGCACAAAAGAAAGATAGTCATATGATTCAAACATATATTTTATACATGGTGAATATTTAGTATTTACACTCCTCGGAAGCAAAGCTAAGATTTTTTTACAAGGATAATTCTTAAAACTGAATCAGAAAAGAAAGATTTGGTTTTTTCTTCTTCGTCTTCTTCATCTCTCGCTCGAATTTCGTATGTACATAAGAACTTCAATTACAAACAGAAAGATTGGTGCTAGAAAAAAATGTGATGTTGCAGAGGAAAAGCTTAAGGCCATGGGAAGTACCTCAGAGCTCCATCCATGGCGACTTCAAAATTTCTTAGGATTCTGTGTTGATGCTATGTTAAGAAGCTAATTTTAGGGGGGGTTGGTTGGTTGGTTGGCGTTATTTGGTAGAGTAGAGCTCCAAAAGGAGATCGTGAGTTTGGTTTAGGCCCCGGCGGTGATGCTGCTGCAGCTACTCCGGCGGCCGCGGTCGAGGCAGTCGAAGCCCTCGACGCGGACGGCCGCCGGGACCAAGCCGAACTTGGCGAGGGCGAAACCGTGGTTGGGGGATATCGGCGAGTTGGATTGGGTTAGAGGTGAGGAGGCGAAGGGTGCCGGTGGGCGGTCGTCGCCGAAACGGGAGTCGCGGACGACGGGGTTCGCCGCCCGGCTCGGCGGAGAGCCGCAGAAGAAGGGTGGCGACAAAGCTACTTGATTTTGGTCTCCGGCCTGCGACCAAATATTTAGATTTGATGAGCTAAAAAAACAAAGTCTGAGATCGCCGGAAAGAAATTTTCCGTTGCAATTTGTTCTACAAATCGATCTGACAGAAGATAGAGAGGGGGAAAAAAAATCTTACCTTAGATTGAAATATGTCAAGGAGATCTGCCCCAGCATTCGAATCGGAGAAGTCTATCTGATAACTGAACAAGGAAGAAACAGTTGAGAGACGGAATTAGGCGAGGAAGAACGAGAGATTCACAAAGAAAAAGATAGGGTTCAGAAGAAAGGGGAAAAAAAGGTACCTCGAGTGCCACCGAAGAGATCTCACAGGATCCGCGACGGCAGAGAACGGGCTCAGCCGCCGGGGCTTGGGGCAAAAGACCGGCGGCCTCCGCTCGGCAACGGCGAAGGTTGCCCTAATCTCTTCGCAGGCGGCGAAGGCGTTCGGTTGTTGCATCGCGCAGCGATTCATGCTTACTCCGAACCCTTCGAGATCCGCGATTGCGACGCCTGTAAACGCAGAGATCCACAGAATGAATCCACCGATCAAGTGGACAAGCTAAGAAAACAAGGATTCCTCAACCACATCTGGAACACAACCAGGATAAAATCTAAAACCAGCTAAATTCCTGAGGAAGGGCTTCGATCGAAGCTAGATATTTGAAATTTCGACACCGGATATCCAAACCCCACTCCTTTTGTCAGAAAAAATAACCAAAAATCCCTCGAAAGTCCGGAAAAAGCTCGATTTTTCTCATATGTAAGATCTCATAACTCCGCGACAGGTTCAAAAACCTCCGATTTTAAAATCGAAGAAGACGGAAAACACGTCAAATCAAAATTTCACCGTCAATTACCTTTTTCTCCTTCTCGCTACTCGCGACAAGAAGCGGAAAGAGGCGACGAAGAGGAGAGGGACGAAGGGGTTCGACTGGAACAGATTTATAGTACGACTTAAACGAAGAACAAGATCGGAATAAATGAAGAACGAAGGAGCGCGGAAAGCGGATGACCGGGAACCGGCAACGACCCGTAATAATAGCCATTGAAATGTGAAATCTAATATTTTAATTTATCTAATTTAGATTTTTAATATTGTCATAATATAGTAATCCTGTAAATCGCAACTTTTATTTTAATTTTTTTACTTTATATTTCATTATATTCGAATTTAATAAAAGAACGAAAATGCACCTAGCTAGATTTATGAAACGTGATATGGCCACTTTTTTAAAAAAAAATAAAAACAAAAAACACAAAAATCAAAAATCAAAAGATCGAAAAGACGTCCCATTAAATATATTTATCCTAAAAATACCTTATCAAAATTAACTCTCAATTAATTTAATCAAATTTAAAAATAAATTATATTAACATCTTTTATTCTTTCCATATCAAAAAGAAAATAAGACTTATTGATCATTTTAATTTTTTATCGTATAAATTTTAAAAATTTAGAAAATAAAATCATAAATTTTAAAATATAAATACAAAAATTAAATATATAATTATAAATCTTAAAAATAAAATGTTAAATTTTAATCCAAAATTAAAATTTTAGGAAATAATATATTAAAATTAAAAAAGATAATTCCAATTTTTTATTTATAATTATATTTTAAAAATTTCAAAATTAAAATTTTACATTTTAATTAAATAAATTCTAATAAAATTTATACGTATTTATGTATTATATTATAAAGCCTCTCGTTAACTATTCGGAGCTCAATTCGATCGAAGCTCATTCGAGCTCGTTTAATAAAGCTCGTTAATATTAACGAACCAAACTCAAACTCAGCAGTATTCGGCTTGTTAGCTCGTGAACAGGCTCGTTAATAAGCTCGTGAGCTAGTTCGTAAAATATAAAATTAATATTTAAGATTAAATATATAATTTTGACACTTTTACATTTAATAAATATAAAATATCCAATAAAGCTCATTTATATGAATAAAATCATAGATTTTAGTAAATATTTTATATTTTTTAGAATATATAATTTATTTTTTCAATAAATTCATGAATAATTTAATTAATAATTTATATTGAGTAAGTTCGTTTAGGGCTCGATTAGGCTCAAATATGCTCGCGAGCCATCACCATATTCGATAAATTAAGCTCGAGCTCGACTCGATAATAAATGAATCAAACCCAAACTCTCAGGTATTCGGCTTGGCTCGGTTCGATTACAGCCCTATCAATATGCCTCTGCAATTGCTAATAATATATAAAAGTTATTATATATTGGATTTAAATTCTAAATTTAAAAATATTGATTTTCTAATTTTAAATTATAATTTTCATTATATCAAAATATTTTTTATTTAAATAAAATTAAATTATATCAAAATCACTTTAATTAATCAAAACAACTTTAAAATACTTATAAAAACTACTAAATAATTACTGTAATATAAGTATGTATATTACAATGATATTGTATTAAGTGTTAGTGTTGTTAATGCATCTCTAGTATAGGGGTTTTCTAAATTTTGTAGAATCAAAAACCTCAAAAAAAAAACTTAAGTGTGGAGGTGAGGTTTGAAATTTTTAGTTCAAAAGTATATTTGATTTTTTAAACTGGTATTTTTTTCCTCTTAGAGGTGGAGTAAATAATTAATCATACAGTAATATTGTATATTTAACCCTTTCAAAATAATTAAAAAATAAATTCTAAATAATTAATTATGATATTTTATTTTATTAAAAAATAATAATGATAAAAAATGTATCCTTTTTTTTAAATAAACATATTTGATAAGTTAAAAAAATATACAAATGACTGTGATCAAATTAAAATTCATAAATTAATTAAATATTAAATGAATAGTATATATATTTAATTAATTTAAAATCATAAGTTAATTAATCTATTAATTAAAAAAGATAAATAAATAAATTAAAGATGATAATTATTTAAAATATTAAATGAAAATTATAATTAAATTATATTTAAAAAACATAAGTTAATTAATTATTAATATAATGTACAAATAAATTAAATTAAAAATGATAATTATTCAAAATATTAAATAAAAATTATATTAAAATAATAAATAATAAATAAATATATGTGATTTGTAACATGAAACTCAAAAAAATGTCCTACAGATTTTTTTTTAACGGTAAAGAATTCTAATTTTTTATATTTGTAATATGATATTAATGTGACATAATATAAGTTTAAAAAAATATTTAGTGTTTTAATCATTGACGTGGCTTGTTAGTCTACTAAGATTTTTTATATTAAAACGGTTGAAAAGGCGACGGGAATTACGTGAGGATTATTGTGTTCACACGTCGCGTCTGTCAAGTCAGACATGCAATCGTCAACGCGCACCAATCCATGCGAACTCTTTGATCTAAGCTATTTAATATGCGACTTTTGAATTTTTTGCATTTGACTTTTTTTTAGTGTAATTTTCTTTCATTGAATCTTTGCCTTCAGGTTTGGTGAAGTTATCTTTTTCACGTATATCATCTGTCACTCTAATAATTTTATTAGGTTTGAATTTCTTTGTTTTTATTTAACATTTTAATAGTTTGAAAAAGGCCACGACTACTTATTAAAAACTTGTTAAAATAATTATTAAAAAAAATAAAAGGCGTCTATTATATTTCTGGAGCAAAAATTCATAAGGGCCTCCGATTTTTAATAAGAGTAATGATTGGGAGAGTAAATTTGAGAGAGTAAATGAGAGAGTAAATGATGTGTAGCTAATGTGTACATGTTCGATCATCGATCGGACACCACCGATGACCTCTGATTGTCGTCCCGAATCAAACTATGTTTTAGGGATGGTAAACCCGGCAGGGTCGTCGGTAATTGAGATCTCGCCGGATTGACGGTGAATACGACGAGATCATAATTGCGGCGATTCTCGATGAGTTCACCGATCTTCTTAGGACATAGTTTGATTCGGGACGGTGATCAGAGACCGCCGATGATGTTCGATCGGCGATCGAACGTGTATACAATAACTGCCACGTCATTCACTCTCCCAAATTTACTCTCTCTATCATCCCTTTTATAATTATCATCAAATAGACATTCCGTGCATAGCCACTGGATTATGTCTTTTAAGAGTTAATTATGTATCTAAAAATTAAATCTAAATTATAATATATTATATAGGAATTTTATTTCAATAGGATGACATGAGTATTTTGAAATTTATCTAGATGATCAAAAAATAAAATTGGGTCAAGAAAATATTGACACAAAATTCTAAACCCTCTTAAATTCTTCAGAAATCATAAACATAATAAGAATTTATGAAAGTATACTAAAATCCATAGTTTGCGGTCAATGTTGGATGATGATTTTCAATTTATATACTTCCTTAGATTCCAGAGAATTTTATCGATGGGGAATAAAATAAAAATATCATTTTACAAACTAAGACCATAACCCTTATTTATAGAAACAAAAATTATTTATTTTTAATTTAGTCCCTTGACAAATCAAAAATTATATATGATATCTATGTTCAAATTTCTTATTTACAAAATTTGATCGTATTATCATGATTTACGTAAGTGATGATATAGATATTTATAATTATAATTATAACTCCAAAATTCTGATAATAATAACTACAATATCTTCTACCATGTATAGCAATTATAAAGTTATATTTTATTTCTAATGTTATTGCAACAATTATGATTACCTGTTATCATGTGTCATAGTTAGCTTATAACTAGTATAACATATAACAACTGATACTATATTATATTGATATTATAATAGTTATTTAAGTAGTTATTATAATCATATACTAACTATTTTAATGTGAATGTAATCGATTTAAAGTAATTCTGATAAAATATAAATAATTATAGTTAATAAAAAATATTTTGATATAATAACATTTAAGATTTAGAATTTAGGATTTAAATTTTAATAATTTGTTATAATTATGTAATAATTATCTAAGTGCAGTTATAATTGTTTTAACGTGATTTCAATCCATTAAAAATAATTTTAAAAAGTTTTAAAAAATAATTTAGTTTATAAAAATATTTTAATATAATAATATTTTGTATATAATATTTTTATAAAAGAGCCTAGCCATTGATAATTACTATAATAAGTTTACTATAATTTTAATTAAATTTAAACAATCTTAATCTTTAAAAAACATATAAAATACTCTATAGCTAATATTTTTGAGGAATTAAATTAAAAAATATATTTTGTTTAAGGGAAATTTTAAACGAATAATATTATAGCAGTTATATTTCATTTATTTATTTGTTTTAAAAAAAAAATATCTGTTGAGGAAAATATAATTACGGACTTCTGATTACTGCCCTAGAAAACTAAGATATTAAATTTACGGTCTCTTTGAGAAAATATATTCGCTACATTAACGACTCTTCTAGAGTTAATCACATAGATATAGAGAGAGGTTCAAAAAAACATAGATAATAAATGCACGATGGTATCGAAAATGTAAATCATCACTTTTTAAGAATTAACCCATAATTATTACGTCAAAAATATCATACATCCATAATTTATTCTACGCGTATGGGCTCTACGGTCTCTTTAGCTCCGTTTGATCATCGTAATGGACCCTTGACTGGGCCCACCATTGATCCAACACAGGCCCAATTAGATTCCGGTCCGGTCAAGCCGCAATCGAATTTGCAACCGGCTCTCCTCTCGTAGTCTCGTGTCTCCTAAACAAAACCTAACTCTCTAATAAAGCGCTGTACTGAACCCTACTCTCTCTCTCTTTCTCTCTCCGGCTTCCCACTCTCGTCTCCGATTCGAGTACGAAGAAGACGAAGAGAAGCGGAAGACGAAGGGAAGAGGACTCCGCGCGCGACGGGTAAGCCTCTTGCTGCCTGTCTGACCTTTCTGAATCGCTTGTCCTGGGTCATATCAGATTCGCCTCTCAGGGTTCGTCCTCGCTCTCATTTCCTCACCCGAAACTTGGGGCTTAACAACATTGAGGCAGCATGATACGGGATTTTTATGCCCGCCCTCTCTGTGTCGCTATCCGGGTGATATATTTTCGAAAAATTGGCGTTTCGTTTGATGAATCGAAAGATGTTACATTTTTACGCGACTTGGTTTAGAGGTGTTTAATGGTAGTTGGATGGGTTAATCTGCGTCGTGTGGTTTCTACCTTCCGGTCTTGAGCTTGGAGGACTGTGGTTCCGAGTTTGCAATTTGGGTTGAGCTATCATTTGGTTGAATAGATTGCGAGTTACATTATTACTGGGAGTATACGCAAATTTAACAAGCTTTTATTTTCTCCATCATCTTATGCCATTTCGTTTATCTCTGTGTAAAAAATCGCTCGTTATTAGAAGAAAGATTGTTCTTTTAAGAGTATTTTTCAATCATCTTGGAGTATTTGTTCATTGCTAGATATTTTCAATAAAATCCTTTATTCAGAATCTTGTGTTTTATCCTCTCATATCTAAGTTATATTTGAGCTATCCATCCATTGTCATACAATAGGTAGTGTTCCTTTGTTCATGTCGATCTACCTAACTTTCTATCTCTTGAACATGTCTTCAATTTGAAGGTTTCCGAGTGGTATGGATGAAAAGAGGTACGGAAAGCAAACATCAGGAAATTTCAGAAAACGTCCCCGGGATCAATTTGATAATGGGAAACGAAAGAAACACAATCCTAACCGTGATCATGGTTCTACCAATAAACCTATTGATACAATTTACCGCATCCTTTGCCCTGTAAAAAAGATTGGTAGTGTTCTGGGTAAAGGAGGTGATATTGTTAACGCCCTTAGAGATGAGACCCATGCAAAAATAAGGGTTGCAGATGCTATTACTGGTGCGGAGGAGAGAGTAATTATTATTTTTAATTACCCATCCCAATCTGAAGAAAATAATCCTGGTCAGGATTCTGAAAATAGTGATAAAAATGGGCTAGAGGACATGCTACCCCACTGTCCTGCCCAGGACGCTTTACTCAAGATTCATGACAGGATTGCTGCAGATGAGATATTACGTGGTGGTGTCGTGCAAGAGAGAACTGAATCTGATGATATTGTTACTGCTCGAATTTTGGTCCCAAAAAATCAAGTTGGATGTCTTCTTGGCAAGGGTGGAAATATTATTCAGCAACTGCGAACAAATACTGGTGCAAATATTCGCATATTTCCTCCTGATCACCTTCCTCCATGTGCCATGGTCAGTGATGAGCTAGTACAGGTAACACCATTTTCTAGTAAGTAATTTTTGTCTGAAATTTCTTATCTTAGCAGTAATATTTTTTTATCTATGCCATTAAAAGATGAACTTGTTTTTCATGCTTGTCGAAATTCTTGAAGAGAACAGGAAAGCAAACATCTTTTTTTTGTGCTCAATATTGCCTTTTCCTATTTTTCCCAATGGATGGTAAGATGCTTTATGTTCGAGCGAAAGAAAATTAGATTAAATTTTATATTAATTCATTTGGACACATGCTAAAGTAAAAATTAATAATAATAAAATTCACTTTTAAAGTCTATACAGAATAGGATAAAATTAGCAAAGCCCTTTTTAAATTCATCTAGACACACTTTGTCACATTTTGAAGTATGTTGAGTATGAGCTGGTAGACATAATGTGTTACTATAAAAATTAGTTTAATTAATTATCTAATTATTGGAGTTATTTTTAGAAATAAATAAACTAAGTGCAAGTATATTAAAGATTATTTAAATAATACTTTTTTTGATGTGCGCCAAAGTGTGCTGAGTATAGGCAGGATACAGTACTAAGACTTTACTCTTCTGGCAGAGAACTGAACCCCAAACATTTTAAACCTTGACCATATCTAAGTCTCGAGATGAAGGTCATCATATTTGATACTGCGAATACAAGCTAATGACCTTTGTTTCACTAGTTGTTTATACATGACCACAGTTCATCTTTGCACTTTTTCCAGTTTCTTTTTTTTTTCAACAAAATTTTACTTGTTTGACCTTTCATTTCTTTCCCAGGTATCAGGAGTGCCATCTATTGCAAAGAAGGCTCTATACAGAATATCAGCTTTGCTGCATCAACATCCTAATAAAGAAAATCCTCCTTTGGAAGATATCATATATGCCAGTACCCGAGGTTCTTATCGTTCAGATTCATCTATCCCAACTCCATTGCCTCAGGGAAATCGAGTGTGGTCTCCATATTACTCTGATGTCCGTGATCCATCATCAGTCTCAAGGTTCAACAGGTATCCAGATGAGCCATCGAGATATCCTCCAGGTAGTCTTAGCAGAAACACTTTCCAGGAGGGTGAAATGGCTGAAGAATTCTCCATGAGAATTTTGTGTGCTACTGTGAAGATTGGTGGAGTGATTGGCAAGGGTGGGACCAAAATCAGACAATTAGAGCAGCAAACAGGTGCTCGTATTCAGGTTGAAGATACTGCACCTGATGCTGAAGAACGTGTGATCAATATTTCATGCAAGGAGGTAAGCTACCATTTAGTAACATAGATGTGTGAAATCTTGGTAAATAGAATTCTTTAGACTTTGATGTTGGGTAGTGGAGAATTGGTTTTTCATTAAATTGTAGGTTCCGTGGGAGACAAGATCTCCTACAATCGAAGCTGCTCTTCAGATTCAAAATAAGACAAGTTCGAATTCTGATGATGATGCTGTCACAACACGGCTTCTTGTCCCATCAAGTAAAGTCGGTTGCATACTTGGACAAGGAGGCGACGTCATAACAGAAATGAGAAGACGAACTAGAGCAGACATTCGTGTTTATTCCAAGGATGACAAGCCAAAATATACATCTGCAAATGAAGAACTAGTACAGGTGCTGTTTCGTTATTAGACATTTGTCACTCCCAGCCACCTCTTTTACATACATTTATATTTGGATTCCCTTCCTATCTCCACAATGGGTGCTCTGCCAGTTACTGGGTTGTTGCAATTGTAAGAATGGATGTCTTTTGCTTTCCTTTGAATTGTGAAACTTATCGCATCTTTTGTCACAGATTTCTGGACCTAGAGATTTTGCTTGGGATGCACTTGTGGAGATTGCTTCAAGGCTTAGAGCAAGAACTTTTCGAAGTGGGAATTCTTCTGCTAACCCTGCACCTGCAGGCCCTTTCCGTGGGGTTCCTCCTTTCGAAAGAATTCCTCATCGAGGTGCACCATCGGCTGGAAATGCTGATTTGGGTTCTGCACGACCTGGCCATTTTCGTGGTTATATTACTGAAAGATTTCCTGATAGAGGAATTTCATCATCTAGCATGTTTGAACATGAGAAATCTGTTGGGTATGATTACCGGAAGGTAGCTTCTATTGTACTTGTTTCTCCATTTTGTTCTGTTTTGGCGTGGTTGGCATTTTTTCCCTTCCAAATTCGAAACCCTTGCATACTGATAGCATAGATTTGTTGTCTCTTGGCTCCTAGTGTCTGTTATCTGCTACAATTTCAAGTACCTGTCATGAAATCCATGATCCCCGCAACCTTTTATTTTCTTTTTGATTTTCTCCATATGTACATGTGTGAACGTGCAGTTTTGCACATCCATCTTCTAGTCTCTACAAGCTCTTCGTGGAGCATTCATTCTGTACTCCAAATTACTAGTTTACTTAATGACTGTGGATCAAAATATTTGCTTGCACTGGTTTAGAAGAGAACTCTCTATTTTGCAGTTGGTACTTAGCCTACCCTCTGCATTGGATGACACAGTAAAAAATCCTCAATGTTTGATCTGTTGGTGTCTGTCATTTCGTGGTTTAGACACAATTGACATGCTAACGGAGAACACTATTTTATTTATGTGCATTACACATTCATTTCAGCTTTGTTGTACCTAGTAATAAGAACCTGTGAATGGATGGTGCAATCGAGTAGTTAGATCAATCTGAATCAAATTTGGTTTATTTGGACATTACCCATCTACATATGTTAGTTCATGGGATTGGTCAATAACCAAGTCTTGATGCAAGTGTATCTTACATCTATTATGTGTTAAAAAAAACTTTTTTTTTTCAGTAGAGTTTAAAGTTAAAACCATATTGATCTTTGTAGTCTTCCTTCAAACTAAGCAGATGCAAATCCATCAATTCACTCACTAGTTGACAGTACTGTCAAAGTCCAGATTTAGAAAGCCTGACTTCCTTGTGGGTCAAGTTTGGTGAGAATGATCTCAATAAAGTCATAACCTGACTGCAACACATCTATTAAATATAACCATGATCATCATCGTGTTCGATGGTTACTTATATTCAGTGTTATTAAATTAATTTGTATTTGTATCGTGTATTTCCATCGCTCCTTTGGAGATGAAGATGGTCTTTTCTCTTTCAGGCTTATGGACAATCATATGAAGCTCCATACCACCATTCACCAGCTGCTGCTGGGTAGAGTAACTGCCTCTCTTCTTTATTCAGGCCGCTAAGATGACAAGAGCTTGATCTCAAAATGCTATTATCTCACTAATTTGTCTTATTTTTTTAGGTACACTAATTACAATGCCCCTGCTGAACCTAAGATTCTTTATGGTGGGGCCTCTTCAGTTGGCAGAGCTGATATTAACAATTCCGATATTCGTCAGGTATGGTAATAACATACAGTTTCGTAATATAATTTCACATCGTAATATTCCTCTAACTCAAGATCGTTAGGATTTTGATATGATTGTATAAGATTCTGATGTAGAATTTGAATCAGCAAATGTTAGGTCTTTCTTTGCGGCTGACACACAATGCTGTGATGGGTACCCATCTCACTACCCGCATGCATTCAACCAAATCTGAACTCACTTGCTGTTTAACATGATACCTCTAATATTAACTATAACAAGTTAAACCTCCAAAATATCAAATTGTGAGGGGGCACCACTGGTAGTGTTGTCGTTGGAGGAGGCAGAGAACATGTGAGAGAAGTGAGTGTCATTTTTGGCCTAATAGAACATGGGCATCGGCTCAAGATGCTGCCTTGGGTCACCTGCAGAAGAAGCCTGAGCACCTTCCAAGGAATTTAATTTTAGTTTATTTAATATGCTCAATCAAATCATAATATCCATCAAACTTAAATCTTTATGATACATCTTGCAATTATACACACATACACACACGCACATGCAATCCCAAATCCATCCGATACATGGGATGGAACACGAGTATGTGAACCTGATTAAACTAGTTATGTAGTCACGGGTCCCCTAGTCGTTTGTGTATCAGTCAAACTTTAAGTAATCAGCTCTTTATGTTTGTCTATCTGAAATTTATATTCAATTGGATTTTATGAATGATTATATCACTAGTAACATTCAAATAATCTAAATGATTATTTTTATTATTTTGGTGTCTGCCTTCTGTCCCTTACACCTTCCACATTAATAGATTTAACTTTTCAGATTATAAAATATTTTAACACCTTTGTACATAATACCTATTTGCTCCTCAACTACTTATGTTGTCTGTGTATAATCTTCTGTGCCTTTAGGCCCCTGGAGCGAGAGTCGAATCGGACGATCCTATGTTGGGCGTTCCGGATCATGTCATGGCCATGCATGGTCCTTCGGAGTATTCAATGCCAGGACAGGGCGGCCATCTTCCACCACCCTATATGTCTTCCGGAAGCCAGAGCATACTGCCATCTCAACAATCGATTCGGCCGTATTAGCTCGAACAACAATCTGTGATCAAAATTTTCCTTCGCCCAAATGCCATTCACTCCCTTTGTTTGATGATGGCAAATGGAGAATGGTCGACGCTAAAGTATAAATTAATGTGTGTAGTTGTTGTAGACAGGCCTAGAGAGGCGATCAATTTTCTGTTTTGTTACTAATTGTTGAACTGATTTATGGTTCCCACTTGTGAATGGATGGGGAGTTTAGAAGTCTTATCTTCCTAACCTTTTTCAAGGCTTCTCATTTCAGAATCTTAAGATTAACCATTTGCCACTTGGCTCTTTGCAAAATCAAAGTATTATAACTCAGGGTGTTCGTGGATTATTTATCTTGTCATTTATATTTAAGTTAAGAGGTTGTTTTCACGATTTAAATTCGTAATTATAAAATCATACGGTAATAACTTTAATATTATGCCGAGGTTCTCCTAATACTGTAATGCATCGAACTGCGTGTGGAAGGAATCTCTCCAAGCTCAACAAGAACATTAAACAATTTCATAAAGCAACTCTGTTCAATATATAATCATGAATCTCTCATATCTCATGATTCTGTACAATATTCATTCACATCACCAAGTTCAATCGGTTGCTATACAATATAAAGATACACTTAATCGGCAATCAGCCACTGAATTGAACATGTCTCCAATTAGTCTTGTATGTTTTCTGTATGCTATCGTGCAACTTACACCTAGATAACAAAATCAAATATATTTATAATTCATTAGTATTTGCACTCTTAGAAAGTCTATATCGCCTATAATATTTTGCAAGTTCGAATAAAATGGAACGAAAATGGAGGAGAAAGCAAACCAAAAGAACATACTCATCGCTCAATATTGTATGTTGGCGGGGCTAGAGGCCGTTCTTGTGATCTCGTGACCAAGTTCATTGATTTTATTGATCATCATAAACTTCTCTCTTTCGAGCTGAATCATGTATTCCTCCTGTTCGTCTTCTGCACTTTCTACTTCACTCAAAGCAAGCAATAACGCTTCTATATCACCGTCCTCAACTAGTCCATGTAATTTCTTCACCATATCTCTCACCTGAATTTAAAATGATCGAAGAGTTCATTACGCAATAGGGGAGAGCAGAAAGGAAATAAAACATAAACAAGCAATTTAAGCATGGAAAACAGAAAAACAAATAAATTTTACTAAGAAACAGATAGAGCTAGTGATAAAGCTTCGATATATCTGTAGGAAGATGGAATACAGATTGAGCAAAAACCTCAATAATATGGTGAGATTGGTACATAGGGCGCAACACAAGCATATTGAGTTATTTTTTCCCTTCCAATGCCACTCGGAATGTGGCACTATGGAAATCTGAATCGGGATATAATTGTAAGATCATGCTTAGCATATTGTTTTAGAGATTCCTTAACTATTCCAAAATTAACTACATATACAATTTGCATACTAACTGTCTGAGAAATTTTAACCAAGAACATATACTTAATTTCACATTTCCAAATTTCCAATACTACTTAAAATTTGTCACATCTTAAACAGAGAAAGCTCTCAAATATTTGTTTAGGTGAATATTGAATGAAAATGATGTCATATAATTAAGTTACAAAACAAAAGCAAACATAAGTCTATTTCGTAGCAATTACAAACTGATAAGCTAGTAGAGTTGTTTATCTGTAATCTGTAAGCATCTCAGCAAGATCAGTTGTGAAATCTGAGATCGAAGTCTTTTTAAGGAGAGTCAAGTGAGATTGACAAACAGTCAAACATCATTACAAGATTGTGCAATTTAGTAGCATAAACAAGAATACAAAATGTTGATGGTTCAATATAAAGCAAAATCTAATTATCTTGTTTAAGAGAATTGAGATTATGGCTCGTCAAGAGTCAAAGAGATTATCTATAACCATGTACAGAAGGAAAATTCATACAACAAATGTATATCAGCACAGAGAAACTGAAGTGAATCAGATAGGCAGCGATAAACTACATTCGAACTGTGTGTTGAGATCAATACCTAAAGCAATATTTAAATCATTGTTTTTTGTTCCGCTTTCTCATCTTGATAGCATACCCCAGAATTAGCTACATACGATGTTTTAAAGATATGCCGAAGAAAGTATCCATATTTATTATTTGATAAATTACTAAGAGATAAAACTAAACAAACAAATTTCTTACTTTTGTAGATATGAATTAGCTACATACGATGTTTTAAAGATATGTTGAAGAAAGTATCCATATTTATTATTTGATAAATTACTAAGAGATAAAGCTAAACAAACAAATTTCTTACTTTTGTAGATATCTCATGTGCTTTGCCAAACGGAGAAATAACAGTATCCGAGTTGGATTTCTTCTGTGGCTCTGGTATTTTTCTTGTTATTCTTACGTGGATCTCCCCATTCTTTACTCCTTGAAGAGGAATCCACTTGTCGACTGTTTCATTTGGTGGCAAGCCTTCATATTCAACTTTACAATGCCCTATGCTATATGTCGGCAGCAAAGCATTATGGTCCTTAACATGCAAAGTTAAGGGACTGCCAGTGTCAGGAAACTCCAATGTTTGGTTCCACTGTGGAGTTAATGTTTTGTAGATAACCTGAAAGGTGAATGCATAAATTAGATAATGTAAAATGGGATACGCAAGAAGTTAACAAGGATAATTTTCAGGGCGTCAACAATGAAACCTATAGAAGAGGATATCTGGAATTGGTTTGTTTCAGGTGATGTCTCAAGATAAGTCTATTAAAGATGCATCACCCAACGAAATATCGAGTAGGATAAATGTGACGAATTCAGTATGAACAATGAGAATAACTTTTGGGACTCTTCACGAGTAATAATTGACTAAGTATAGCTTTTCTCTTCAGAATATCTGCTGATTGAATGAATCAAGATTTTAAAAAAAAAAAAATCAGATTTCTATCATGCCAAAACTACTGTGTAGGACAAGTTTTTTTATTACCTTAGTTCGTTTCTTCAAATTCCCATAATGTACCCTCACATAGGGATCACTTGTTCCCCTTATATCGGCAGCAATTAGATCCTTAGCTTCAATGAGTACTAGTTCAATCCAGCCAGATCCCTGTTTCATTCCAGGATGCAAATATACAAGTCACATATGTCAGATATGACAAACTCAAACCAAACAAGCACCCAAATTTCTGTTCTTTTTTTACGCAAGGTATGGTGGAAGAGCATTAAGTATCAACTGCATACCTTTAAGCTTTCATTCTCATCGTTTTTCAGTGCTTCTATTAGAAGCCTCACTTCACCAGAATTAACCTTCTCTAGAGGAATCCAGACATTCCTGCTCGAACCATCTGAAATTCCTTCCAAGTTCACTCGTGCACTTCCTATGTTCTCATCTCCAAAGATCTCTGCACTATAACATCTGATCTTGAGATACTCATCACCTCCTACTATTTCATCAAATTCAAAGTTGTGGTTCCACACTGGATTTGTAGTATTAGGAATGGTTTTTGTGCGATAAAAAGCCTATAAAACACTTGTGGGGGTTAGAAGCATTATTATAATGTTAATACATATTCAGTAACAAGAGGAGCTCAATATTGAGTTCAGACAACCTTTCCATATTGAAGCTTAACATAGGGATCACATTTCCCAGATTTATCTTTAGTGGTCAGATTCCTTCCTTCGAGTACAGTTACTTTAAGCTTTCTTCCTGTTCTTGTCTGAAGGTAGTGTGGACTATAAGCAGATAGGTGAGGGGTAGTATTCTCAGATTTATTAATAGAACCATCTGAAAATTGCCATTCTCTAAGAACAAGCTTAACTGTCAACTGAAATAAATGAAATCACATCAGAAATTTTGTGGATGAGAAGCTATACAAAATGAACCATGAATAGTCGACAATTCAATGATCTCATATAGAATTACAGGAAGCAAGAACAACTGAGTTCAACTGAAAGCAGGGGAAAAAACTTAGGGAAGCTTTTTGGATTTTTTTTTTCTTTTTTTTTTTTTTGAGAGTGGGAAGCTTTTTGGATTATGAGAGTTGAATTGCCCTCTTCACAAGCAAGATCCTCATGGCTATGATAGCAGTAATGTTTGCAAGCCTAACACAGAACCACTACCGATTGACACGAATTGATGCAAGACAATGATTATGCGAATAAGCATAAAATTGTTTATATTTTGACAATGACAGATAACATTTACTAAAGTCTTAGAAAAAGAATATGTACCTCCGCTTGGCTAAATCCTTCAAATGGAATGGTCATCTCTACTTCAGTCCCACAGTTTTCAGCTTGTTTTGCCACCACTCCAGATCCCTGTCCTATTGCCCAGAACATTGTAGAATCATCTGCAACATACTTCATCTGCACCCAGTTGTAAGAATTTATTAATGTGTAAGATCAATCGCATGTCAAGAACTAATAAAATTTCGGAATCTGGAAGTGACACCAGTACCTTTATTTCACAGCTGTTCAAGTAGTTCAAACTCACACTGCTTTGATTCCATTCGTAAAGGTGAAATTTGAGAATTCCACTTTCTCCATGTAGCATCATATTGAAGGTAGTATTCCATCTCGGGTTCAAACCATTACTAACAGTTGTTCTTCTTGTTAAATTACCAATTTCCACTTCAACCAATGTCCTGTTCCCAAAATTTCCTGGCAATTGACTGCTTCCACTAAAGCCTCGGTGAGTTTCTGAATTGTTGACCATTATGTTATTCTTGCCTAAATTACTGGCTGAGACTACGGTAACAGACAGTACACCTCCAACAGCTTTCTTATGTAGCTCCACAATTGGCAAAGAATAGCAATGGCGGCGAGGCTCAACTAACAATTTAGTTATTGTTTCTGTGAAAAGCTTTACCTAATAATAGTAAAGGAAAGAACATGAAATGAGAGGATCAATTTAATTGAAGCTTGGAAAATGAAATAGTGTTGGCAACTCTAGAATTGGGATCATAAATGAGAAACACACCAACCAACTGGAAACACCGGGTAACTCTGTAGCAGGAAGTGTCTGGCTAGCACCGCTTCCAAATGCAACACCTATTCTGACATCAGGAGTTGATTCGAACGAATAGAGGACAGCTTGACCATCAAGAATTGGTCTTAAGAGTAACTGCAACATCAAAATACAAAGAATGGTCCTTGGTTCGACAAGATGATATGATAGTGTTTAGCAGTTGAGAATAGCATATATTTATACAGTAAAGGCTAACAAGTTAGATCTGACTTAAGGCCGAAGTGAGACACAAATGTATTCTCAAGATCATTCTAATTTCCGCATATACATAACATATAACCCGTAGCAGTCAATAGTATACATTAGTATGATAGAGGCTGAAAAATTATGAGACATGGAAGAACTAGTGATCAGTATCTCACACAACTGTATTCCACAAGGTAACTCTAATATATTTCAGCATATATAGAACTTGTAAACCATTAGCAGCACCGATATATTTGTTAACAATTGAAGCTAGATAATTAGTACAGTTGTGATTTATTATATGGCAGTATAAGCTTGTTCAAACTGATATTTGACAGGCCCTTGTGACATGAAAATTAATAGAAAACTAGGTCAAGTGGATATGTGAAGTTTCAAATGGCAATCAAACCAAAGCAGTAACAATAAACTTAAAAACATTCATACTGTTTCTTTGGTATCTCAACTCCAATGGCCCATAAATGTCATAAATTGCATTTAAAGAACATAATACTTAGTCATTAAAAGTATCCAGAAACAGCAAAGTACTACGAAGACAACCAACACTAGGAAAGGGAAAAATCTTCCATACATCTCCCTTGATGTGAATGCTATTGATGATAATACGAGCTGTTCCAATTAATGGCTTTGCCAACTTAGCATGCAACAATATGCTCATGTCAACAGAATCCCAATCAAATTCCAACCGCATGGCTTGCTGTAAGTGAAGAAAATTTGTGAATACTCAGTCCGGTATCTCAAATGTATTCTATTATTTAATGTGAACTAACAAAGTATGTGATAGAGAAAGTATAATAAGAAAAGGAACACTGTCAAGTATTTGAAAAGGAATTAGAGTGTAGGACAAGCGCTAATCATATCTAATAGGTTTAATTACCAGAAAAACTCATCCAAAATATATAATTTAAGAAAATACTGCTATAATCATATCAAGAATAAGCATAGAAATGGGATCAAATTTGGAAGACTTGGTAAAGAGAATAATACAAGATACCTGTTAACTATTGAAGTTTTAAAGTCTAAGTAATGTCAATTTGAGTTTAGTGCTATAACTAATTTGACATATTTTACAACTATATTATATTTTTTTCCCATTTTCTGTTCCTTTACTTATATTGTGTTTCAACTATTGGTTTAAACAAAGCATCTTTCTGCATAAACAAATTTAATTTCTGTGAGCTGTCAGATAAAGGTATCATTTCTTCCTTGTGATCATACCTTATAGACTATATCAGTAGGATAAATGTTCATTTTGTTCAAGTGTTGCCCATCATTACCACTAACTGTAGATCGAACTATTACACAGTAAAAGCAAACCAAACCTAACTGTAACTATGCAGTAATAAGAACCATTTTCATTCCCTCTCCTTGTCCAGGACAAGGTAGTACCCAACCTAACCCAATACCATCAATAAAAAAGATCAACCATGATGAGACACCAATTTGTGGAACTGCATATCATTATGATAATTGTATATTTGGCAAAAGTGGCAAAATGCTGAGGAATAAAAATATACTTTCCATAGCAACTTTTTTAGACCATCATAAAGAAAAGTCAATCAATTGGCCCCACCTTAGTTACTTATGGTGGAACGACAGCCCTGGACTAATTACAAAACTATTTGCCACCCTAGCAGTCTCATGCCTGTTGCCATTTTCGAGTTAATTTTAATCATTATTAAATCCTGATCGCGACAATTAAGAAAATCCTAGATATAATCGAGCAGAATTCAAATCTCAAACCTGATCACCTGAAGAAATCCATTGCATGCCATTTCGTCCCAAATTAGGTGGACAAGAACCTAGTGAGAACTCCTGAAGTTCTATCTTTTCCTGCAGCAATAGCATCCTTGGATAAATGGATGAGTTATTACTCTTCTGCAACAGAGCCTTAATGAACTATAAGCAGGATTAAGTATGTACTTACAATCAACTTTGGTTTCCGGTCTTTTAGTCTCCTCTGCAAAATGTTTAAAAAAAACAGTTAGCTAATGTACAGTTCAAAAATTTCTTGCAGAAAAATCTCTTATACATTTTGCCAACTTCCTAATTACTCCTGGTTCGCCTTCTTAGCATGTGCAGACAACATGCACAGAAGTGTGCTGCCCTTCATATACTGCTTATAGTTTATGATGCAGAAGTGGGTAAAAAAGCATTCCTGATAGGTATGTGTATACAAGAAGGCCAAGACACATGTAATCGTACCCTTTGAAGTTGCTTCACCATAGAACATTATCTGTGCATTCATGCATATAGTCTCGATTACCATTTTGTATATGATTGGGTTCATTAGAATTATAAAAATCCAATTTACAGGCTTTTCCCACTTTTTTAAGTCCGGAGCGCGAAGAAAAAGTTAACTTGTCTACATTTCTTGAAAATTTGCACCTATACCAAAACTCAAAGCTTGTTTCAGAAGATTATCAGTACATTGGTTTGGTTTCTTATTAGGGTATTTCAGTCATGGGAGTCATGACACATGAGCATTTTCCCCTAGAAGATTTTCAGGATGATAGTAGTCTCGAAATGGAATAAGTTGATTGCAGGACATAATGAACATTATATTTTCATATAATAAACTTTAAAATATCCCTTTCTTTTTGGTGCTCCCGAGGGAGAGGATTTTGCATCCGCCCTATTTGAGGTGGACATGATTTGGAGAAACATTGCCCACCGAGAGGGATTTGAACCATCAATTATCTACCAGGGTAAATGGAGAGAGAGTTCTGGAAATTGGAGCTCTCCTCTCCTCCCCTAAGGATTTTGCTAGAGTATAGAATGCCTA